>JARKIC010000196.1:0-384419 GCA_029378375.1 Mycena olivaceomarginata
TGAGGGCACCGTCCACCAAAATATGTCGCCAAGTACCTCCGGTGGCATCCGCCTGAGCGGAGAAAGGATCGCTTTATTGCGTGCCCGATAGCTGGACAGCGATACGCGTTCTTTCTCCAACAGCATCAGCTTTTCCTGGATTGTAGACGTTTCGTCGAGACAGGCCAGTCGGGCATCGGCATCTGAAGGCATTGCAAGCATTGCCAGATGGCTTGCCAGCTGCGGTACGGACAACATCGGCTTCTCCTGGATTGTCGATATCTCCTCCTCGAGACACGCAAGTCGCGCATCGACGTCCGATATGACTGAGTGGAGGAAGGCAAGTTCAGAGTCTTCGGGCAGCTCATCATTACTGTTCAAGAGGGTGTAATGTCGCGTTCCAGGCACAACGGACATGTCGGGAGGGAAGGAATTTAACGCGTTCATCTGAGGTGAGGAGTAAATACAATGGGCGAAGAGACCAAGAATCTTGCATACCGCGAGTGAAGAGCAGTGCTCGGCGTTTGCCGGTCCTGTGATTTCCTTTTTGAGGCTCCTTTCGAACGTCAACCTCTTTCACTCTTTTTTTTATTTATTATTAAAATTAAGCCTGTCCGTCTGAAGCCTTTTCAAACTCCGCCATCTCCGCAGCCTTCCATCAGCTTCTAACGGTCTAACGGCTTTCGTCGATCTCTCTCCAGGCTCTCATACCGTGCCTGTCCGGATCCGGCTTCACAGCATATATATCTATGGAACACTGCGCATGCAAAGCTCTGTCTTGAATGCTCAGTTCAACACTTGAAGCTCAGAATTTATTTCGTTGTGAATTACAGGCTCCTTTGCTCAATTCTCAACTGGACATCGACACTCAACTGGGTTGAATCTGCATCGTGACCGAAGGAAGGGGATGCGAGGCCGCAAAGCGGCCGAGCAGCCGCTTGTTGTCCAAACAAGGGCACCCACATGGGGTTCTCCTTTTTCCATAGCGCCGTACTCATTTTTCAGCTCACATGCACGCATTTCGCTGCTCGAATTGTTCCACCGAGCCACTCATAAAAGCACTTAATGTAGTATCCGCGATCCTGGCCTCTTGATACCAATGAGCCGCCTGATGACTCCGAATACGCCTTCATCCACTCGGTCGTATCGGCCTGTCTCGACGGTGAGATGTCGGAAATACCGGAGACGCTCAGGCTGCTGGAAGAACGTAACGCAACCCTGACCCGACACCGGACACGATGAACGCAATACTCTCCGAGAACTTGGCTCCAGAGAGAGTACTTATCTGACTGGCAGCCCTGCTGCTGTGCTCGATGATAGCCATCGATTACGACACCCACACCGTATTCGCTGTCCCCGATTGAGGCTCAAATTTAACGCGCGCGCCCGAGAATCTCAGGATGGGTTCCACGAGGCGGAGCCGAGCCTCCTACAAATTCAGATGTTTCAGCTCTCTCATCACGTTGTACTTCTGTCAATTTTCCGACGTTGAACCAAGGCCAAGTTTGGTTGGATTCGATAGCACCCGTCGCTCAAATTCTGCCAGTTCTTCCAGGGCACTGCTAGCGCTGCTGGCTCTTGACGCGATTGCTCATCGTGAACCCAGGCCACTTCAAGTCGTCTTTCGAGGCTATTTTTTGGGGCCGCGGGGATACTTACACAAATCTGGCGGTAGCCGACCTCGTGCAAGCGCTGGAATCCAGACTCTGCTCCACCCCCAATTCATTTTTTGGAGTTCCTGTGAATAGTACCGTACCCCTCTGTGTCTACTTGTACTTGCCACAGATTCTGGGCCTTTGCGCTTCTTTTCCTGACGTCTAGTCCCTTGTACTCGCTTCCCACCGGCGCGCAGCCTCGTTCTGGACCGATGTCTGCTGTTCTAGTGCTGCCTCTGATTTAATCCAAGACGCTGGTACTGGGTCCTTGGGTGTCTCTTTGCTGCTGTTCAATGACCACGACTCAGTGCCTCAGCCAGGTTGGTGGTAGGTAGGTATATTCCGGTGCGGTCCCGTTAAGATACAGCATTCAATTTATCACAACCATATCTGCTAATGACGAAATTTTCACACCGTGTCCTTGGCCCAATCAGACGCCTTACGGGTGCGCATTCTTACAGCTGTTCATCTAATTTGCGGTTGCCTCAATTGACAACACCTGTCTTCAGTGTCTTGGCAGCCATTTGAATTCCTTTGCTCCACCCCTTTAATTTTCTATCCTTCTTTTTGCACCAGACCGCCTCATTTTGTCCAGACTGGGTTCAACTACCAGATACATGTATATCACTGAGACCTAATAGACGTATTGCGTCTGACACCGGATTTAAAGGCGATAAATGCCGCTTTGGCCCGTTGGATTGGAAACGCGATCGCATAGGCTTCGATCGGAATCCGAACAGTCCAGGGTAGAAGACTGCTCCGTGTGCCCGTCGTCCACGCTCCTCGCCACTCTCTTATAAAAGAGTGTTATTTATCGGTTGCTTGTATTCGGCTGGCCCGCATCACCCCTACTAATACTTGGCACACGCTGTCGCACGCGGAGGTATTTGGGGTTGTTGATTTGTTCTTCTCCCACCCGCTCATCCCTCACGACCAGCCCAGCGCAGAGCCATGACTCGCTTCGGCGATTTTGACACTCTGTGCAGAGATACCCCGTCCTACACCTGGTGTAATCCTCTTCTATCGCCAGGTTCACCGTCTTTCATTTCAAGTCACAAGTAGCTGCTTCTCATATCATATCATATCACCCAGATACTGAACAAGGCGCACGATGTATTCACCAATGCGTCCCTCCCCACCGTCCTCGGCAGGCCTGGGCGTGAACC
The DNA here is from genome assembly GCA_029378375.1 of Mycena olivaceomarginata. Lineage (NCBI taxonomy): Eukaryota > Fungi > Basidiomycota > Agaricomycetes > Agaricales > Mycenaceae > Mycena > Mycena olivaceomarginata. The sequence continues at coordinate 2,801 of JARKIC010000196.1, forward strand.
CGGAGTGCACGATCCCGCGCATGGGTCATGAAAACTCCCTGGGGAACATCGCAACATTGTCGTTTGCGCACTGAGCATGGTGTTCACCGCTGTGCTGATATGGGTCACGAACAAGAGGAAAGCCGCCGTTGGTGAGTGCCCGACAAGAAGTGGAGTGCAGGGTGGATATTTTGTTGGTGCAACAAGAATGGGAGTTCGGGGCTCGGATCGCCGAGTGTTTTCTGCTCGGAGTGGTGGATGAAAATCCTTCTCGGGCACGAGGATATCGGTGGCCAGTCTCGGGACTAGTCCTATTTTTCGCGATGCTCCACGCTGGGGAGATCCGGGTTCTATTGCCGGTGCCAAAGTGCCAAGTGCGCCCTGAACTCTCGCACACTGTGAAGAGCTTCTGCGTACGCGTTGGTCAATATGAAGGAAATCAGCGTGCTCGAGGAAATCTGGCTCGGTTTCAACCATTTCGCTGCAGAGTGGCGGAACTGCGGATCTCCCAGTGGCTCTAGCTCTCTTTTCACACGCGGCGGCACTCTGATCGTATCGTTATTAACACCGTCCACAGGTCGAATAGAGCTGCGGACATTCCTCTCATTATATTTCCTCACCCTCCCGCTCCAGCTCGTCACAACCGGTGCGTGCCCTCCTCTACTAGTTACGTGTCCGCGCACTGATCGCCGTCCCCCAGGCTCCTTCCTCGAACAAGGCGGCACGCCCCTTGTGGTCATCACCGCGATCCACGCCGCGTCGTCGCCGCACTCTTCTGGGCGCTACTCGCCAACGCGCTCGTCGCGACGCAGGTCGTCGAAGACGGCACACCCTCCAGCCTTATCCCTTTCTACGCGCTCGCCATCGTATTTTTTCGCCGCGACGACATACATCTCGCTCGACATCGGCCTCAGCATCACGAGCGTCTTCGGGCCCAGCACGGCCGCCGCAAAACCTGGGGAGCATCCCGCTGTTTGTGCTCACGAGCATTTGGCCCGCCGCGTGAGTCCCTGCGTCCCCCTTCCCTCCTCCGCTCCTTCTTCCGTCGTCCGTCTTTGTTCTGGCTAGCCGCGTCGTTGCTGACTCGGAGTTGGTTGGTGCTATCAGGACGGTGGTCATCTACTTCGCGCTCATGACCTACATCGTGCTCGCGGTGCTCAACGAGGTCCGGCCGATGTGGTTCTACATCCTCTCCGCCGCGCTCTTCGTCCTCAGCCAGCTCGACTACTTTCTGCTCAACAAGGTTATCTGCAAGGTCCGTCTTCCCCACGTCTGTTCCCCGGGGTTACAGACTCGAACTCACGCAACGGCGCGCAGGGCTCGAACCAAAAGTCGACGGCTCCTTCGTGGCGACGTTCCTCGAGACCGCAGCCGTCGGCGTGCTGTACCTCGCGTGGAAGAGCATCACAGAGGGTATGTCTCGTCCTATTCTCCTTCTCCTCTCGTCTGGGTAGCTATCGCAGCACGCTGACGCCCCGCCAGAATCATGGGACGAAGACGCGTACTACCCGTCATGATGATGCGCGTGCAGCGCAGCGCTAGCGTTATACCTTTTTTGATTGAGATTGATCGATTGCCCACATGCGCCCGCCTTTTTGACTCGCATGCATTGCCATTGCCATTGGACTGGACCAACGTGTATTGCTAATTCAGTTTTTGTCTCTGTCTCTTACGAGCACGTGGAGGTGTAGGAGGAGGAGGAGGATTACGACCAGGAGCAGGAGCAGACAGGACGTTTGTGATATACACACCATCTATATACTTAATTTCATGTTTATTTTGATGACGAGATTGGTTATGGTGGATGTTGCGATTGGGAGGGTTTGGGGGTCTGGTATATGCGGGCAGCGGTGGGGTTGCTGGTTGCCTTATTTGGCAAGCTGATTACCATAACAGGCAAGTCTATACTAGACCGACTCCAAGGCGGGCAGAGGGCCGGAAGGGACTGCATGGCTGCAGAAAGCCCTTGCCGTCGCCGTTTTCTGCTGCGCATGGCGCCACAGAATCAAAAGTGGCGTTGCACTTCCCGCGTCCATCTTTTGCTGTGTTAATTAAACGGACCCAGATCTCTACTCCCTATTCTTCGAACGATGATTGTGTTTTCCTTATCAAGTTCCGTGAGGACCGCTGAATCGGTGACATCTAGAGTGTGTTTCGCCTCTGGGGCTTGATGACTCGTCCGTACCATAGACACATTCAATGAAAACGTAAGCCCCGTGTGAATCTCATAGCAAGAACTTCGCTGGCTCAGATTGGCTGTCTTCAAGCGGCGTAAAGCTGGCGAGTCAGCGCTGCTCGACGGTCAGCCATGGCCGTTCTGGTTTCTTGACATAGCGATGACTGATACTAAAGACTGACTGCGCAGCGTCAGTGCCGAAATGTAAATGAGATTCATCTTGCCGCTAGATATCCAACGAAATCAATTGGTTCACCGATGCGATACAAGAATATAATCGGGGTTAAAACACCCAGTCGGATGCATAGTACCAAACAGCCATTTGCGTGAACGCGGTTGGAACGCGGCCTGTCCCTCGAGGAGGAAAAAAATACAATCCTTCCTGGCGGAGCGTATCCAAATCACGGAGTCTATAAGGAGTCCGGCAGTCTTGAGTGCGTAGTGTGTGACTTGCCGTCGGGATTTCAGCATCTCCACAAAGGGCCCATGATCGATGTAATGGCCTTCGCTGCATGAAATGGCCAGGAGACGTAGATGCGGAGCAATCACATGGCTGCCTGCGATGGTCAGCGTAAGCGCCGCCATCACCGCATCGACTTTGTCCATCGGCGCGCGTCCGGATTCATCGTTCCCAATGACGAGTTCGGTGATAGAGGGAGATTTTCGTAATATTTGGGTAGTCGTATTGTCATCAGGTAACCCACTGAGGTAAAGCCTTCGCAGAGGACAGGCCGAACGATCAAGGAATGATTCGAGAGGGAGGAGGATGTCGGCAGGGTCATCATCTTCCAAAACCCTAAATGCAAGTCCCTCCAAGGCAGGAGTCATGAGGAAACCCTTGGAAGGCCTCCGGATGCGTGATATACAAACGTCGAAGGTGCGACAGATTAACGAGCTCATCTGTATCAAGCCAAGGTTCGTCGTCGTCAAATTCAATCTCAATATGAACTTGGATAAGATTGTGGGCTAGCTTCAGTATGCGCTTGTGCGTCTCCCACGGGGCGTTCAGTTGGAGACGGGTGAACTGGTGGATAGGAAGCCAAATTGGGACAAAATGATCTTCATGGATGGCGCCAAAGTCCACCAAGGAAGGAGCTGCCCGAAAGCAATCCAAGGAGTCCGGTCTTCCGAATCATTCCACTGGATCCATAATCTTTCTAACGAAGCCAGTCGACCGTGGATGGTGATTAGAAGGGGAAGAATGTTGGATGTCAATCCGAGACAAAGTTCTTCGCAGCGCGAAAAGTGCTGTGCCAAAAGCTGAAACATTGTTTGTGCGCGAGAGTCGGCTTCCTTGAAGCCATGAAAATGTATTTTGAGACTCCGGGCGAGGTGAATTTGAGCCTCGATGTCCCCAATACGAAGCAGTGTGGCTATAAGCGATGACTATCCTCGACCACAGCGAAGGAGTCGCGAGAGAGATTGCTCTTCAACGGCTGTTGATGTGCGGCAACACCCATGGGCTGCCGACCGGATAGTCTTTTGGGCCCAAGTCCGCCATGACTGAGCGCAAGGTCAACAAAATATTTCGCCGAGCACCTCGGATGACATCCGTCTGGAGAGTATTACTTTGTTGCGTGTCCAGTAGTGGGAGAGCGATGCGCGTTCTTCCTCAAACTGCTGCAGCTTCTCCTCGAGTGTCGATATCTCATCGTCGAGACAGGCTAGGCGTGCATCGGCATCCGATATTATAATATAACCGCGTGGGGGGGAAATTGCCGCAATTCGAGCACCGAAACGCATCCATCTGAGCAGAAGAATGAGTGTGGTGCAATGAGAAACAAGAGAGAAACCCCATGCCGTTGCCTGAAAGGTGCTGCCACCCGTTTCGATAAAGAGGTCGACGTTCGAAAGGAGCCTCAAAAAGGAAAGCACAGAACCGGCAAACACCGAGCACACTCACTCTTTGTCTTCGCTTGTGGTGGCGTGGTGTGTTGAAGATTCTTGCCTCTTCGCCTGTTGTATTTACTCCTTACCTCGGATGAACGCGTTAAATTCCTTCCCTGGTACCGTACCTGCAGGACCCCGGTAGGCCTAGGTCTTTTGTATCGAGCGTCACTCATCTGCTTCAAACCTCTGTTCAGGTAGTTATCAAGTCTATTATCGGCCCTAACCTGCGTTCCATCCATTTCTTCACCATTTCCACTTTTCGGTTGACGAAATCTATCTTCAAGTCGTGCGCGCATGATACTTGCCTCGACTCCATCATCTTTGAGGCCCTTCGAGCGGCGGGAACGATACCTCGCTGAACGAGGCCATCTCTGCTATCGTTCGTCTACCGTACTTGAAGATGGTGGAAGTCAGGAAGTATCCGTGGTACAACTTCGATACGCCCTTCTCGGTGTGGTCGGCCGCAGTTTTGTTTTGGTTACCCTCATTGGTGCACCGCGGCATGTTGACCTTGACAGAAATTCCGAGTGGGTCATTTTGTTCTTCCACGGGTAATCCTCATCATTTATGCGGACAGTGGGAGAGAATGAAGTCCACCATGCTGGGAATGGGAGACACGTATATCTGAGGCCTATCTGTTGGCTCTATCATGGTATGTTTTAGGTGCCGCGGTCATCTTATCTGCGGTACCATATCATTCACAAGGTGTGCCAATAACTCTGACACTGCTCCGGCCGCTATTGGTGATTGGGACGCCCGGGTTGCTGAATCAAATCTATGTTGTTTTTAACTTGAACTCGTCATCCGCGATTCTGATCAGTCACCGGTCGTAGACTATGCAAGATTTTCTGCCTGGTTTCTCTCCGTAAAACCGCCAATCAACGACACCTTCCTGTGTACGACACCGGAAATCATCTGGAGGATGGTCGGCCATCTGAATTCACGTCAGTCGAGCGCTCTCTTCGGATCTATGTAGTCGTTCGAAATCAAGTCGACAAGGATCTGATATTGCTTCGCGACTTCTGGGCTTGGGGTCGAATGCTCTGGAATCACCGGTGAAATAGTATACGTCGTCGATGGTCTCCAAGCACCAGCCGCCAACCGCCGCTGGTGGAGATGTCGCTCTCAGAATTTGGAGACCGCCCTCGGGCATTTTGATACGCCTCTATCTCGTAAGACGCGCCACTGAAATCTGGCTTCCTTGAGGCTGTGTGCTGTGTCCACAGCTTTGCCTCCATATACGTATCTGGGCATCAAAAGACCACAGGCTGAATCCTTCTCTTTCCTCGTCTCCTACATCGGACGGTTATGGATCCAGAGCCGCCACAGGATGTGTCTGCAGGTATCATGAGCACCTGTTCTGTGGATTCGGACTGACTTTTATTTTGCTTTTTTGTAGCGACGTTCAAGTGGGTGCGCGGTGAGCTCATTGGGCGAGGGACCTATGGGCGGGTGTACCTCGCGCTCAATACGACGACGGGTGAGATGATCGCCGTCAAGCAGGTCGAGATTCCGCGTACAGTAAGCGACACGAACGACTCGCGACAGGCCACAGTCGTGCAGGCGCTCAAACTTGAGAGCGAGACGCTCAAGGTGCTAGACCATCCTAATATTGTCCAGTACCTTGGGTTCGAGGAGACGCCCACCAATCTGAGCATGTGAATCTTTACGCTTTTCTGGCACGTCGGGTTCCTGATTAAGCATCTCAAGTTTCATGGAATATGTGCCGGGCGGGTCGATTGGTAACTGTCTTCGCAAGCACGGCAGTTTTGACGAGGATATCACCAAGTCGTTTACCCTTCAGATCCTCGCTGGGTTGGAATACCTTCACTCCAAGGGCATTATCCATCGGGTTCGTCGTTCTTGTCCTCGAGATTCACAGCAATAGATCATTGACCCGATTCCAGGATCTGAAGTCGGACAGTATCCTTGTCGAGATGTCCGGTGTGTGCAAGATCTCTGGCTTTGGGATATCGAAGCGCACGGACGACCAGAACGAGGCACACACGCCCATGCGGGGCACGTTCTTCTGGATGGCGCCTGAGGTGATCAACCCACAGAAGAAGGGATACAGCTTCAACATTGACATCTGGAGCATCGGGTGTGTTGTGCTCGAGATGTGGACTGGGATACGGCCGTGGCTCGGGGAAGAGGTGGTCGCGGTCATGTTCAAGCTCTACGAATCGAAGCAGCCGCCGCCCGTTCCGGACGGTCTGATGCTGTCGCCGCTGGCGGATGATTTCAGGAAAAAATGCTTTGCCATGTGCGCCTCCCTTCCAACTCCTTCGGCTCCTCCTCATTTTATTGTGTCATTCACAGAAACCCAGAGGAACGCCCGTCGGCGGCGGAACTCAGGAGGCACCCATACCTGACACTAAGTCCAGGGTGGGTGTTTGGCGGCTTTGCGACCAGGTCGTGAGCGAGTCAACCGCAACCGCACTTGCTACATGGCAATTCCGGCTTTCATCGGAATTTGACGGGTCGCATTTCCATTGGGCGGAACATGGGACTACCAACATCCTCCCCGGGGCGGGGGTCTCCGCAAAGAGGTCATAAAAGAAAGACAGCACGTTGTTTGGGAGAGTGTCTGAGGCTTACAGTTCCCGAGTGTAACCGTTCACGAAACTCGTAATATACATCAAAATATAGGAGATCGGGGCGTGGCAACAGCGGCAAAAGACAGAATGTTGACCAAAATAAAAGAAGCTGAGAGCACGACTGTGAGCTCTGCGTCTCAGTATTATCTGAGACTGCCTACTCAGCCACCTTAGCATTTTGGCCTCGAGCCCACATACTGAGTCAGGTGTGGCTCTGTCTTCAGACTCTATGCATCATAAGAATGAGTTGAGGCATTTCCGCCGATTTTACCTGACGATGTGGTAGCGTGCTGAATTATTCGTTCTATCAAGATTCTCCACGGCTTTCGTTTGGACGTGTTTGCATTATCCCCTTCAAGCTTACGTCACTCGGCTCTAAGTACTCTGTGCTAATACAGCCTTTACACTGCTTTCTTGACTATCATTTTTGTTCTGCCTCTTGGCTGACACTTCCTCGGTTGGTGTTGCGAGCGCCATCCAGTTGTCCTGCCAAGGTACAAGTTCACATAATCTCCCGATATTCTCTCGTGTCCGTGATCTGAACGACTGTCTTTCAGATTTCATGTCCAGTACACGAGAGAGGCTGAAACGAGTCTATACCGATATGTCCGTTGCGCCTGGAACGCGGCATTACACCCTCTTGAACAGCAATGATGAACTGCCCGAGGACTCTGAACTTCTTGCCTTCCTCCACTCAGTCATATCGGACGCCAATGTGCGAGTGGCATCTCTCGAGGAGGAAATATCGACAATTCAGGAGAAGCTGATATTGTTGGAGAACCAATCCGTATCGCTGACAAGCTATGGGCCGGCAATGCCGCGGTCAGACGCCGATGCTCAACTCAAAGAGGAGTTATCGAAAATCCAGGAGACTCTGATACTTCTAGAGAAAAAGCGCGCATCGCTGTCCAGCTATCGGGCACGTAATAAAGCGATCCTTTCACCGCTCAGACGGATGCCACCGGAGGTGCTTGGCGACATATTTTTGTGGACGTTGCCCTCGCCGAGTGAGGTTCAGAACACGTTCAATGTGGAGGATAACCCGTGGACTTTAACACGTATCAGCAGTCGGTGGAGGGAAATTTCCCTCTCCACCCCTTCTTTGTGGTCGCGGATTATCGTCGATTACCGAAACGCGCATCATTATCCTGTCTCCATGGTCGAGGCTCAAATTCACCGTTCCCGGGCCCGGAAGCTGGAGATACATTTTCATGCGTCCGAGGCTGCCAGTTCTGGCCCACAAATTCAAATATTTCAGCTTCTATTGCAGCATTCTTCGCGTTGGGAGGCACTCGATCTCGTATTAACTGCCGAGATAGCACCACTTTTAACCACCCTCCGTGCCGGATTTCCATCGCTACAAAGGTTATTTATCCGATCGTATGTCGAATCTCCGGAAAGTCAAACAGCAGTTCCTTCCATCGACTGCTTCCGGGTAGCTCCTTTCCTGGTGGACCTGAGTGTCTACGGCAAACATCGATTTCTATCGGTTACAGCTCCTACGTGCCAGCTCACCCATTATTGTCACAATGGCTCGTGGAAGGAGCATAGCCGAATATTGAAGCTGGCCCCCAACCTCATCCAAGCCAATATCACCGTGACATTTGATGACGAACCTTGGCCACAGTCAGATGAACCCATTAACATGCCATATCTTCGACGTCTGCATGTATCGCGCCTGCGATGCTTGGACTATCTCAAGGCTCCTGCCTTGGAAGGGCTCGGGTTTGCCCTCAAGCGAGGTGAACCTCCCGATATTCGTATTCTCCGATCGTTCATTGGTTGCTCGGCCTGCCCTTTGCGAAGGCTTTGCTTGCGAGGGCTTGCCGATGTTCCTACAACCACCCAAATACTGCAAACTCTTCCCTCCATTACCGAACTCGTGATTTTCAACAAGTCGAGACGGAAACACACCAATGCCCTTACGGAGGCCCTTACCGTTTCCAATGTCGCGGGGAGCGCCGTCATTGCTCCACGCTTATCCTTCCTGCTCTTCGTATGTGGACGAGGAAATTCTTTTGATCATACGGCCTATATCCAGATGGTGACATCCCGGTGGCAAGCGACGGAGTGTGCACTCAAGTCTGCCGTACTACTTATAGAATCGGACCCTCCCCTAGATCCGGCCACATTTTCTAGTTTGGATATGCTCCGTCGGGAAGGATTGGATTTTTGGCACGGACCAGCTGGCATGAAGGAAATGAATGCTTTGCTGTATGCACCGTCATGGCACCTTTAACTCTCTATGATCCCTGCACTGTCAATATACCGGTCAATGGACCCACGCGGGCAGTGGGTGGAACATCGGTCTGTAGAGCTACTCAATATTATCATCTATGGCTCGAGAAAATACATAACGTAACGAAATCTTCAGTATGAACGACCTGCAATTGAAATTTGAGGCGCATGTACACTGTTTCGACTCAACAACAAGTAGTTGAGAGTCGAAATTTAAGACAACAGGCAGGCGTCTACATTGTCTGTATAAACTGATCCACACAGAGGGTTAGGAGGTCGGTCTGCGGTCGCTAAAAAAATACGCCCAACACATTCTGGTGAACTCGGTTCCGTGAGTTTTTCTTTCTGGAGATTTAGGAATGCATTTTCTTAGTTGCCTTATTCGGCAATCCAATTGCCATAAAAGGCTAGAAAGTATGATCTGGCGCCGTGTGGGTTGTCGGGTTCGTGGGGATCTGTGGATCTTCGCTGTCCATCGCGAATATGTGCTACCAGAACAACAAATTCACTCAGCGGATTACTGCCTCCGGCCGTACAAGTACGACACTCCCAACCACGTTCGCACAAGTATACAGTATACATGCGATGTTACGGAATGAACTTCAATTAATTCGACACCAAATAGCTATGCGGCGCGGTGGAAAACTGCACAAGAAATATAATAGGTAGTTAAAACATCCAGTAGGATGAATAGGACCAAGCACACATCTCCCTGAACACCGCCGGCCCCTTGAGGAGAAAGAAATCCAATCCCTCCTGGTGGAGCATATGCAAATCATCGAATACCGCAGGAAGTGGTCGCCGACCCGCGTCTATGAAAAGGCCAGCGCTCTTGAGTGCGCAGTGTGCCCCTTGCCGTCGAGATTTCAGCATCTGAACAAAAGTCGCATAATCGATGTAATGGTCTTCACCGCATGCAACAATCACAAGATGTAAATGCGGTACGAGCACAGTGCTGCCCGCGAGATTGGACGTAGTGAGGGCCGCGATCAATGCATTGACTCTGTTCCTTGCCACGAATCCGGAGACTTCGTGTCCAATGATGAGTTCGGTGATCGAGCCAAGCTTTCCAAATATTCGGGTGGCTGAACGAGCATCGGGGGAGCCACTGAGATACAGCCTTCGCAAAGGGCAGCGTGAGCGATCAAGGAATGCGAGAACAATGTCGGGAGGATATCCATTAACACAAAATGCAAGCCCCTCTAGGACAGGAGCCTTAAGGAAGCGCAAGCTCGCCAGATTCGTCACATGCAGATATCGGAGGTGATGCAAGGTTATAATTTCATCGATATCCGGCCAAGGTCCGTCGTCAAAGGCAATCCCGATATGAGCTCGGACAAGGTTTCGAGTCAGCTTCAGGACGCTCTTAAGGGTCTCCGCCGGGCCGTTCAAGTGGAGATGGGTAAGCTGGTGTATAGGGAGAGAAATTGGTACAAAACGACGTCCATGGACCATGGATGACACCGAAATCCACCAGGGAAGGAGCCGTCTCGAAACAATCCACAGAGTCTGGTCTGTCGGGCACACAGATGTCCCACTGGATCCACAGCCTTGCCAACAAAGGAAGTTTGTCGCGGAGAGCGGGTAGAAGGGAGAGCGGGTAGAAGGGAGGTGATTGTGGGAGTCAATCCGAGACAGAGTTCTTCCCAGCGCGAAGAATGCCGGGACAAAAGCTGGAACATCTGAATTTGGGAGCCGGCGTCGGTTGTCTCGGAGCCGTAAAAATGGATCTTGAGATTCCGGGCGCGCTCAATTTGAGCCTCGATCGGGGATAGTGAAAATGAAGTCTGGGAATAATCGAGGGCAATCCGCGACCACAGCGAGGGAGTCGAGAGAGATATTGCTCTCCAACGGCTGCTGATGTGCGGTAACACCCATGGGCTGCCGGCCAGATAGTCTTTTGGGCCCAAGTCCGCCATGACTGAGGGCAGGGTCAACAAAAATATTTCGCCGAGCACCTCGGATGGCATCCGTCTGAGCGGGGAGAGTATTGCTTTGTTGCGTGTCCGGTAGTGGGAGAGCGATGCGTGTTCTTCTTCCAACTGCTGCAGCTTCTCCTCGAGTGTCGATATCTCATCGTCGAGACACGCTAGGCGTGCATCGGCATCCGATATAACCGAGTGGATTAAGGCAAGTTCAGGATCATCGGGTGGCTCATTGGTGTTCAAGAGCGCGTGGTGGCGCGTCCCAGGGGTCGCAGACACATCAAGCGCTTTTACGACTGAGGTGGGGGGGGAAGTTGCCGCAATTCGAGCACCGAAACGCGTCCATCTGAGTGCAAGCATGAGTACGGCGCAGTAAAGAGAAACGAGAGCCTCACGTCGCCTCCTTGAGGTCGGTGCTGCCACTTATTTCGACCAAGAGGTGGACGCTCGAAAAGGAGCCTCAAAAAGAAAGCAAAGGACCGGCAAACGCCGAGCGCGTCTTCGAATTCAACTTTATCTTTGCGTGCCAAAAATTTAACTCTCTTGAGTCCTTTCAGCAGACGAAATAACACAAGGATAGCAAATACAATTTCGGTGAGTACAAATAGAATCTACGAGGCCGGCGAGGAAAAGGTGGTCGGTCACAGCGAGCGCCGAGGAGGCACGTATATTAGGTACACATAGAATCTAAGGTTCGGAGGCGAGGAGAAGATAGCCTGGGTATCTGGTCTGGTCAAGGAAGAGGATGGCGACAGTAAGGCGGAACGTATACAAGTACATCGTTGGTAGTCCAGCACCGACGCAAATTCGATCAAGTATGGCCCATCCGCCTAGCGTGCTGCGCTCGTCGAAATGCGCGTTGCGCCCGCCGTTGCGATTTCCGAGTAGGACACCTGCTCCGCGACGCATTGGATGTCTGGGCGGCCAGTTCCCCCTCGGTTGTCTGAGTCGCTTGTTTTCGTTGGCACGTCCCAGCAAGCGCGCAATCCCTCCACGCCGCATACATGAGCACCACCATCGCCTGCCCCTCCGGCGACCCGCTCGTGTCCTTCTTCGTATCCTGCCAGTTGAGCGGGTTCACCGCAGGACTCACCACCCCGCTCGCCTTCACATGGCCGCCCGTGCCGAGTTCCGCACGGATCCCGTCCGCCCACTCGATGTACGCCGCCCCGAATGCACCAGGCTGCAGCGCCGCCATGCGGTATGCGACGCTCGCGAGCAGCGCCGAGCCCGCGATCTCGCCGAACCCGTGCGCGGACGTGGTGTCGTCGATGTAGTTCCGCAGCAGCCCGCCGTCGAGCGGCGCGTCCATGGCGGCGTCGAGGATCTCCTTGATCCACCCGCTGAGGTCGCTGACTGCGCCGTCCCGCCAGCTGGCACCCTGCGCGGCGGGCGCGCGCAAGATGGTGGCGAGCACGCGCGCCATGCCTGCGGCCGCCCAGCCGTTTCCCGTCGACCAGTGCCCAGGGTCCGCCGCTTCAGGCCCCACGATGTGTTTCCAAAGACCCTGACCCTTTGATTGAAGAACGTCACGGTAAAGTCCGCACTGCTTGTAGGTTTCCTGTAGTAGCGTCATGTTGCCTGATTCGGCAGCGTAGAACGCCATGAAGGGCGGGGCCATGTACATGAAGTCGGCCCTAAAATAGTTACCCCTTAATTAGCCTACGAGTCGCTTATCGCTCTCGAAGGGAGCAAGCATTGCACGCACCAAAGCACAGGCTTGGCGGCGCGCTGCGATATCGCGCCGTTCGAGTACCGGGGTGCATCGTCGACGAGGTAGGCGAATTGCACATCCGCCGCGTCCGAGAATTTATCGTCCGTTTTGCCAAGCATGATCGCGCTCACGCCCAGGCTCGCGGGATCGCCCGTGGCCCCGTTGCCATTCGAGAGCCCAGTGTAACCGATTGTGATCTTCTCGGCCGCGTAGGCCAACGCCTTGACGGAGGATGGGCTGCTGGCCGCCACAGGGAAGGGGTTCTCCCCGAACACAGAAAGCTCGGGGTTGTACAGCTCCAGGAGCGCTTCCGCAGCAGTTCCAAACTCCCAAGACTTGGAGGGGAGAGACTGAGCCAGAGCGGCGACTTTTGCTATGTCGAAGCCGGGAGAGAATGGGATGGCGTCGTCAGCCGAGATGGACCGAGAGTTGGCTAGTAAAAGAAAGAGACATCCAAGACGACGTGAACAGTTCATAATGAGAGTGAGTGGCCAAGACAGTGCGTTGGAGACTTGGGGCGGAAATCAAGAAAAGGGGTGAAACTTGATGTGCGGTTTCTGCTCCCCGACAATTGCCCGCTATATGTACACGGATTGCGGCGTCGGCGCAGTGCCAACGGGTGATGAACTAAATTTGTGGCGTGTACATACTTACCTGGCGCCGAGTCTGGGCAGAACAAGTGAGTCTAGATGATGCACGCGCTCGATCGCGATGGCCGATCATATATCCCTGCGAAGACTATGTAGGAATTGCCGAAATGCTTTCCCATCAGCCAGGCTAAGAGACGAGGAGCAATTCCTGGAACAGAATAATTCGCGGTTGAGGTCGAGCCACACCATCGTTGCTGACAGAATGAATCTGTTGCGTGTTGCTTGCATTATGCCGTAAGATACAGTCGTTGCTTAGTTTATACATACTTAGTTCTGATAGGAAATAGCGAATTGGATCCAAACAGTGTCGGCAGAGATACTTATGGCGAGGAACAAAATGTGATAGACCATCCAACATTTCGCGCTCATAGAATCTTCAAACCATCAGCGGAGAGACGAACACCCAACGGGCGAATAAACGTCGAAGTGCAAGCAGCAGCACCAAAATAGTTGCCCTCTTGGATTCAGCAAGAGTCAAGTCAGCTATGTGTTTGGAAAGTCCAAGAGCAACTCACCTCCTCAACGCCCCACTGCCCAACAATAGAATTTTCTGCGGCGAGTAGCGCGCGATCCTCATCTTAAGCTGTCAGTTCTGACCGCTTTGGGCTTCACCGGGCTGGCGTCGACGAGCGTGACACCGAGGTTCCGTTCCTTTTGTTTGCTCGCCGCCAGCCTCGCTTCCTCTTCCGCCCTCTGCTTTTCCTCAGCCCTCTCTTTCTCCTTGCGCTCGATTTCGCCGGAACTCTGCTCTCGAGGCTTGAACGTGCGCTTCATGCTGACCTCGCGGTTGAGGACTCTTCTCTTGGTGGCCCCTACGCTTCCTTCGCGTTCGCGGTCACGCTCCTCTGCCAAGGTGACCGAAAGGGAACGGGAGCGCGATCGGGCGGGTTGTTCCAGTGTCTTTCTGGATGGACCTGGATCGGCCCCCGACCGCGCACGTTTTGCCGGCATGTCCGGAGACGTCGCCCGCCCATTCTCAGAGTCCGACGAGTCCGAGAACGGCGAGTGCGGAAAGATTTTGGATCGAAGAAGCTCGATCTGGGCAGGAACGGTCGTCCCAAACCTATTACCCGTCAATATTGGGAGGACAGTCGAATCGGATAAACTGCACCTCGGCTCCACTATATCCTCGCAAAACACCTGCATCCAGTCGCGATCTGCTTTGTTGCGATGGAGCATGCCCTCGTCCAGCGTGTTTACGAGCTGCCACATGGACAATTTGTCCATAAATGCCTCCAGTCGGTCCTCGAGGGACGGCGAAGGCGCTTCCCCAAGTTTCCGGCGCTTTTTACTGGGAGAGGAGACCTCGGGCGGTGGGGTAGGACCGGGAAGGGATAACTTCAGCAAGTATAGCAGTATCTGGACCTGCACCCTTTGTGCGTGTCAGTTCAGCTGTAAAGAAGCACGAGACCGACTCACTCGCGGCGCTCCATGCGCTCCATCCACTTGGAACGCCAGGATTCGTTCAACCACGGCTCCTCCCCCCCGATCTCGCTCTTCTCGTGCGTCACCGCGAACCACATTATGCTCTCCTCCTCCTCGCCCTGCCCCCCGCCGTTTGCGAGTATATATGGAAGCTCGACGTGGTATTTGTTCGTCACGGATCGAGTCGTTAATAGAAGGCGTTCGAGTAAGGCGTGAAGCGGGTGGGGGCTTGTGGTGTCCGTATTAGTGGAAGGGGCGTAGACACGTAGTAAGGACGGCACAAGCAGCCCTAGTGACATTACTGACTAGGAAATGCAAATGGATGAGACCAAACTGTCACTAGAGACCAACTTACTTCCGGAAGCCAGAGAAATTGGAAATATGTGCGTGCAATGAAGTCGTCGCAGGATTCGTCCTTGACGTTCAACGGGAACTCATGGGAGATGGATTTTTCTTGTGTAGCAGTCCATGGCACTCTTGTAGTATCAGGGATCGTGTATTGAAGAGGTTTCAAGGCCATTAGACGCGTGAAGGGCCGCTCAATATGTCAGACTCGAGAGGAACGGGGCAAGGCGCAGACGCATCACGTGAACGTGACTGTTCCCGTCAGTGTCACTTTCTCAAGGTTGTCTCCGTCTTTCACATCGTCCGACATAGGGCCTCTAACATAGGCCCCAGCTCTCTCATGCGCGGTCGAGAGTCGAAATCTAGCGAAATCTATGTCAAAACTCAAACTCTTGATGTCTCCTTTGGACGATTGACATCGCGCCGCGAAATGAAAACATGTGAAGCCCGTCAGATTTCGCCGGCGAGTGACGGCACAAATTGACGACGTAAAATCATTTCAATTGGAAGTGTAACCTATAGCTACTTGCCAGCTTGAGCTGCAATATGCTCAAATGGCATGGAGATTTTCACAGCCATTCATGCGGCACATCTATACGATATAATACCGCTTACAGGCAAACTGGACTAGATTCTTTGCGGCTTTGCCGCCATAAAGACAGCGGCTAATAAAGATATTACGGCTGGCTATCGCAGCCATTGACCATTCGGAGTCAAGAGTTCCCTTCAAAACGGCGTTCGTATTGGCTCACTGTTGCCGAACTAGCCGGGGTCGCAGTCACACCGCGGGCTAGCCAAGGGCTAGCGTTAACGTCCTTCTTGCTTTTTCTTGCTGGATCCCTCCCCACTCAACTTGGTAGGATGGCCGTCATAGGAGCAGTGAGCCTTATGTATGTATCGCTTGCTCTCAGTTGCATCTACTCTCATGCCTGCCTCTCTGGTCTTAGCCCAATGATGGCCTCTTCGTGGGTCAATGTCGCACTCTACGCAGTCGAACTTGTGCTGTGCGGCCAGTATTTTGCACGTCCCTTTCGCCCCTTGATCAACAAAATTGGTCTCGGTATCATGGTCTTGGCGGACACCTTTTGCACCATCTCTATATGCTTCAAGGTTAGCATGGCCGTCGTCCCGACCGAGGAGCGCTATCGGTTTGTGGTGGGACTGGCGGTCCAAATCATCACGACATACATTACAGCGGCGATAACGCAGCTCAGTTTCTGTAATTTATACTACATCTTGTGGGTCCCAAGCATTTCTTTATTCATCTTTGCTCACCCTTACTTGAAGAACGGGGAACAAACTTGTGGCCGGCATATTGACGATTCTCATTTTTGTCCATGTGAGTGGGACCGCTCAGTGTCTAGCAACCTCTAACCTCCATGAAACAGCTGGGTTTCTCGTGGGCCTCTGGTATCTTACTGCTGAGACTTCCGAGACTAGGACCGGCATCTGGTCTCGCTTTCAAGATCAACATGTCCGTACTTCATGCCTATTCTGCGATTTCAGCAGCTGACATATGTTTGCAGAGCTGGTGCTGCAACTTGCGTGGCGGCCGATATATTCTTGGCCGTATTTTTGGGATGGCAATTTTACCAGATGATGCAAGATACGATTCCCATGACACGAAGGTGATCCGTCTGGCCTTCCTCCGTTTTACCGACCTAACAGGTAAACCAGTATGGTTAAACGAATCCTGATTCTCTGTGTCGGTTCCGGGGCCCTATGCGCAGCCAACACTCTAGTGATGCTGATATTGCTGCTGAAAGGCAGTCCTGGTGCGTTCCCCGTTGCTTCTGGGCGTATCCGCCCTGACTGTACCCCAGTTTTCAACCTTCTGGGTACTATTCAAGGACGGGTATATGCGCTGAGTATACTGGCAAATTTCCTGCTTGGTATCCCAGGCCGGCGCTCCGGAAGGACTCCTACTCTGAGTTTCGGGCCCCGGACGAGCGTCAGCAGCGTTGTCTTCCGGTCAACATCGGCGCCCACTGGCAGTGCGCAGAACGTGTCGAAATTGACGCCTGACCGCGGGATGTCCGCCAGTACTTCCACGTTACCAACTAATGTGAGACCGAATTAAATGTTTCTGCTGGTGGACTGACAGAGCCCGACTATTGCAGGACCATCGCAACGAAATCGTACAACTTGACGACCTGGGGTTGGGGTCTTTTCAGAGCAAGGTCGATTCATAGCAAGATCGCACCTTCGTCTGTACTCCAGTGTATGAATATGGCTGTAAATAGATGCGCGTTCAGGGTGTATGAAATCAGAATGCAATTTCGCTGTCAAGCAAAATCAGCCTGGGCTGCATAACGACGCGATTTACTCTAGGCCGAGGTATGTATTTCCACGAAGGCTGGCTGTGACCACACTTGCGATCGAGGGCGCGTCATCATCGGACTTTGAAATGTTTAAATCGCAGGTCACGTTGGCGTGTTCAAACTTGCCCTATGTCTCCAAGTCTTCGCTCTTGCCCCTATCCTCCTACGTTCCCTTTCTCTGTTTAGTCAGACGGTGATATCCTCAAGCCCCTTTCGCCACTCCTCCTTGATTTTTCCGTGTTCATTTCGGGAGTCTCACGGCGGGGTCCTTGAACTCCTTCAAGAGCGGCATCTGTGGCTGCCGCGTTGTATCGGTACTGTACCGCTCTGGTTTCAATCCACAATCTAGATCTTGCTCCGTGGCTAAAATACAGCGCAAATATATTTGGTAACGTGCGGATCTTACACTCGTTGAACGTTCAACCATGCAACGACCATCACTGGGGCGCCCCGTTCACGTTCGCGGGTATTTCGCGAGCTGTTCGTTCCTCGCCGTCTTTTTCTTCGGGGCGACAGCGCTTCATCATGATCCAGCACCTTGTGCTTCAGCGCTTTGTACTGCGTCCGTTCCCATGCGCGTTGTTCGCCGTTGGTTCATCAAATATTCTGACTGGCAGTCAAAATAGCTCACCATTTCTATCTTCCTCCTCTTCCCAGCGGGTGGCTTTTATTGAAACCGAGTCAAGGGCCATTCCGCTGGCGTCCGTTGAATTAGCCGGCTTTCTCTCTCTCTCGCGGCTGGTCGGCCTGGTCGTACAGGACGCCGGCAGGTTTCATAGCAACGATGGTCTCGCACAGGCGTCCCGAACACTACATAGCACTAACAGGATAACTCAAAATTCCGCGCTGAAAAAATTGAAGCGAAATGTTGGGAGCAAAATGCTTCATTGCCTTTCCTTTACAGTCACATCTTTCTCCAGAAGACGCTGCCAGTGCCGTCTCAAGATTGGATGCGAGCCATTCGGCGACCAGTCAAAATGGGGCTGCCAGTTCGACCGCTAGGGAGTGTGGTGGAGCGCTGAAACCAAGATAGAGCCCAGTTTATTCTAGATTGTATAGAAGGAATACCAGCCAATTTCCTCCAAGAGGGTCGGGGGTGACCCGTATATCGTTTGCAGCGCTTCCATGCGCCATCCCGTAAAATAAAATAAAACGCTAGGACTGAAGAGGACAACAGCTCTGAGCATTTTTTCTGCACATCCTATCCTTCACCACCGACGGTCGGGAACTAGTAGGAAAACGATTGCATTCAAGTAAAAGACAGTGCGGTGTGTGTAAGGTGGTATGATGCAAGAATAAAAGCGGTGATGTAGCTGTATCAGATGCATGCATGTAGAGTTGTATGAAAGGTGGATGAATGGATGAGTAAACGAGCAGTAGAACGGAAACTGAAGGATTGTATTGCGGAAGCGAAAGCCCACGTTCACGCTTGTCATCCCGCCCCCAGCTCCGCACGCCCCTGCTCCTTATCCGCCCCGCCGGCGCCTCGCCACTTGGTGTGCTTCGGCACATCCACCGGCGCGCCCGGCGCCCACCCAGGGTGCACCTCATACTCCTCCTCCCCCTCCTTCGCACCCCCCTCCTTCCCCTTGAACGTACTCCTCCCCTTTCCACTCGCTGCCCTTGCCGCGCGCTCCCGCGCCCTTCTCCGTCTCCGCAAAATCTTCTTCCGGTTCCGTACCGCGCGCCGGTGCTGCGCGTCGTCCCCGTAGAACAGCTGATACTCGCAGAACGCGCAGATCCACTCGTCCGCGGGGTTCGTCAGCGCCTCCCCCACACCCGCCGTCGCGCCTGCACCCGCCCCTGCGGCTGCGGCCGCCGCAGCGTTCTTGTTGCGCCGCCGACGCGGCGGGATGTCCGCGCTCAGGAACCGCAGCGCGAGATCGCTGCTCGCCGCGGGCGGCGCGCCATTGGCGGCGTGCCCCGAGTCGGAGTGCGGGAGGCGCGAGGGGACGTAGTTGCGCAAGTGGTGCGGGTTCGACGCGTTCGCCAGCGCGCTCCGTTTCTTCTTCTTCCCTCGCGGCTTCGGCAGGCCCAGCAGCACGTCCACCCCACCGCCCTCTAAATCCCCGTTCTTCACCGGCGTGGTGGTAATGCTTGTCGTGGTAGTTTGAGCAGAGGTGGTGCGTGCGACGCGCGAAGACTGGGTCCGGCTCCCGCGTTTCTGCCTATTAGACTTAACCGGGAGCGTGGCCATGAGCTTGTTCGCCGCCGCCAACTTGGCCGCCTTCGCGGCCTGCCTCGCGAGTTCGGCCTCGAACCTCCCACGCAGCATCGCGACCTCCTCCTTTGTCGCGATCAGCCGGTCCGCCGCTGGGTACAGATACAGATGAAGTATTTACTGAATAATAACACGGCAGAAACTCACTCGAGCAGGGGACCGCAAACGTAAACTCGCACTCCAAAAAGGCGCGTTTGTCCGGGTGTCGAAACTTTTCCGAGAAGCGCGCCGCGCGGGCGAGGCGCGGACTGAAGCGACGGGAGATGCGGACCCGCTGCGCGGGGGCGTTTTCCAGCGCACCGGCCGCACCCCCGGCGATGAAGGCGTAATTCGCGGACAGCGCCTGGTCGAGGGCAAGAGTGTCCCCGTGCGACAGAGCGCCAAGAACAGCGGCGAGCTGCCGCTTGCGGCTCTTGAGCATCTCCTTGTGCTGCAGTCCTGCTAATGTGATGGGTGGCGGGCGCCCCTTGCGGATGCCGAGGCCAGCGAACGGCGAGCCTGAAGGCGGCTGATAGACGTCCACAGCTCCTCCCCCATCGTCGGAAGTACGCCCGGTGGGAATGCTTCTCCCGTCGCGGTCCTCGTCCTCACCACCGGACAACGCAGGGTCTCCTGGATCCCTGTCGTGGCCGGGCGGTGACGCACTGGGATTCGTCGCGGGGACCTTCCGCTTCTTTGTGTTTCCCGGCTGCTGGAGATGCTCCATCCCGTCGTCCTCTCCATCTTCTCCGTCGTCCTCGTAGTTGCCGTTGAGATTATTGAGACCCAGACGAATATTAGCGTTTCCGTTTGCTGCGCCTGCTAGCTCTGCGCTCCTGTTGAAGATGTCTTGAAGGCCAGGCATATAGTATGACTGTAGAGCCATATGTGCAGAAAGAGACTCTGCGTGCGCAATAAGCTCTTCAGCGGTGGCATCTGGACCAGGAAGAGGAAACGGGAGGCCCGGAAGTGCTGGCGACGGATCGTCACCATCAGGCTGTGAGGCTTCACTAGTCCTCCTGCGCTTGGGCAAGGGCTTCACCCGCCGTAGAGTAGGGAATTCGGGTACATCGAATATCGGCGATGGACCACGATTCATCGCCCTCAGACTTTGGGCCTGAAAAAAGTCAGAAAAATACCCGGCGAGTGGCCTTGTCGTACAATCTTTTTATCTGAAGCCTCTATGTGGTTCAGCGTCAACGTGGAACTCTCTTTCAATTTGCTTGGGGTGCAGGGAAGGTGTACAGCGAAATCTCGGCGCCACTGAATGTCGTGGCTGATGTCTTACGCAGACAAAGCCGGAGGTAAATATCAGTCATCATCGCTCCAATTTTTGCAAGCGAGTAATAAATATATTTTCTCGGTATATACTCTGTACAAGGACTATATCTTCCTTCAAGCAAACCAAGAGCGGGTGCGGATTTTTTTGGCATTGCGTTGAGGATCGTGAGTGACAAGATTTGAGAACAGCTGAGACACGGAAACATATTTACCAAAGCCCTTATTTGGCGCCGGAAGCTGGTAGATTGGAGAATATAGTGGCACTGGTAGGTGAGGGCCGAATGCTGTGTTATTTCTCCGACTCGAATGAATGAGGCGCACGCATATGAATGACCCGAGCATCTTCGGGCTACTTCACAACCATCAGATCAGCACTCAGTAGGAGTCGAGGAGAATGTATCCAGGTATAACCTTGGTGGCCTGGGGTGTAGCATTGCAATAAGCAAGGAAGTCCTTAAAGCGGATTCGGAACGACCAAGGGCTTCCATGATTCGAATTCCCCGAGGTTAAGGATAGATTTAAAAGGTCGAGATAGGTGTTGGCTCGAGAGAGAGGGAGGGAGGTCACAAAGGCGTGAACGGAAAGGACCAGGGCTTGCGCCTGTCGTTGAGCCATCTCAGACAACGGCAATTTTGTGAAGTACTAACGGGCAGCGGGCAGGTCAGGACTGGAGGGAGGCGGGCGGGTGGGTCACGGTGCGCGGACGGACACAGGTACAGCAACAGCCATCGAGGGTGCGGAGAACTTGACCCGAAGCACGTAGAGAGCCGCGAGATCGAGTGAAGTGGTTCTCCGTTCGCACATTTTGGTTCCCATGTGCAACAGCCCTTCGTCACACTTCTTCACTTCAGCACTTGTCCCGCGCTCATTGCCGCAGCACCGTTGGTCCGCTTGTGTGGAAATGACGCCCAGTGTACTCGGCTGGCTGACAACAAGAGCACGGGAAACGGATCAAACGACGAGGGCCAAAAGAACGCGAGGATGTTGACGACGCAACAAAACAGATGAAGATAAGTGTATTACTTACTCAAAACTGATAGGCTGTAACCCAATAATGTGGCTCAAACAGCCCCTCGGCCAAAAGGGAGGTGCTGAGAGAAAGATACAGTCCCAGCCAGCCCTTTCAGGTCCTTTATCGTGCTCGCCGAGAGAGTCTTCTTCGGGGTCGTACGAATGATGACGCGTCTAATGGGCTGGCATAAATTGGATTTGGAGTTTTCCTGAGCCGCAGGCGTAATAGCACGCCGCGACTTCACCATTCGCGACGAAGCGCTCCTGGCCGAAGTACCCGCGGCTGCTGAGCTCCAGCATTCTGAGGTTCGGCGCGAGACACCCGCCGGCGCCGTGCCCCGGGTCTATGGAGAGCCACGCGACGAGCTGGTCGACAGCAGCCGTGTCGCCGCGGCCGGCGTGAATGCGCAGCGTCTCGAGCATCCGGGTCTCCATGAGGATGGACACGCGGTTGGCCGTCACGAGTGTGCTGTTGACGAGGGAGATGGACGAGAGGGGCGGGTGGTCGCGGCGAATGAGCTCAAGGAGCTGACGGAACGCATCGTGCCCGGGTCCCACCTTCTGCACGACGATGTCCCGGAGGTTGGGGGGCGACATGACGCGCAACAGGTCCGTGTCCCCGATGCAGAGCCGGAGGAGCTGCGGAAGATGAACCAGGACCGGCACGTCGCCGGAGAAGGACGGGATGGTGGCGAGTGTGGTATGGGAGATCATGGGGTCTGCGTAGACGAGGCTAGGGCAGCGGCCTAGGACCCCCGAGGTGCTCGGGCGCGCTGGCGATGGCATGCTAGTGCGTAAGCTGGTGCCACGGCAGCACGAGCGATATGACGGGACCGCACACGTTCTTTACGCTCAATTTCCGGAGGCGAGGAGCGATCGCGAAGCTGTCGAACCTGTCGCCTTCGGCAAGGGCTGTACCGCCGTTCTTGATGCTTTCGATCTGCAGTTCCTCCAAAGCCCCCAAATTACCCTTCAGAGGGGCGAGTTTATCCTGCAGAACAGTCCATTGCAATCCCAGAATGAGGGTAAGCCAGCGGTCTGAGGATTCGACGAGGGGGGCAAGGAAGCTGGCCGCTTCCCGTGTTGAATAAGCCAATTCCGGATGCAGTCGTGGATTTCCAGACCTCGCAAAGTGGAGTTTGAGTCGGGGGAGCGTTTTTTTCAATGCCATAGATGATGGGAAACGACCATAGCTTGTGCGAGGATAACGCGATTTCGTGCCAGCGTTTACAAACCTGGTTCACAAGCCACGGACTCCGTGCAGTGGCCCACACGGGTGATATCTCCGTCCAGATAGCATGCAGAAACACGAGGGCGAGGACTTCAGTAGGAAGCCGATTTATCGAGCAAATGATACCTTCGTTGTCGGCGACTCGTTTCTTGAGCAACGCAATTCTGGCCGCTAAAGCCTTCAATTCGTTTTAAGCGTCTGCAATAGTGGCCCGCGCAAGTGGAAGCAGACTGTGGATAGGTAACACGTCTGAGGACATGATGGGGAACCAATTCGCGTGTGTTACACCGTGTCACTGTCACTGGCAGTTGAGCGTCTACACGCACACGTGAGGTGCAATTCAAAATTCAAAGTCCGACGATCCCTTGGACCGTGACGCGTTGCTTCGTCGCCAAACTATTCAGGGGCAAGAGACCTCCAACTTACATTACATAAAACATGCTTTATTCAGACGTATGATTTTACTTGAAACCCAAAATTACATCCTGATTTCATACATCCTTCTATGTACGGATATTGATACAAAGTACAGAAAACGATACAATGGGCGTCATGAATCGGGGTCATCGAGATGTACGAATTCGTTACGACGATCCTATGGTCGTTCGCTGTTATATAGTCTCAGTAAGGCAATTAATGTGAAGCCTCACATTAGATGGTAACGTCGAAGTGCCGACAAACGTTGCACGGTCGGGCGTCAAATTCGACGCGTTTTGCGCACTAGGCGCCGATGTTGATCGGAAAGCAACGCTGCTGACACCCGTTTGGAGCCCGAAACTCAGAGTGGGGATCTGCCCAGCGCGCTGGCCTGGAATACCAAGCAGGAAATTTGCCAATATGCTCAGCGCATATACGCGCCCTTGAATAGTACTCAAAAAGTTGAAAACTGGAGGAAATTGAAGTCCGATAAGCTCAGAAGCGACGGGGAACGCACCAGCACTGCCTTTCAGCAATAATATCAGCATCAACAGAGTGTTAGCCGCGCATATGGCGCCAGAACCGACGCTGAGAATCAAAATTCGCGTAACGAGGCTGATGGACATGTTGGTTCGGTATGGTATTCAAAATGATCAGATAGAATCACCTTCTTGTCAAAGGAATTGTATCTTCCATCATCTTGTAGAACTGCCATCCGAGGCATACGGCCACGACTAGATCGGTGGCCGCACACGTTGCAGCACCAACTCTGAGGGACTACGTTAGCTTTAAGATACTGCGGCACAGAGGAGATACGAACGTATTGACCGTGAAAGCAATACCTGAGTCCGGTCCGAGCTCTGGAAACCTCAGCAATAAAATCCCCGACGCCCACGAGAAACCCAGCTGTTGCACGAGGGTTAGAGGTTGCGTGACGCTCAGTGGTCACGGTTTCACTCACATGAACAGAAATAAGAGCTATTAGTGCGCCGCTTATAAGCTTGTTGCCCGTTCTGAAATAAGGGTGAGCAATTACAGAGAGAAATCATCTGAGACCCACAGGATATAGTATAGATTACAGAAACTGAGCTGTGTTATTGCCGTCGTAATGTAGGTCGTGATTATTTTGACCGCAAGTGCCTCCACGAAATAGAAATGCTCCTGCGTCGGAACGATAGCGAGGCCAACCTCAAAGCATATAGCTAGGGTGCACACTGTGTCGGCTAAGATCATGATGCCGACGCCAATCTTGATCATTAAGGGACGAGAAGGACGCGCGAAATACTGTCCGCACAGCACGAGTTCGAAGGCGTAGAGGGCGACATTTGCCCACGATGATGCCACCAGCTCACTAAGACGATGAAGGCATGAGCGTAGGCGCAATGTGAGCGAGGTATACCTACATGGGACTCACCGCCCCGGTAACGGTCATTCTATGGAGTTCACCAACTTGTGAGGGGGTGAGCAAAAAAGGGAGATATCAGAGAACCATAGCTTCATAAGTACGCGGCCGCAACTAACCGACGCAGGTGTGAGACATTAATTAGTGGCCTAGCCGACAACGTTGCAAAATAAACTCCTCTTCGCATACCCATCGTGTCCTTGGCGCCAGATGATTGCAGTTGTTAACCGTAATCCCGCAACTGTATGTAGGAAGTCTTCCAGCGCTCCGTAGGGTGGAGGGGGTATCCACCATTTTCGAGAATTTGGGAATCGGCTTGGCGGCAGTTGACTGCACAATGCATGAACACGGTGCAGATCTTGATCATGACGTGACTTCAAGTCCTTCTCCGCGGCTTCTCAGGCGTCAGGCGTCAGGCCTGGTCTGTCTGACAAAGCTGATTCTTCGTCGATATCTCAACAGAATTCAGCCTTGGCCGAGATTCATGACCCCTAAAAATTAGGGGAAGTCAAAGCGGTCAGGTCGACGTCGATTCCCGTTCGATTCTCGACCGATTCATGAATCGATTCTGTGTCACACCGGCAATTGCCAAGTTTTGGAAGCAAGAGGTAAGCGGGAATTCCCGATCGCACACAGACAACTCCCCCGGATTAGGAAAGTTGTGCTGATGGGCCACTTTTGCCAGGAAGAATTAAGAACTTTGAGTTTGCAGTCTCATTTTTAGTCAGAACCTTCCAGAATTTTGGCTACCTTCCCATTTCCATATCTTCTCTGTCTGTCTATGTAATTAACCTAATTTATTTCCTTGTAAAAGAGGCCTTAAACGGCAAATGATCTTGAAAATAGATGCCGTAAAATGACAGTTCGGAGTCTCGGACGAGATCGGACCAAGTCGAATCCGGCGATATCGCCGAAAAGAAAAGTTATCTCCGGAAAAACTGGGGTCCATACGGACCGTGATCCGGACCCTCCCTGATGTCCGAAACTTTGATCCCGCCTACCCCTTGTTTGGTTTGGAAGACCCGACGTTGATGACAACACACCAAGTGTCAAAATCAATGTTGGGCCAAACAAAATTTAAGCTGAATTCCGTAGGCTCATTTTGTTTTATACAATATCTGGCATTAATAGAAAAAAAATTGTTTTCAGTGGTGCTGAGATGGAGCTGACATGCAAAACAACAGGTTACAAGTCAGTGGGCTGGAATCTAAAACGGAAACCTACTGTACTATTTCGTTCAATTCGTATGTCACGCATCACACCCCATTTCTGGTAGGGCCTGACTTGGATATCCATTGGATGATTTCCCACGATATTATATGTACATTGCTCCCTCAAATTCCTTCAGGAAAAGACGAGAAACAATCTTTCAGTGTCTCGAAGGTGATCAGTAGACACTAGAAATTTATCTGGTCTATTGTGGTGGAGGATTTATCCATGGCGAGCGTGGGAAATCATCCAAATGATGGGAATGGATATCCAAGTCAGGCCCTAATTTCTGGGGACCCCGGCAATAAATTTCTTTCGATTTTAGCGGAATTTGGAGATTTGTCGGAAAACTTTTGATCACGTGCATTTACGAATTGAACGAAATGGTACAGTATTATCTCGGTATTAGAAAAAGTGCAGCCAAAACTTGGAGTGTTGGTTGGACTGGAAGCAGAACCGAAACTACAAATCTCAGTTCCCATTAGGGGTGCTCAATTCTTAACTTGCCCGTCCCATCCCGTCAAATAATCAATTCTTAACTTGCCCGTCCTGTCCTGTCAAATAATCAATTAATATTGGCTCGGAACAAACAAATTTCAAACTCCGCCACACTGCGAGGCAACCCCTCGCTGTTTCCTACCTCTAGCATACTGCTCAAGCGGTATAAATGATCAATGAATTCCTAAATAAGTTCCTGGGCCAAAGATCTGCACAGAGAAAATTACATGGCATTTGTTAACAAGCCGAAAACATCAGGAAGACAAACTGAGTGCAACTTGAAGAGATAATTTTACTTTGCCCACGATGGATCCCATACCGTCTATGATGCATTTTAGCTCAGCGACACAACTTAAATTCGGTGAATGTGGGACAGAAGGCCGGCCAGTGGGCCCCCGGAAGTGCTCAGGCTTAGCGGAGTTTGAAATTTGTTTGTTCTGAGCAAATATTAATTAATTATTTGACGGGACGGGACGGGCGAGTTAAGAATTGAGCACCCCTATTTCGGTCCAGGTGAAACTTGGAGTTTTGGTTTCAATTCCAGCTCAAGCTCAAATAAAAACCAAAACTACAAATTTCAGTTGCCCTGAAATCCCGGCAGAATTTCAGTTGCACTGAAATTCATAGTTGCAATTCTGATTTCAGCTTGAGCTGAAATCAAAACCAAAACTCCAAGTTTCACAGGAGCTGAAATGAGGACTGAAACTTGTAGTTTTGGATCTGTTTTCAGTCCAATTGACATCTCAAGTTTTGGCTGCACTTGTATCAGTAATACTTAGTTTCTGTTCTGGATCTCAGCTAACCTGAGGTGTAATCCATTACTCCGCATCTCAGCTCAGTCTTGGCTCAACTGAAAACTTTTTTTTTTCTGTTATTTTCAGATATAATATCAGACAAAATGAGACTAGAGATCTCAGATTATATTTTGTCAGGCCCAATAGAGGTTATTAGCAACTGATGAAAAAAATTTCACCGATGAATTTTCGCTGGCAATCTAATTCAGAATTCACAAAAGTCGGTATAATTTGGCTCCACTTTCGGCACGTCATCACGGTCATGTGAGCGAACTGAACACGCTCGCTCCAGCCGGTGCACCGCTTTTATCTCTTTTTGCCTCCACCATGCCTCACAGTCCACTGAGGCGATTCCTCTGCAACATACTCGGTCCTCTCATCGATATCGATGATGGGCATCTCTTCCATGTCTACCAGCAAACAGCCGATGTTCCCAATGATCCATGGTTTGGGATACTCGAGCACCTTCGGCCGAAGGCACGGCACTTTGATTGTGGTCGTCCTCGTATCAGGGGAACCAGAATTTCATTTGCCTGGTTGAAGTCTTTGGACCCTAGCGACTGTAAATATCAATTCTGGTGTGTTTTCTTAAACCCCCGAGCCATTCCGTTGTTGAGCTTGTTGGTGGTTTAGCTTCTATGCCAACGAGATTGCTATTTTTCGCACCAAAAACTGATCTGCCTTCCCGCGCATCGAAGCTCTCGGCATTATCCTCGCACGCTTCAGATCTGCAGGCGACATGTTCGAACTTTCGATGAAGTACAATTGGTCGCAGGCCGCCATCAGCGCGGTTGTCAACGAACTATCGGATTTCTTAGATGAGCGCTGGAGCCATCTGCTTAATTTTGACACCAACGGCCTTCTTTCGCAAGCCCGGATGGTGGAGTACGCTGCTGCAGTTTATGTAGCAGGCACTCCGCTAAAGTTTGTATGGGCCTTCATCCACTGTACAATCCGTGGCATGTGTTGTCCCATGTGGTGGCAGCGTATTGTCTACAACGGCTACAAGAAAATTCATGCAACAAAGTACCAGGCCCTCACACTGCCCAACGGCCATGTCGGGCATCTTTTCGGGCCAATGGAGGGCCGCCGTAATGACAACACCCTCCTCGCCGAATCACACCTCCTCGAAAAATGTTCCCAATTTGCATTGCGACCTGGAGCCGACCAGAACACGCCGATAGCCCAGCACTATTTCCAGCTATTTGGTGACCCCGCATATGGTGTCACACCGCTCATTTTGAGCCCGTTTTCAGGGCTTGGAGAACGGACGGAGGATGAAGCTGCATGGAACACCGCCATGGCAGCAGTACAGATTGAGGTAGAGCACAGCTTTGGCAACATCACACGCCTATGGCCATTCCTCAATGCATGGTGGAAACACCGTGTGTATTCCTCTCCCATCGGCAGGTATTACCGCGTCTGCGTGCTTCTCACAAACACGTGTAACTGCATTCAACCAAACCAGACCTCACAGTACTTCAAGCTTCGTCCCCCTTATCTCGAAGAATATTTTAAAGACTAGTTATAATTTGTACGAGTCGGAGAATTCATTTGTTGTGCTACTGTACATTCAATTTCGTTACGAGGCAGGTATTCTACACGTCGTTCGAGCCGGCTTTGTGGTCGTTCGCAACAAGCTCCTTTAGAAGCGAAGTAAAGTCCTTCTTCTGCTCGTGCAAATCGGAGACGAAGGTCTCGAGAGACTGCGTGACACGTGCATCGTGCACAGCTTGATGTGCATTCTCAGCCTTCATGAGCGCGAGGAGCCCATCGGCGTCGGACGATGTCAAGCGGCTCATGCCACGGCGGTGCTTCAATGCCTTCTTGCCGTTGGTCGCGTTGTCGTCATCCGAGTTGATGGTCTCGAGTGATGAGTCGGCGGCAATCGTGCGAGTTGACAGAGTGCTGGTCTCGCAATTGGTAGTGCTGCCGTCATCGTCGCTGGCGGGGCTATGAGCGCACTTGTGGTGGGTGCACATCGAGGCTTGGCGGATAGACTCGCCGCCCTTGCAATCCTCGTCGTTCTTCTACAGGCCAGACATCAGTGAAGATACATTACTGTAGGTGCAATAGCAACACACCTTCTTCAATTTAGCCTTCGCGTCATCTGACTTGTCCTTCGCCGCATCAAACTGTGTCTCGAGACGCTCCAGAAGCGCTCCAATGGTGATACTGGCAGAAGTTCCCTCGCCGATAATGTTGGAAAGGTTCTTGTGCTTGCCGTCGGGGGTCCTTTGTCAAAGAGATGTGTGTTAGCAACTTGAATGAACTGAAGAACAGCATGACACACCTTTTTGTACGACACCAAAGCCTCCGCCTTGTGCTGCACGCTCGCAGCTGAAATGGTCTTGTGGCGGAAGTTCTGGGCTGAGAGGGCATCGACAATTTGCTGCCAAATCTGCCCCTTCTGGCTGTGTGGCGCAAGCCACTGGTTCGCGTCAACGATGGCGTGAGTGATCACGATGAGATCCTCGCCCGTGAACCCCTTCCCCTTGGTGCTAGTGTCTGGTTCTCCATTCTCCTTCTCTTTCCTCGGATGCCCTCGCTTTTTCTCCTTCCCGTCACTCCCCTCATTCGCGCCGCTGTTTCCGATGGCACGGCGAATCTCGTCGTTGATGGCAGGCCCATGCGAACGATTGGCAGCAACATCGGCAGCATAACAATCGCTTGCAGCAGCGACGTGCTTGGCACGTGTAACCTCGGGTACGTAGGGAAGGAGTTCATTCTGTCTGTCAGCATCCACTGGAGGGAAAGGTGGGAACGAGTTGAGGCTCTTGAGCACAAAAGACGACGGTGTGCTGTGCGATGTGTCGAGGGGTGTGATAAACACCGTGTTGAGGACGGCAGGCAGCGCTGAGGCGTGGTGAATGTCAAAAGGTCGAGGGGTGGATGGGACGAGGTTCCGAGTTTGGGGACGTGAGCCTCCATGTGTGGAGGGAGAGAGGTAAGGACGATCTCCTAGTCCTCGCCCCAGCTGGTAGTGTCAAATGTGTAGCTGGGGAAGTTGGCCGCAAGCTCTTCAAGGGAAGGGGGAGGAGCAGCAAGGATACGGTCCCAGTGGTTTTCAATGCAAGAGGACATGGTTTGTTAGTTAGGTAAGGGAGTAGGGTGCAACAGACACACCTTTTATCTAGCGGGCCTGTGGGGCTGCTTAACGTGATGACGAGGGATCTCCAGGCCAGCGTCATGATCTTCAGGCTCTGCTCCACAGGAGGGAGGGCACAGGTTGTCCAGGACGGCGGCGGCGACACGACGAGCGATGAAGAAGGGTGTGAGAGGGAAGCCACCGGAGTTGCCTTATTGGGTGATCCAGTCGGCCACATGGCTGCCCAATCTGGACGACAGCTATGTAATGAAATCTGTGTTGAAATATTTGGGCAGCTCCACAGTTCAAACTGGCATTTAACTTAATGTAAAAGAAATCATTTTTCATCAGTTGCTAATAACCTCTAATGTTAATTTTGACACTTAGTGTGTCATCATCAATGTCGGGCCTTCCAAGACTTGGCAATTGCCGGTGTGTGTTTTGAATCATGTTAGAATTGCAAGAGCTTTGACCGACCTGATTCTGAGTCGATTCAAGACCAATTCTGGTGTCGTTTCTGACACCTGATTCACCACATCAAAATTGACTGTCATGAGAATTGAAACAGAATTGACGCGAGAATCGCCGATTCTGATGTTGTTCCTCCTCCCAAGGAGGAACAACGATTCAGACCGATTCTCGGTTTTGGTTGATTCTGGACCGATTCTCATCCTAGAATCAATGTTAGAATCGCTTGTTGAATCGAACTCAGAATCGGCCTCCTCAAACTGCTTTGACCTCCCCTATTCAAGTGAGCTAGATAGAGACATAGATGTGATGGCGACATACAAATGTCAAGCGCAAAACTGGCTTGAATCTTGGCCCTGGGGCCAACTAAATGAACCCAACCAGCGATAAGCTAGCGACACAGTACTCGGAAGAACTTATGAGGCTCAGTTGCAATCCAGGTTACTACAGAAGAATCGAAGCACAGAAACAGGAGGGTCAAAGCTTGTATTCAGAATCAAGAAACAAGCTTGCATATAGATGCGGAAGGCCGAATGAGTTCAGAATTCTGGATGATTGGAGTAGGCCATTGCCAGTGTCAGGTATCTCAATGAATTTCATACTAAATGTGTTGTCTATTCACAGACTGAGACCAGATCTAGTCGCCAGATAGATAGATGAAGACTGACTGGAGCAGGGAGGATAAGACAAGTTAGGGTTGCAAATAATCATGGTCATGGTTGTGGGTTAAAACAAAGCAGTAGGAAGTTCGGCCGAAGGCAAGTTTCAATCATGGCTCTGAGGGCCGAACGGTCACTTTCCAACCACTTCGTTTGTGTGGGTATACGGACTGGTGAAGAAGAGAATACATGTCAGGCACTTTTAAAGTTTGATTTCAATATTTTCACTGGCAGCTCTTTCGAATCAGAGGATCTCAAATTAATCACAGATTTATGCAAGATTTACGTGCACTAGTACACAAACCTACGAAACCGAAAACAATTCCTATGCCTGGTGTTCACGCTTGATGATATCAGCAGCCTGATGTCGATCTGGTTAGTGTACGCTCCCTAGTTCTGAAGCGACAAAATCACCTTTTCAGCAATCGCGTACACTGTGGCTTGAGCCGCTTGAATATGGGCGGACTGTTGAATCGGAAGTATTGAAGCGTTGATCTACATATCTAATCAGGGCCCAAAAATGGTTGGACAACATGTTCACTAACTACACGAAGATTGGATGTTCCGTACAGCTTCAGCGAGGAATCGACCACCCCACCATCATTTCGAGGAAGCATGGCAGCCGTACCAACGGGATGATATATCGTGGCAACGGCACCGCATACGAAATCCTCGATTTCGGCGTCGGTTTGAACTGTTGGTCCTGGGATAGCTTCCTGCATGATGGCAGTACTGATCAGGAGGCTCGGGGTGGCTGTGATTTTGCAGGCAAATTTAATGGTGTCAACCCATATTGCCACATCGACTTGGTTATCAAGAATGTTGTGGTCAATTGCAGGTGGGGCGAGGGGTCTGCGGAGGCTATATGCACCATTCCGCCAGAAAACGGGTGCAGATGCACCAAAAGAAATGTGCAATAACTCTTCCCAACCTCCCTGCGTTGGCAGGAATCCTGGCACAAGACCAATCCTTTTTGTATAGAAGAATGCCTACCGTACCCTACTAGGTAGAGGACAAATAACATGATTCAAAAAAAGACCAATCCTGACATGAGTTAAAAGATATGGAAATCTCAGATCTTGATTCGGAACTTACTCGAGAAACGGTATACTGTTCCCGCCAAACCATTCCTTGTTTAGTGTGTCCAAAGAGGGACGAAGAGAATGTGTTCCTTGGTCAAGAACAGTGGGAGCATTCACTATGAACTGATGTTGTGGAAGAAAGGCATAGAATGTACACTGTGCAGACAGTACACCGCTCTTGGACTCCTCGCCATAACACCTCAGAATGATGAAAAGGACAATGTACACGTGCGAGACCTACTAGAGTTTCATTCTGCGGCAGTGCGAGCAGGATCGCACAATATCTCGAGGGACTCGTACTTCGAGTCCGTCTCAATGATGAACAGCAGCCAGAAATGGTCCTGTCGGATACAATGAGACTCCAGTTTAGATAGAGATGATTTTGCAAGAACCTCTATAGATCTGGGATCAGGTCAGAAAAAATGGCGTGGTAAAGAAAATGAACACGAAAGAAGATTCACTCCAAATTGGCTTCAACTCCGGGTAGATCTAACTTCACATCGATATCATGGGCGTCAAGAACATTCTTGTCACCAATGCCTGTTCGTGGATAATAATTATATATTGCACGGAGGACATAGAGAGACTCAAACACGCCCGAAGAACCTGAGGATAGATGGAATCAAAATGGATGCTAAGTTTTATGGCAGTGATTGTAATTTGTGATTACCTGTGCACAGCAACACCTCTCTGGTGGCGAAGACTGTATGCAACTGGCTGTCTTTGGAATATTCAACACCAGAAGCAACCAAGTTTCCAGAACCGTCGAGAGAAGAAGTGAAGGTCACACAAGTTGCTCCAGTTAATCTCGGCTCCAGATCTTCCGGGGTTCGGCGGACTTCGAAATTTGAGGCACATCCATCAAACAATCACCCACAGCCATCACCCCGTGAAGATCTGGTGCAATTTAGTCGTAAAATATGTGGTTGCTCAGATCAGTCACAAATGTACTTCTACTTCTTCTCGGATTCCAGAAATAGTGGCATAATAAAGGGCATAGTTTTCCCCACACCCGTGCCCGCTATCAGGGAGCAGTTGAGCCCCAAGAGCAAGGCTTCTGCCATGTCAATTTGCCAGTCGTGTGGGACCATCCCATTGTTGCGCTGGATGAATTCGGTGTGGACTCCTGCGGAGTTTGGCGCATGTGGGAGCCGTCTGGTAGGATCGGGATTTCAAAGCATCCTCGCGAGCTTTCTGAAGAATCTGTGCCGACTTGACAGCAGCGCGACGATGTCCATCAAGCCGCGAGATGACGGCTGGCATGGGT
Organism: Mycena olivaceomarginata; assembly: GCA_029378375.1. NCBI lineage: Eukaryota > Fungi > Basidiomycota > Agaricomycetes > Agaricales > Mycenaceae > Mycena > Mycena olivaceomarginata. The sequence goes on from JARKIC010000196.1 coordinate 36,668, forward strand.
GGGAAGATGAAGAAGCCAGATGCAAGAGAGAAGCACAGCCAGGCGCAACAGAGAAGCAGCGGCGCAACACTGGGAGGCGGCGTGTTTGTTGACGCGACGTGTGAGAAAGTCACAAGTTGGCAGTGCGTGACATCAACCGCATATTTTACGGCTAAAATGCACCAGACGTTCTAGGGCAGTGCTCCCCCATCACTTTTTCATCAATTCCTGCCTCGCCACCATTTAAACAACCCAACATCGAAAACTATAGAAATATCTACTGCTCTCTCTGAGCACGCCCTAGAACGGTGGGTACGAGACTATGCTCCAGTAAGCACCAAGAGGTTTGAGTGTGCCTTGACCGGTTCGTAGTATGCCTGAGAACAAAAGACGTCACGACAATGTCCGTCCATTGATTAACTCCTTACCAAAGCAGAGGTAGTCTCTCGCAGACGCTTCAATCTTACCTGATCTCGTACCTCGATGGATTGAAGTCTGTTATTAACCGCGGGGGTCCGATCAGGGTAGAAGCTTGTTACATCATCTACACAGCCACATGGACACTTTTCGATGTTTTGTGCCTACAGACTCAATATTAAGACTAGATTTCACGGAAATACACATGGAGATGCCTCCAACCTTCCTATCTGCTTAAAAAAAAATTATACACTGCGGAACGGGTGGTAGAAATCCTCAACTATATCATGTGACTACATGCTCTGTTGAAGAACCAAACCTCAGACAGTGCTTTAAAATGCTGAATAAAATCCAGAAGGCATGGAATGGTAATAAAGTCCTTTTTAGTGGTTGAAAACAGGCAGAAACTTCTTGTAGTGGTGCCATGGTTGGAGGTTCAAAGGTGTTGTGGCCGTGCACATTATGTAACAAGTGCTTACCCTGATCGGGACCCCGCGCTTAACAACAGACTAAAGCAGAGGAGCTGCGCGCTGATTGCGAGTCGATAGAATGGTTGCTGGGCCACACGCTGGCATTAGGACGATCATTGGTGGAGTTTCCCGGCTCTTACCACCATCATGCCTCATTAAAAACAGTACTACGACTGTGCTCCCCCCCTCAATGAGCACCTGCGAGGGCCATAGGGTGTATGGGAGTTAGCCTCGAGTAACAGCTAGCCACGCATGAATTGGATGAGACGATAAACAGAGAAAATGACATCCGGTGAAAAACGACATCCACTTAGATATTCCCGCATCCAGCTCAATTGTAACCATCCTGCCTTCATTCTGTGTCACACTGAGAGAGTCTAATAAGCTTGTAACTAAAATACAACCCTTGCCTCCATATCGCGAGACTACGGTCTCCAGCGTTGGCGTTGCTGCGCCTCGGTGGCTTGCCTATAGGGTTAGGGTAATGATTAGTCACATGTGCACTGCCACCTCTGGCTCTAGGCTCTTTTGGCTGAATCACACAAAGCACATCTGGGATTCTGGGACAATCCAACAGCAATTGGTGCTGCAGTCAACTTGAAGTGATGCCCAAGCCAAATATGAAAGCAATAACTCCCGCATAACCTGCAGTGGTTGTATATTCTCAGAACATGGCTTCGGGACACTGCGAACTCATTAGACAAGTGCGATGTACTTCACGTGACACTAGAGTTTTGGAAGGACGATCCACGGGCACCAAACGGGCACAGGCTATTTTATGGGATTGGTGAAGATACAGGAAGCATGAGGCGCTAACCTCGACTTTGCTCCCAACTCATCAATTGACATTTGAACTTCTGTGTTACCTATGCATACCAGCCAGTGCCACAAGCAGAAGGGCTTTATAGGGTTTGCTCATGATCATTGATATCCTTCAATTACGTTTTTTATTCCTTGTGTTTCGTGCTTGATCTACCATGGCTTTTTCTATGCCAAATCTTACTTTTAAATTTACGCCCTCGCTCGATGACTGCGCCTTTGTTTGCGGAAGATGGGATAATTCTAGTACGATTTCAATGCCTCTATGTGTCCTGAAGCATCTTGTTTGACTTTGACCCAATTCAAAGCACTTTACCCAAGTGGCTCTTGATAGTTCAATAGAACTGTCTGCCGGGTAAAATGATGCTGGGCCAAGGACATGTTTACTGATGCCTCATGACTACCATCACATTGTCACCAGCTAATTGGTTCAAAAGTATATAGTCAAAGAGAACTATGCTGAAGTCATGGACAGTGATGGAATGCTTGCAGGCCGAGATCAACTTTTCAGACAAGCTCGACTTTCCTCGCGGAAGGCTGGAACCACAGAAGGATAAACCGCAGATGAAGGTTTATAATGCGGCATTACTTGTCATTAGTGAGAACGCAGACACATCGGGAGGCACTTACCTCGATAATTCAATAAACTCACCAACTAGCCGCTAAAACCTTTGCGTTATGAATCATGACCATCAGCATGTGCCCTGGGAAATAAGCTGTGCACATTTTGCACAATGAAATTCCCAACCGAATATTGCACTTGTGGCTGAAATTCATCATGATCTCCTTCAACTATTCTATGCTGTCCCAGTGTTTCGAGCTTAATCTGTTAGGGCTCCGTCTCTTCCGTGCTGACCTTTTTGCTTCTTTGCAGTTCCTTGGTTCTACCGCGGCGAATCTGCGAGATTGCAACCGTGAGCTCGGCTTTTGGAGTTGTGAAGGAGTCCAGGGGCAACAGTGTATATTAGCGCATGTGCACCTCAATACCTCCTGGGCCCCGGCGTTCCTCAGCGGGACCAGCCGTGTAATCCTACCTACCTACCTACCTACCTGCCCGAGAACTGACAAGTTCATCAACTGCGGCCATGCGCACTGTGTAAAATAATCTTACGCTATCCGAATTGTAGGGAACACCAAGAGAGGCCATCCCTTCAATAAACGGGTCTGAAACGTCGCTGACCCACTTAGGCAATGTTCGCTGTAGGGGGCCCGATGTTCCGTGGATACTGGGATCAAAGTCAAACCTAGAATCTCGACTTCTCTTCCTCGCTCGGTGCAAATGCTTCGGACTGCGATGGACGCGTGGGCTACGGTTCCATTTCACGGAAGTATTTTAGGTGCTTACCGCTTTGAAATACGGGACCAAACCCTCCCAACTCCACCCGGGCGACCCCAGGGACTCGAAAGCTACACAGTTGCGATCAGCTAGGAATCCAGAGAGCACTCACAAAGACATACCATCATGTTCGGCCTCATGACCTCTGTAGAACGATTAGACAAGACAGAGCCGGGAGGATGTCAGCCAATTATTTACCGCCCAAAAATCATCAGATTGAGCTTGCAGTGCGACATTCAGCAAGAAATTTCTCTCGGCATATGAAGGCTCACCATACTACTTCCTCCCAGAGATTTGCCCCTACACTAACATCAGGTGACGGAGTGGGGAAGAGAACAGACGAATTTGCCGCGAGAGGTACAAGGAACGACCATTGGCATTCACCTGAGGCGATCCAATGAATCCCCAGTCCAAGTTCGGCTGCCTAAGATTCTTCATCCCGAAGCCTGATACTCTCAGCGCTCAGTGCAAAGGTGGAATGAAGCCAAGCACATACTGGGCACCTTCGCATTCAATTCGTGGGTAACATCCTCGCCGGCCTCAATAACGCAGACACGTACGGTCGGGTCCTCGACAAGACGAGCGGCTACTACAAGCCTGGCGGTTCCTCCACCCCTCATAACATAGTCGAATCTGTCAAGCGCCATTTCCGGGTGGGTGTGCTTATAAAGGGTGCCAAAAATCAGTGCGGAAGCAGCCTGTTTTCTATGACTTCGGGGGATGGTTGTTCCTGCACGCCGAACGCACACACGGGGTCTCCAGGGTCCAAACACAAATAGCGGCCATCGAAGAAGCTGATTCTAAGATCAATAACAGTCTCCGTGCAAGCAAAACATGTCTCCTCCTAGATCGAACACCCGAGGGATCCGAGTCAAGATATCTCTCCGTTGCATAACGAGAAAGAATTCGAAGAGAGTACACCATTTTGATGGAAGGTGGAACCAGTTTGACTTCCGGAATGCCCCCAAAACGAGAAACGCCGCCCATCCAACTTTATTTCCACTTAATGGTAGCCCCAACATAGATCGAGACGAGGAATCGTCCGAGACTGAATCTGACCGACGAAGAGACCTGACGGATTCTACACGAAAGGTCGCCGCTGTAGGGTACCAGTAGAACCCGCTTGAGCCTGAGCGCTGAGCGACGCGTAGAGCTAGGATCAGATGGATAGGTCTAGGGTTTCGGCGGTAACGTGGATGGAGACCTGACAGCTTACCTAGTCGTACAGACAGGCACAGTTCGTTCTGCTAGGATTATTTGGACCCGCGGGGGAACGGTGATAATGGAGGTTTGTGGACGGGGATCAACGAACACAGACTCGCAGAGTGGCGACTTAGAAGACAGAAGTACCATGCGATGGCGCCCAAGATAATGGCAAAAGGATTGACGCCAAGACACTGTCCCCTGCGAGACGAGCTTATTCACATACCATAAATTAAGAATAAACTTGTGCCCTATCGTTGGTGAATCAACAGCTCAAAGAAGTCCAAGAAGGTGGCTGACAAGGCTGACAAGCTGAATCAGTGGAAAGCGATCAACGGCACATCACGGCGTGCTTCGGTCTAAAAAAGGAAACATGGTTCAACCCTGGGGCTTTCTGTGTTCCGGTTCCGACTGTCGCGATATTCTTTGTGCTTGCTTTGTGCACCGACTCGCTGATTCGTATGATTTCAACAAATCGAACTCCCTGCCTGTCAGGTTCAGTCTCAGTCGATTTCTAGTGGTCACGGCCTCGAGCTGGAGCTCGAGTCAGAACAGTTCCACCTTTCAAAGTGGTCACTTTCCACAAGTTCTTTCTCGTTATAAAACGACGGGATCCCTCAACTCGGCTTCCTCGGGCGTTTGGTTCGAAAACATGTTTTGCCTGCAGGGCAGCTGTGATTGTATCTTGCCACCTTCTCTGATGGCCGCTATTGTGTCTGGGGGACCTGTGTGCGCTCGGCATGCAGCAGACCGTCCTCGGAGTCGTATAAAACAGATTACTTCGAACTGAATTTGGCACTCTTTAGTCGCAAGCACCTTCAGCCCAATCCAACGATCACCACCCCACAATGACTCTCGACAGTTTCGACTATGTTGTGGTAGGCGGAGGAACAGCCGGGCTCGTCGTAGCCGCTCGTCTAGTAGAAGATCCGACCATCCGCGTCTGTGTCCTTGAGGCCGGCGAGGATATCACCAACAACGCGAATGCCAAGATCCCAGGTCTCCGCCCGCCCCCACTGTTTCATCGAATTACGCTGATTGCTCGAGGATCTCAGGTTTCGGGATGAAGAACATCGGACAGCCAGAAATCGACTGGGGATTCTTGGGAACCCCTCAGCCGAACGCAAAGGATCGTCCCCTGTACCTTCCGAGGCGACCCATATCACTTTTCTTCTCGGATCCATTATCTGAATGTATTTCAGGGGCAAATCGCTGGGTGGAAGTAGTATGGTAAGTCTTCATGTATAGTCTCAACGAAGATGTCTCGTCTCTGAACGTCGACACAAGCTCAATCTGATGATTCTGGGACGGTAAAGTGTTATTCATCTTTCGAACTCTGTCCTGATTTCTTGCTGACAGAGGTCACAAGAAGGAATATGATGGTAAGATCTTGTGGGCGGCATTTCAATCAATAACTCATGGCAATTTTGTAGCGTTCGAGTCACTCGGATCGCCCGGGTGGAGCTGGGAGGGCTTAGTCCCATACTTCAAAGCGGTAAGGCTCTCAAAGGTTCTATCGTCGAAGCCAATGTACATCTAGTCCGAAACATTTTCACCGAGTGAGGAGGACAAATCAAAGTTCAAAGTCGACTTCAATCCCAGCGCTCACGGAACGTCTGGCCCCCTCCAGCGCACACTGCCCAAGTGGATTAGCGATATTGTGGAGCCTTATACCAAAGGGATGACCTCCCTTGGTGTTCCCCGCAACTCGGACAGTGTAAGAACGTTGCACACTCCTCACGCTATTGGCTCAGAAACTTTACCAGTTCTCGGGTAGCAATGGGGGCATCTGGCTCAGCAACCAGGCCGTTGACTCGAATTCGGAGCGTAGTTCCTCCGCATCGGTGTGTAATTATTTTTCATGGACTCGATGACCAGGTTTGACGCTTTTTGTCCATAGGCATACTATGAACCGGTCAAGGCCAACCCGAACCTCGTGGTGCTTACCGGAGTTCACGCAACTCGTGTGATCTTCAATCCTTCCCTCGAAACCTCTGGAAATCTGGTTGCTTCCGGCGTTGAGTATTCAAAAGGCGGAGAGTTGCACACTGTTTCCGCCACAAAGGAGGTATTGCTCTGTGCAGGTAAATGACAAAAAAAAAACACCGGGTCAAATCCGTTCCTCAGTCGTTTCTCAGGCTCTTTCAAAACCCCTCAACTTCTTGAGCTTTCGGGTGCGTTTCTCTTTAAGTTCCCTGCAAAAATACATTTATTATTTACGAACAGGCATTGGCGACAAGAATATCCTTGACGCCTACGGCATCAATGTGAATTTAGACCTACCCGCAGTTGGAACCAATCTTCGTACGCGTTCATTTCCCCATTTCCTTTATCGCGCCAGTCTTCTGACCTGTTCCCAGAGGTTTGCGAAATCGTTTCTCTATAAGCTCGGTTGAATCATGGTTTCACCTCAGGACCACTTCTGGGTGCCCTTTATCGCTGAGACTGACCCAAAGTACGAGTCCGTCGAGGTATTGGGCGATCCCGCGCGCGCTGCTGCAGAATGGAAAGTCTAGTGAGTGTTGTCCAGTTTGTCTTACAGTCTGTTGATCAGGTACATAGTGAGGAATCTAAGACCGGCATACTGTCCGGAACTTGTGCCACAGAATATGCCTTCCTTCCCAAAGATCATTTCATAGCGGATAGTTCTGCTGTTCTTGAACAAACGGCGCACTCTCTTCGTCCCTCCTTGGACAAACTCCACAGGGCATGGTTGGGTGGCAACGATATACCCTTCCTCGAGTGCGTCCCGAACATACTTTTGTTGTGAATAATCTTTTTTTTAAAACTCGCGCCAGGCTCGGTCTCTTCCCCGGGTTCCTTCCCATGGTGGAAAAAACTCCCGAGACCGGGAAGAGTTATTACTCCTTGTTCTTGGCCCTTACCCACCCGTTCTCCAGCGGGACGGTGCACGTAACCTCCTCCGACCCCCTGGCCCAACCCGCGATTGACCACAAAATCATTGACAACGGACTGGACGTAGGACTACTGGTCCACGCCGTTAAGTTCGCTCGCAAACTCGCAGCCACCCCGACCCTCAGCACTGCCATTACGCGGGAAGTCGTACCTGGGCCGGCGGTCCAAACCGACGCCGAAATCGAGGATTTCGTCCGTGGTGCCGTTGACACGGTGTACCACCCCATTGGTACCGCTGCAATGCTTCCCCGGAGTGACGGTGGGGTGGTCGATTCATCGCTGAAGGTGTACGGGACGTCCAATCTTCGTGTGGTCAGTGAACATATTATCCAACCAATTTGGACCTTGATTGAGACGTAGATCGACGCTTCGATAATCCCGATTCAACTGTCGGCCCATCCACAAGCAACAGTGTACGCGATTGCTGAAAAGGTGTGTTTTTTTGTTTCAGAATCGTGGGCGGCTCACAATAACTGAAATGATATCAGGCTGCCGATATTATCAAGCGTGAACGCCGTGTGTAGGAGATGGGTCCGCATACCTAGAATTATGCAAACCCAGTACCCGTAAATAAGGCGGGTAAGGCTGGGGCTCTTATCGAAGAGAAATGGTCCCTGGTTTGAATTTCTGTTATAATCGAGATGCTGCTACAAGGTCGAACTGTCAATTGAATCGAAACGAGCCGTACTTTCAGTCTTTGACGCCCATGTTTAATGTTGAAAACAAGTAATCCCAACGAACCCAGCTTACTAGGCAAGCTGCTTGATTGTGGCACAAACATACGTGCCGGTCTATCACGCCCAAATCACGCCGGAATTCTTCAGCGCTCCATTCTCGAGGGTCTGGTTGCATCCCACGCGATCCAGATTTTTTATTTCCTTTTGCTGCATCCAGTTGAAGAATTCCGCATGCATAAATGCGCCGTTCAGATTGCGTTAGTTCGTTAGCCTCCGAGGAACTTGTGTGTACTCGATCGGAACCTTAGAAGCTCCTGGCTGCACCCGATTTGCGAAATAAACTTGGTCATTGTACAACTGGAGATCCAAATTAGTGTTTGGCGGAAGAGGAAGAAAATGGGATGTAGACGCACACAAATATCGGTCTAATTCAATACTACGTTCGCCTCGATAATCTTCAAATTGGCCGCTTGCCCTCGTACGCATCTCTCAACAAACCAAGCAGCTTCTCCCGCTCCAACGGCGCCGGGTTCGGATATGGGCTCTTCATCACAACATCCAGCGCCCGCTCCAAATCCTCCTCCTTCATCCCGAGCTGCTTCAGCGAATACGGCGCCCCAAGGTTCTTCGCCAGGTCAAACACGCCCTGTGCGGCGCTCGCAGTACCCAGGCCGCGCGCGGCTTTGGCCATCGCGGTGGCGGCGAAGGGGGTGTTGTACGCGATGGCGTGCGGGAGGATAACCGTGTGTGTTTCCGAATGTGGGAGGTTAAAAGTCCCGCCTGAAATCAGCGTTGTTAATAAAACAATAAACACAAAAACAGGTGCATACCGAGCGCATGGCAAAGCTTGTGGTGCAGCGCCATGCTCACTACACCGAGGCACGATCCGCAGGCCCACGCGCCGAACAAGGCGTCGCTGCGCGCTTCGGTATTCTGCGGGTCTTTGGAGAGGATCGGTAAGGCACTTGCGAGGCGGGCTATGCCTTGCTCGGCGAGCATATCGGTAATGGGGTTCGAGTCGGTCGAGTATAGTGCTTCGACGGCATGGGCCATGGCGTTGATCCCGGAGGTGATGGTCATTTGCGCAGGAAGGCTGAGTGTGAGGTCGACGTCGTAGATGATGACTTCCGGGAGCACTTTCAGGGTCTTCTGAGTCGTCTTTAGGCCGTTCTCTGTCTGGCCGATAATAGCTGTTGCCTACCAATAATTAGACGACGCGAAAGGCCGACATGCTGCAGCAAGCACCTCTGAACCCGAGTACGTGGTGGGTATCACAATTTGTGGGAGATCTGTGCGCAACGCGATGGCTTTTGCCAGCCCCACCGCGCTTCCGCCGCCCAGAGCCACGACACAGTCAGCCCCAAGAGTCTGCGCCAGTTCCACAGCTTCGTCCGTCACGTTGGTCGGAGTATGCATCGTAGCATTAGAATACAACCCAACGGAAACGTCCCCCAGGTCTGCTCTGAGTGCTTCGCCCTTCTTGGATTGAGATGGTCCGGTCAACACCAATGCTTTGCTACATCCAAGACTCCGGATTTCGTGGCCAACCTGGGAGAGCGTCCCGGGCCCAAAAACGACGCGCGCAGGTAGGGCATTATAGACAAAGGGCTCCATGGTGGAGAGAGAATTGGGCTCAAGAACAGAGGCTCGTGACAATTGCGTCGGTGGGAGCGCCTGGGAGATTGTAGCTCAATACGGCTTGAGGTTTCGAAAGGATGACGCAAGAGTTCTCAAAAACTGATCAGAGTTTTAACATGCTCGTGAGCCTATTGGAACTTGGAGGTTGAGAGTAGTCAAAGCGTATGTAGACCAGACCGGATGTGCGGACCGAAACTCCGATGCATTGTGGCCACGGTCACCTGCGCTCTCTCGCCTTGAGGCGACGGAGCCGACGCGGACTTTCCTGTTTGAACCATCATCTGTCAGAATCTGGCCGCTAGCTATCTGGAGCTATCTGGAGCTTGGACGGAATTTACCAGGCACAATGTGTCGGATCTTGTTTCCACATGGTTTCTTCTGTGCCTAGGCAGCTCCACTGCGCGTCCGCGCACGGAAAAAAAGAGAAGAATCAGTTCACCCTTCCATTCCGTCCTTATCACCGGGCGGACCAACTTGACGCAAAAACAGTCCACCCAAACTGAGCTCTGCGATGCATATTGTCGGCCTCTTCCCTCTAGCTTTTCTAAAGATGTCAGTCTTTTATTTCGAAGAAGACTGAAGACCGGCATGTGGCGTTACACGGGATGTGGCGCTCTGACTTAGAAAAGGTAAGTATCTTGGAGCAAGGGTGAAGGGGCAGCTAAAAGATGGCCATTGCGCTGGTGATCTGCGGTGCGCATCATTCGAAAATATGTGAAATTGATCGAGAACGTCTGTGTGGATAAGTTCCGGGAGATGTTTCGGGTCTTACCCGCCATTGCTTATGGTTGCGAGTTTTTCCTGAATACATTTCGAATCACCGTTTCTTTCTTGACTTGACCAAAATGCTCTCCTGGTTATTCCCTACTTGGAGCCAACCCGCCGCGCAAATCCCTTCCGCGAGCACCGATATTCTCGCCGAACCATTACACCATCCCGCCTTGACATGCCTACGCGACCTGGTGGTGGTTGGCGGGGGTGGAGCTTGGCCTCCAAGAGCGACATACCGGGATTCCTGGCCCTTGCCTCTCAGAGCTTATGACACGGCCTTCCGCGCAATGGAGCCCTCGTTTCCTGTGAAGGAGTCATCCACCGACAATTCACACAACCGGAAGTTGATCGACTCGTTCCGTTCGCGAATGCGCACGCAGTTGGACCAACACGTTAATATGGGGGACGTCCTGTCTGCGCTGGAACGCGCCGAATCTGACCCCCAGTCCTGTTCACAGGGGGCCTGGCTGGGATACTGGTTGTGTATCTCTTTCCTGCGACATTCATATCGGTGTGTTATTTCTGCACCCTAGCTTGGTGTCATTCTAATTTAGTATGTAGATGGGGAGTAACGCCCATAGTCAGCGAGGCACAGAACGAAAAATCGTTAGACTTTCCTCACCAACTCGACGTGCCATGGAGTTATATCCAGCGCCATTTTGGCGTTACATCTCCCGGCGGCTGCATGACCTCGCTCATGTACTCAAACCTGCGAGCGGACGACCAATTGGAGTACAGTGTCACCGTCGGCATGCCAGAAGACCACCACTCTACTGAGTACTGGAACACCAAGCTCATTGTCTCCATGGAAGAACGGGTGCGTCACTTTTTTGCCTTTACGCGCCCGTTCGAGCCCATTTCGTTTTCTTAGGCCCTACCCATGTACCACCTCTTCGCCAGAGCCATCGCGTTTGTAGACGCAGGAGACATGACCGCTGCCGCCGATGCACTCAAATCCGCCAACGACTTCCTCAAACTGGCGCTCAAATTCTTCTTCACCACAATGGTCGACGCCACCCTCGCGCAGAGCATCTGGTTGGCATACGTCCAAGGCTACCAGGGCTGGACCCTCGGAGGCATCGATGGCATCTCAGGCGGCCAGAGCCTCACCTTCCGCACACTCGACTCCTTCCTCGGCATCCGCCCCTTCCCCGAGCCAGAAAAAGAATCCCTCCATCTCCCCACGGTACAGCGAGACTGGCTCAACTTCCTGAGGAAATACGACATCCGCGCGGCCGTCAAGGCGCACGGCGAGGATGGGACAGCGGTAACCGCTGAGCTGGAGGCGCTGGTGAAACAACTCCGGGTAAGTAGCCGATTCAATCGTAGTGTGGTTCGGTTCTTGCTCATGATGGCGTCTCAGCTATGGAGAATGGGTCATATGCGTCGCATGCAGCCGTACGAGTCGGTGCATCGACCTGAGCGTATGACAATGACGTCCGGGATATCCATTGTTAATGCGAGCGACGAGAATGAGATGATAAAACACTTGAAACACCAGCTGGGCCAGCGTCTTGCTCAGACGGTCTAATTTATTATTATTGCGGAGATATAGACACCATACCATAGACTTCACTATAGACTCTGATAGACGGCACACCTTGTACACGTTCGCCACCAGCCTCTCGAACTAATAGGTTTGTCACACATTTGCGCAAAATATTTATTCGGTCCAGTTGAACAAATTATACGATGATGAATATATATTTTATCGTGCGCTAGTCCATAACTAACGCACAGAGTCCAGTGGGTCCAGCAATGCAAAGCAATCGAAGAGGATAACTAAAGAGTCATGAATGATGGTAGTCCGTGGTGATGTAGATTAAGGAAACTCTAGGATTCTGAAAGGATGGTGTCGATGGAGCGGTTCAAAAAGTCCTTTCGCTGTGTGAGATCCGCATTTGGGAAGCGTGCCATGATGGCCTCTCGTGCAGTTCTAGAAAAATGCAATCAGGTACAAGGACGTGACGAAGGTCGAAAGCCGACTTACTTCTTCGTTACGGTCATCAAGTCCTGGGTACTGAGGTAATTTCGTAGGGCGCTGAAAAGTTCGTCGTCTGACGGGTTGGGATTTTGGCTGGGGCCAGCGAACATGTTCGCAGTCGTCGCCAGGGACAGGGTCGACATTGGTCGTGTCCCCCCCGCAGCAGGCATCACCGGCGGCGCAAAGCCCCCCTGCGAGCCGCTGAAGCTGCCGCCATACATGTTCATCCCACCCATCATCGGCGGCATCATACCGTACACGCTGCCCGTGTTCTGGTAACCCATCCCCGTCATCATGGGCATCTGGCCATGGTCTGAGCCCGAGATAGACGGAGGTCCGCCGGCGAAAGGCATGAACGGTATTTGCGGAGGCCCAAACGGCGACTGGTCCATCGGACCGCGCTGGGACATATTCGAGAGAGATGGTTGGGAGGCCAGACGACGCTGTGAGCCGTTATTGAGGGTGTTTGTATCGCGATAGTAGTCTCCCGACTGCGACGCCTGCTGATAGGCATGCGGTGACTCGTCACGCGATTTGGGAGCGCGCGAGCGAGAGCGAGGTTTGCCGCTGTATCCAGTTTCCTCAGAATGACGCGAGCCAGTTTCCCATGCCTCAGCTTCATATTCTTTTGAAAAAATAAGCCTTAGGGAACCGGATGACCGCATGCGATGCTTACCGCTGAACTTCTTGAGCGGGATCATTGAGTCGTCAAACTTCTCGTCCTCGTTGATGATGACCTTCTTGTCCTTGCCCTCTCCGATAACAAGACGCGTGTTACCCCAACCGAACTCGTCCATACACCAGAAGGAATAGACCGGCAGGAAGAAACTGTAAACCGGATACCTATAGCGACGAGACGATTGAATAGCTATTCCAAAGATACGAAAAGGTTACGCACGATAAAATGTACACCACGAGCCACCCGACGAGCATGAACTCTCGCTTGAGGATGAAAATGATTGCCTAGGACGCGTTGAGCAAACACAAACGAAATCAACGCAATGGCGTACTTGTAGACCGTAAGTGATACCGATCATGATGATAGCGATTGTGGGGAACGGTGCAGCGGTTGTGGCCACCGTAATGATTAGATATGCAAGCTAAAGCAGTATAATCAGCGGACACCTGCGCCAATGCAGAGGTTACGCACATAAACGACTGTAGCAGGTAGGATCAAAGTCCCCAAAAGATCGATGAAGACAAAGAATCGCATCGAGAAACAACAAAAGCCGAATAACTCTGGCAGAAGCACCAGCTCGCAAAGGTTGTGTACCGTCGAGTTGATCCACCGCCGTCTTTGCGAGAACAGGACCTTCCATGACTCGGGCGCCACAGTATGGGCGATGGCGTCGGGGCAAAACTTGGTCTTGAACGTCGGGAAGTGCTTCATGATCAGTGTCGTCAAGAAACGATCCTCTCCGAGCGAGAAGAGATTCTTCTTGTGCAGCGTGTCGACGTTGGGCTCGGCGTACTCGTCGATGATGCGGTTGGAGATAAGAATCGGGCGTCCCTTGTCGGCTGTACGGATGCGGTAGAGGGAGAAACACCCGGGTAAACAGGTGACGGAGCCGAAGAGAGACTCGAACGCCTTGGACAGGTGGTGCGAGATGTAGTACTCGTAGACCTGGATCATCGTCCACCACGACCCTTCCTCGTTCTGCAGCTTCGTCTCACCGCAGATGCCGATAATACTCTGATCGTCCGCAGCGGAGGCCACCAGGCGATTCAAAGAATCTGGTGTCACGGTCTAGCGTGAAGGTGAGTCAGCATCGAGGTGTAACAAAGTGGTGCGCTCAACGTACCGTATCAGCATCAATGGTGAAGATGTACTCGTAAAACGCCGGGTCAATTCCAATAACATTCCGCATCTGGTGGTAAATCTCGAGCTCCAACGGGGACATCGGCGCGTCAAAGTGCACCCGATTCAGATAGTGCATCAACAAAATTTGACTATCCCGTTTGCCGCGATTGCCTGGCTTGGAGCGCTCCGTCGGCTTGCCGACCTTGACGACCACCATGTATCTAGCAGGACTCAGTCAATCGTCTAATATCGAGAGGAGAAAGCCGACGCACGGAACGACGTGTCCCTCAAACTCGTACAACCCAGAATAGACCTTGCCGTAATTCAGCGCCTTGCTCCCCTCTCCGACGCTCTTGAACAGTAGCGGCTCCGGGTCGAGCTTGGGGTCAATCCCCAGAATATCAAGCACAATCCTCGGCGTCGTCCGATCGTTCCCGCTCCCGATGATAGTTCCCGTCGCAGATGATGAAGATGAGCTTCCGCTTGTCGTCATAGTTGAGCGCCGCGAGCGAGTCGACCGTCCGCCGGAGTGAGTCTTCGCCCTCAGTGTAGCACGGCACCTGGCACAGCACGAACTTGTCCTGCAACTCCGGGTTGGTCTTGCCGCCCAGCTGCAGCGCCGCCAAGACTGCATGTACGGGTTAGTTTACGCGGACACTGTGCTAAGACGGAACGCACATTTCAGCCCAATAGACGCCATCATAATCCCCGACGCGACAATCAAAAAGTAGTTCTGCACCGTGCACCTTGCATCCTTGCGGAAATCGCGGTCCCCAGCGTAGAACACATTATTCAGACACTCTAAGTTGAGCCCTCGCTGATCTGTGGCCATCTTATCAAGCACGGCGTTGAGCGGCTTCGTGATGTCCTGCCCCGACTGCTGCTTGAACACCGACACGATGTCGTCATCGAGGAACTTGTAGTCGTCGTTGTTGACGTTCATGGCGATGGTGTTGAGGTAGTCCGTCAGATCGTAGATCTTGCTCTGGTAGATGCCCCAGATCCTGTGATGTTTCATCAACATCCCGTCCAAAACTAGGAAGGAAGAAAAACGGGCTAGGACGCACTTGGCAATTCCGGTATCGGCAGCATACGCTCGGAGCGTCTTACTCTCATACACCAGCGGGCCCTTGTAGTAGGGCTTCATCTTCGGGAGAAACGTCTGCGTGTACCAGTCGTTATTGTGCAGCTGCGAGCTTGAATAGATGGAGAGCTGTCCGCTCGCGTGATTCGCCGTCGGCTCAGTGTTCGAAAAGTTTTTGTAGGTCAGCAGCAGCGAGGGGTCCGTGACGAGCGTCTCGCAGCCTGCGTGCGTGCAAAAGATCTCAAGTCAGCGTCCACGTTGTGCGAAGATGATTGCAAAAAAAAAAAAAAAAAAGGACCCACCCAACGTCAAAGGTACCGGGAAATAATCCGTCAGATCCTGTCCCGCAAGCACCTCCAGCACGTCCTGACTGTTGCTCACCGTCCCAACGACATCGCCGCTATGGTCGCCCCCCACGAAATCCGTAACATCGTACACTTTCCCTTGGATCGCCACCCAGAAATCGTTCGTTGCCGTATGTTGCGCGACCTCGTTCACGCCCCATGCCTTTGTCGGAATTAGGAAGAGAAAGAGGACAAGTTAGCAGAGGAAAGGGGCGCACCTTGTCGAAATTGGGGCACAGCAGCCGTCCAAACTCGACAATGTAAAAGACGACGGTGGCGTTCAAGAGGAGGATGAGCAAGAAAATAGTCAGTTTTTCGCGCCATGCGATCTGGATATCGGGGCGTTTCATGCGGCCGACCCACTAGCAGGAGAAAAATCAGTTGTCTTGCACCAAAAGAATAGCACGCAACACGCACCTTGAGCATAAAACTCGGAATGTAAAACGTCATACTCCCACACGATCCATAGCCATACTCTCCGTGCGCGTGACGACGGCACCTCCTCCACTGCATTGCTCAGCAGCTGCTGCGAGTCCTTCTGCACGAATTTCGGCTCGCCCCCGCCTGCCCCGCCAAGGTCCGCATGCGACGCATTCTGCGACGGCAGAGGCGATTCGGGCCCATATGGGCCCTCCATCGTTCCCCCGGGGCTACGGTCCCATGCGCTCCCGCTCCCTGGCCCCGGGACAGCAGGAACACCGCCCGCGAACGGATTCTGCGCGTCCATCGGTGTGCGCAACCCGCCGCTACCGTACGACGGCTGCCGCACGTCTTCCCGGCTCTCCTCGTAGCGGTGTGTGTACTCCGTCTCGTGCTCTTCCGGCTCGTCAAACTCCTCGGCGTGTCACCTGTGTTGGGCATGAGGAAATTTGAATGGATGAATCAATGCAGACTGCTTACCGCCTTCGCCCCGCGCCTCCCTCTTCTCCGCCGCGCGCAGTACGTCCTCGACACCCTTCCACGCGTCGTAGCTCAGCAGCACCCGCACGCCGCCGTTGCTGATGATCCGATAATCGCCACCCACGCCCTCCCTCCACCCGCCCGCCCTTGCACACTGCTCCACCCTCTCCTCCACGCTCCCGCGCATGGTCGGCGTATACCTCTCGCAAAACGCCTCCCCTCCATATCCACGACCCACTCGCCCTGCGCGCCACCCTGACTCTGTGTTGCCACCATCTGCGGCACAAGCAGCGCACGCAACTGCAGCCTCACGCGCTTCTTGTCGAACGAGTTCGGCGACGCCGAATCGTTCGGCCGCAAGTGGCTCACGGTCCACATCCGCGCGGGCCGCGAGCCGTGTAGCAGCGCAGAGAGTGTCCCGTCCAGCTGCGCCATCGCGCCGTACGTTTTCCCCGGGTCCATCCTCCCCAGCTCCTCCTGCCCGCCCAGCGTCGGCGCGCGCAGCGGCCGCCCGCTCACCTGCGCCAGCACCACCGTCCCCCGGTCACGCGCGTGCCCCTCCGCCGCGATCCCCGGGCCCGAAAACAACTTCCCCACAAACGGCACGCTGCTGCCGCGCAGTAGCGCTACGAGCGCCGCGTCCAGCAGGTCTGCGTCGGCGCTCACGAACCCGCGCACGTCGTACACGCACTGCCCCGCGTAGTGGTTGATCCCAAACGCGCGCGGCTTCGCGGCGAGGTTGCCCGTGCCAACACCGCCCGCGCTGGGTGGGAGGGGCGTAGCCTCGAAGGACGGGTGCGTGCCAAAGCGCCCATTGAGCTCCGCGAGTAGTTCGTCGTCGCGGTCCGCGCTAGTACGGTCGTTGCCCTTGCCGGTCTTGAGCGCGAGGGAGGCGCGACCGAGGACGGGGAGGATGCCCTTGGTGTCCGCGCCGGAGGGGTCGGATTTCTTGGCAGGGAGGAAGGCGGGGTCAGCGAGAGGGATGCCGCGGAGGAGCTCGACGCAGGCCTCGTTCCCCACGACATCGTCCGCGTCGCGGAAAAGCGCGGCGCCTACCCAGCCCTGCACGACCTCGTCCGCAAAGTTGCTCGCAAAGACATCAAAGCCTGCGGGACCGAGGGCGTTAAGCGGCGGCGCGGCGAAGCCGGGGGTGTCGAGCAGGGCAATGACGGTCGTTGGGACATTGGCCGGCGGCTCGATCCGTCTGTTGGCGCTCTCGAGGAGAAAAGAGACGAGAATCGCGTAGAGGTCGCGTGAGAGTCCCGCGCATTGAGCCGTTGCGCCGTGCTCGTCAAGGAGAACGGTGTACAGCTCCTTGCGCACGTAAGCTGTGCGGTTAGTGAGCGCGACCTCGAGCTCTTCCGCGGCAACGCCGAGCAGACGAGCAGTAAGCGCAAGAGCTTGCGCAGCCGCCGGCGCAACACGGGCAGCCTCGGTGTTGTTGTCCGCGGGGATAAAGGTAATGTTACTCGAGGCAAGGATGGCGGCAAGGAGAGAAAAAACGGCGGGGGTGTGTTTGAAGGAGAGGGTGCGGAGAGCAGCACGCAGATCGGCCATGCCGGTGGTGTCGTCGCTGAACGGGCCGGAGGGGAGCCTGTACGTGCCCGACGACGCCAAAAGCGCATACTCGGACGGGTCCTCGAGCTGCAGGGCGTCGCGCTCGGCGGTGGTAGCACCCGCGAGGAGCTGGTAAAACGCGTGGTAGGAGCGCTCTTCGTGAGCCAGCTTGACCAGGCGCGACTTGTCGAGACCAAAAACCAGACACTTGGCACCGGCGATGCGGCCACGGTCGGTAAAGTGGAGCTCGAGCAGCTTAGAGTGCCTAGAGGCGTCTGGGTTGGCGTGGGTCTTTGCGTTTCCAAAAGAGTCGAGTAAAGTGGTCATGGCGCGCAACTGATCAGCGACTTTGGCCTCCTTGCGCGAGTGGGACGACAGCCGCAGCAGCTGGTTCGCAAGCAGTCCTCATGGACGCCGATTTACCGGATGCAGTGATTCCGCGCGCAACGACCAGCTGAGGCTCGGTGCGGCGGCGCATGAGCAAGTATATTCTGCACGCCAGTTCGTATACATGCGGCTGGAGCGGTTTCGGCGAGTCTATAGCAGGGAGGGAGGTGTCCTTGTAGCATCTTTCTTCGTACTCTTTCGCGCTGGCATCGTTGACACTAGCCAGACTTTTCAGCGGGTTGACGACCAGTAAATGCGTGGAGCCGATGCGGGTGTAAGGCAAATCAGCGCGAAAACGAGAATGAAGGACACCAAGGACGGCGTCGTCGTTTGGATAGATTGTCGCCGCGCCCGACGACGAGACGAGGTCGAGCAGGTCGCCCGAGGCCAATGCAGCCGGCGTCGACATGGCGGAGGGAAAGCAGGAAAGTGACGCACAGGATCATGTGACGGTCGGTTACCACCGCGTCAGCTCGTGTCGGCTAATGTACGCCGTCCCAAATGCCAGGTACTTAAAAGCAGCGAGCGAGGAGGACGGAACTGGTACAGATCTACCTGTTGATTTGACAAAATCCCCACCATTTTTTGAGACACGGAAGGCCACATACATATTCTTGTCCGATTTTTCCCTGGATCCTGACTGTTCAAACCTGACAATGGACCATGCGGTAAATATTCTACTGCCAGGTGGCTACTCGGGTCCGGAGAGCCCAGGGTTTTAGTGAGTATAGTGCCGATGATTTCAGGAAGATCTTTGTCCTGGTTCAAAACCAGGTACAAGTTTGATTGTCGTTGGAGCATCTACGAGGGACTATAATTGTGGTACGTCTGGGCATAAAACATTTCCTCGGGGTGGTCTTATTTTCCTGCACCAGAGCCCTTTACAAGACGGTGGGCTACTCCGCTAAATTTCATACTAAATACCACAGGTTCCAACTTCCCAGAGAATGGCTTGAGGGTAGCTTACAGACGTATAAGTATCCGAATTATCAAGAAAAAGAAATCAGCTAATAAGATGGCAGGAAGGAAGGATAATACGTCCCAATGGGGAGTCGGGGAAACGGCATGGTGCCGCGGCGCCCGGTTAGCCGGGCAGCCAATATTAACTTATATATATTATACAGAGGATCGCATTGAACAGCAGTGAGGGGGGGTTCCCTTATGTTCCTAAATTCTCTACTAAGTAGTTGAACCAAAGTTGAACACACTGCTGTCAGCCACATCAGATCGGATACAAAAACAACAACTTTGATCGTAGTAATATGGCCACTGGCCCCTATGTAAGTGAACTAGACTGGAAATTTAGGTTGCAATCTGATAGCTTATGGAACTGAATAAGTAAGACGGGTAGGCCGGCGAGCGACAGAGCCGCTACCAGCGTCACGGTCAAGTATTTGCTTTCCGGAATCCGAACACTTGGAATTTACCTGAAAGAAAAGTCAAGTCCAATTAACTTGAAGTTGAATCAGGAATGAGCTTGAACCTTAAGCTTGGGTTTCTGTTGCATGACATCATACAGTTGAACCTATGTAACAAGCAGCTGCCCTGAACCACTTCTGATGTTGAATCATGGAGGCAATTGACGCAATTCCATGTTTTCCAGCTCGCGATTTGATACGCGGTAATTTTTGCAAGTCTAGAACATACTTACCCCCCAGATTAAATCATTTGTTTTGGGCACATTTTCGGGAACCCGTTGCGCAAGGCGAAATTCAGCTCAGCACTCCATGGCAAATTTTAGCCCGCCATCAGTACATGAATTCTGGAAAGGCGGGGAAAATCTTAAAGACGTAGTTTGCTTTGAGACTTCCCCGAAATTTGGTTTCCTTTCAAACACACGCGCGCAGCCATTATAATACTTCTAGTAGCAACAGTCGCGGTGATTGTTTGTATATTTTACTAAGTAGCTGCTATTTTAGAAGTTGTCCAACCGAGATCTAAATCGTCTTCATCCTTCGAAATGTACTCGACATGGTGGAGGCGCCTGAAGGCAGTGCATCCTGCGTTGAGAGAGTGAGGAAAAAGAAAATCAACCAAGGCAGACGATACAACGTTGACACCTCACCAAGAACGGTGCGCAATGGTCCGTGATACATAACGGTCTGGTAATCTGTAGCATGTCGAGTTGAACGTTCGGGATTCGATTTCGTGGGCATGATGACGACTTAGCCGGTTAGGCTATACGGGTAACCCAAATCGAACCACTCGGACTCGGAAGGGACCGGGTGTTTCACTGATTCAACTTTCCGCAAATGTCCTCCAAACTCTCAAAACTTGAGAAACCGAGTACTCGCTGGCAGAAAAATAATACAGACAACTGGAACAACGATAGAGTACATCATACATGCAGGAATTTTAGAATTTCAAGACCGCATTAGGACGACTAGATGTTTTTTTCTGAAATTCTCAGGATGAGACAGCGGTAGCCCGGCATCACCCGTCTCGAATCCTTGAAACAATCTGCTGAGCGCCCGCATTCACTATAAAGGAATTGATAATCGGCTCTATTACTTACTTCACTTTGGTCTGCTACTTCACAACCACCATGCCCCTCATCCAGCTAGCCACATTCTCTGCTTCGGAAGAGTTCGCGTCCAGCCCGGACATCTTCAAAGAGCCCGTGAACCTGATTAAAGGTGCAGAAGGCTACAAAGGGTATTACATCTCCGTATCGCTCCCAGATAAACGGCCGACTGTTTTTTCCCTGCCAGCTCCTTTTACGGTTTGCAAGTTGAAGATAAGAAGACTGGGTACTTTATTTCCGGTGAGCCTGAAGAATGCCGCTGTGAGCTAAACTGACAACTTACTGTTTCAGTATGGGAATCGTACGAGCACCGCCAAAAGCTCGTCAAGGATGCTAGCTACGCTAGCATCACGGAAAAGCTCAAACCGGCCGTTGCAGGCCAATTCGAGACCGTCCATGCTAATGTCAGCTGTGACCCCAATCCTGCGCTCTCCGCACCGGCAGTTGCAGTTGCCATCCTCACGCTCAAGGCGGGCGGATCGGCCGATAAATTGAGGTCCTTGTTGGAGGAGCTGGGTAAACGCGCCGACACGGTTGCAGGAGCCCGTCCGCCCTGCGTCCGGGGACAAAGCGTCGAAGACAAGAGCAAGTTCCTGGTGGCTATTGGATGGGATAGCTTGGAGGTTAGTGTCGGACTGCATCCGTTGTCAGTCGTTCGTGGCTCATGTCCCGCAGATACACATGCAACTGATCAAGGGAGGCTCTAATTCCGCACTTTTAGACCAGATCAGGGCCGAGGCAGATTTCTCGATGGGACACTCGCATTTAAAGAAACACGAATGAAATAGCATCGTAATACCGACGATTAATATATGTAGAAAGGTGAAAATGGAAGATCCCAACTCACCTGTTTGAACGCGAGTTAGAATCGGCCATTTCAGAGTTGATTTCAGCTGTATAAGCGATCGGAAGTAGCGGACTGATTGCTCGGCGCATCTTGGGACACTACGAGCACGACTTTTCGCGAGGTCGATGCAGT
The DNA here is from genome assembly GCA_029378375.1 of Mycena olivaceomarginata. Lineage (NCBI taxonomy): Eukaryota > Fungi > Basidiomycota > Agaricomycetes > Agaricales > Mycenaceae > Mycena > Mycena olivaceomarginata. Next base: position 58,454 of record JARKIC010000196.1, read on the forward strand.
AAAGGTAAGAAGCGCCCTAGATTGGATAGATTGACGAAACTAAGTCGAGCAGGTTGCCCGCGCTGGTGTCGACATTCCCTTGCTTGTCAAGGGCTTCACCACCTTCAAAATGAAGCTGATGATCACCAACGCGAGTTGAACCTTAGGTTCAACCTAGGTCCGCCGAGGCCGGCCCAATCAAAGCCCTTTTATCTATGCGGGCAATGGCGCAGCCGACGCATTCGGCACTTTCTAGTGGTGGAGAGAGGTTAGAATGGACTTGGATTCTGAATTGGAATGAACACGAGAGTGACGGAATGATGGCATCGGCCATCGGCCTGCCGTACTTCTTACTGTCAGATTTTTTTTTTTTTCTAGTGCATACAAGCCTCTCACCTCGCGGCACCCGCATCCGTGTATTCCCTCTGTCTCTCCTGATCAAAGAAACTTTATAAACTCAAGATCCAAATTCCGGAGCAGCAACTTGAGAGCGGTGGTCTTGGCCCAGGCCGGTAATTCGTTTGAAACCAATGATGATTGCGAGCGGTGCCCATAGTTCATTTTTTTTCTTGGCTCCTCAGTTCCGCTCTCGGCCTCACCTCGGTCCCCGTGCCTCGCTTCGATCACTATTCTCCTACGCGGTTTCTGCGGCATTTTCTCTGGCCCGATATTATCCTCGTTCCATTCTTGCCCGTTCTTGTGGTCATAGGTATTCCAGCGCAGAACCCCAGCCGGATCCGTGGGCTCCGGCAGATGTTCAAATTTATTTGAATAGAGCGCAGCCTTACCTCTTGGGATTTCGAAACAAGCCTTTCCGGACAAAACTTTCTAAAATTAGTACAACGCCACACTGCGACGTCGACGGACGTTCGATTCGGGTTTTCTTTCAGGGCTTTAATCTGGGGTCGCCTTCTCTGATGCCCGCCATTCTGACGGCCCTGGACTCACTCGCCCTTCCGATCCCACACTCATCGGCCTCATGATGTCTCTCGACAGTTTCGACTATGTTGTGGTTGGCGGAGGAACCGCGGGCCTTGTCGTAGCCGCTCGTCTAGTCGAGGATCCAGCCATTCGTGTCTGTGTCCTTGAGGCCGGCGTGGACATCACCAACGAGCTGGACGCCAGGGTCCCCGGTATGCACCTGACTCCATTTCATCGAATTGCACTGATCCCTCGAGGACCTCAGGGTACGGAATGAAGAATCTCGGACAGCCAAAGGTCGACTGGGGGTTTGTCGGATCTCCTCAGGTGAACGCAGAGGGTCGTTGCCTCCACCTTCCGAGGCAACTCGTATGTTTTTTTCATCGAGTTCGTTGGCTGATTATAGTGCAGGGGGAAATCCCTGGGCGGAAGTAGTATGGTAAGCCTTTATAGTCTCAAGGATGACGTCCTGGCTGAACCACACCACCAGCTCAATCTGATGACTTTGGGGCGGTAAACAGTTCCATATCTTCCGTTGCTCTTGTCCTAATCTTTTTGACAGAGGGCATAAAACGGAATATGATGGTGCGTTTTTGGCGTTATTCGATTTATAGCTCATCGCAATTGTATAGCGCTCGAGTCCCTCGGATCGCCTGGGTGGAACTGGGAGGGTCTAGTCCCCTACTTCAAAGCCGTAAGGTCCCTAAGGCTCGCAAAGGCTGCAGCTCATATCAACCTACATAGTCTGAAACATTTGCACCGAGCGAGGAAGAAAAAGCAAGGTTTAAAGTTGAATTCAATCCCAGCGCGCATGGAACGTCTGGTCCACTGCAGCGCACGTTGCCCAAATGGGTCAGTGATGTTACGGACCCGTTCTTCGAAGCAATTGTCTCTGTCGGAGTTCCCCAAAATCCGGATAGCGTAATATTATTTCGCACATGTCCATGCCGTGGTTGACAGACTTATTCAGTTTTCGGGCAGCAATGCCGGTGCCTGGCTCAGCAATCAGTCAATCGATTCGAATGCTGAGCGTAGTTCCTCCGCATCGGTATGTAGGTTGCTGGACTCTCATGGCTAGATAACACCTTGTTCTCAGGCATACTACGAACCGATCAAGGCCAACTCGAACCTTTCAGTGCTTACTGGAGCTCAAGCAACTCGTATCGTATTCACTTCTTCTCGTGACAGTTCTGGAAACTTGGTTGCTTCTGGCGTTGAGTATTCCAAAGGCGGCCGGTTGTACGCTGTCTCCGCCGCGAAAGAGGTGTTGCTCTGTGCAGGTAAGTTCAAAACCGCCGACATGAACCGTTGAATTCACTGTTCATCGTAACAAGGCTCTTTCAAAACTCCACAATTGCTTGAACTATCAGGTACGTGTTCTTCGTATTCCCGCCATCGTACACTTCTTACTTCTAAGCAGGCATCGGTGATAAAAATGTGCTGAACGCTCATGGTATCGGTGTAAATTTAGATCTCCCCGCGGTTGGAAGCAATCTTCGTACGTGTTCATTTTCGTTCTAGTACCATTTTTAACCTGCTCCCAGAGGTTATTGCGAAATCATCTTCGTAAGTTGAACTGGACTCTCAATTACTCTTGCAGGACCACTTCTGGATACCGCTTATCGTGGAGACTGACTCGAAGTACGAGTCCCTCGAGGTCTTGGGGGATCCTGCTCGTGCTGCCGAGGAATGGAAACTCTAGTAAGTGTTGCCCAGTTTGTCTTGTCTTGCAGTCTGTTGATCAGGCATATAGTGAGGAGTCCAAGACCGGCATTCTGTCCGCGGCCTGTAGCGCACTCTACGCCTTTCTTCCAAAAGACCACTTCATAGCGGATACCTCCGCGGTTCTCAGCCAAACGACGCGCTCCCTCCGTCCCTCCTTGGACAAAATTAACAAGGCATGGCTGGACGGCAATGATATACCCTTCCTCGAGTGCGTTCGGAATATGCAATTTTCGTGGATATCCTTTTCAACTGGCGTCAGGATCGCTCACTTCCCCGGGTTTCTTCCCATATCGGAACGAATTCCCGAGGCCGGGAAGAGTTATTGCTCCATTTTTTTGGCGCTTACCCACCCGTTCTCCAGCGGGACGGTACATATAGACTCCGCAGATCCCCTGGCCCAACCCGCCATTGACCACAAGATTCTTGACAACGGAGTGGACATGGCAATACTGGTCCACGCAATTAAATTTGCCCGGAAACTCGCAGCTACACCTAGCCTCAACACTGTCATCACGGAGGAACTCGTGCCAGGGCCGGCGGTTCAAACTGACGCTGAAATCGAAGATTTCATCCGCAGCGTAGTCGACACGGTATTCCATCCCATCGGTACCGCTGCGATGCTTCCCCGAAGCGATGGTGGAGTAGTCGATCCGTCGCTGAAGGTATACGGGACGTCCAATCTTCGTGTGGTCAGTGAGCATGTTATCCGACCAATTTTGGGCCTTGATTGGGATGTAGATCGACGCTTCGATAATTCCAATTCAAACTGTCGGCCCATCCACAAGGAACAGTGTACGCGATTGCTGAAAAGGTGATTTTGTCGGTTCAAATCATCGGAAGCTGACAATAACAAAAACACCTAGGGTGCTGATATTATAAAGCGTGAACGACGGGTGTAGAAATCGCTTTCGAGGTTCATAGAGTGTAAACCTAGTCTTACTCGTAAACTTAGAATGAAGTAATCTTGTTGAGAACTCTCGATTGAGCAACCCAGCCGCCGAGTAAAGGGGAGTAGCCTACACCGATGACTTGCCATGTGAATATCTGAAATAGACTCTTGTCATTTTTCGTCCCTCCGTAGTACAGACGCGAAAATCGGTGGCAGTAGATGTAGTTCGGCAGATTTCCCCAAAATAATGGTGCAGCCCGGTTCGGGGCTTTCCGCTTTGCGCAAATCGAAGGCAATTATAATGAGTATCTCGCGTAGCGGAATGGGATCCCAACAATTGAAAATATCTGCATTGTTCTATGGGCGGTTGAACCGGGTTGAAAATCGAAATCATAAATAGGTCGCGTCGTTTTTTCCGAGCTGAACGGTGCAGTCTCTTGCACCTATTTATTGACGTGAACTGGACATAAACGCCCAAGGCAGAAGGTAACCTTGAGGAAACTTGAACTTCTGTTCGAGTACGCCCGGCTTCTCGGCCGTTTCAAGCTCCGACGGTATCTATGTACCGCCATCAGTATCAATGTCATCTTCCTCTTCTTCTTCGACCTTTTCCCTAACTATGGAGGCTCAGTTGCGGGAAGTCAGTTGGGGATCATTCTCGGATTTCCTTCGACTAATGAACAGCTGGAAGTTTTCAGCTCATCCCCTTCCTTCGTGACCGGAATCCCCAAGTGCGGCAGATCGCCCTCTCGAATCTTTTGCCGCAAACTGCGAAGGATTCTCCGCACCGAAGTATATTCTTCGCTGGATTACAGGGTGGTGGTCTGCAAAAAAAAGAAAACGACATAATTCGAGATCTAAAACTGTTGTGTCGGGATCAGCTCGTACGCTCAAGATTCATCGACTTTTCATCCGTGTGTTGACCACCGCCAGAGTGTTGCTCACGATGCCTTCCGTGCGCTCGTCAATCTATCCGATTCGCCGATGCTAGTAGCTCCGCTTTCGGAGCCAGCGTTCCTTGTGTTTATCGTGTCCTACATCATAGTAAGCTCGTTCGTGCTTTCTTTTTTTCTGCCTGCCCTCGCCGTCCGCTTTCTTGCGCCCGGGCTGTTGAGGAAAATCGAGTGCCCGGTGTGGGACTCGCCTCCTCCCCAGCAGCAGGTTACTGCTTTCGTCCCGGGGAGGTGACGGATGTCGGTCCGTCAGTCCGTCAGTTTGGGCGTCTTTCAAAATACCTCTCTGTCATGTACTATCGACTCACCTTTTTGCATAGAATCCACAAGCAATACTTGCTGACCTGGCGTCGATGCTACTGTCTAACCTGACGGCATCTTCGGCCGCCTGCGCTACTGTGTTGTCCCTTAACGTCGACATTATCTCCGAGTCCACCTTCCCCAACGCGTTTTATCCGCCCCAGTCCCGTTGCGCCACATCTGTGGCGCCAGCACCATATCCGGCGGGAACAGCTCGCACAGTTCTGGCTCTTCCGTTACTTGTTGACGCATTTGTGCAAGGCGCCGACACCGATGAATCAGGGGATGCCTCGACCCGAATACGGAAGGGGAATTTACATTTTCTCGCCAGTGTCTTCGCCAATCTGAGCACGGCAAGTACACCCCTAAGCGTTTTCGCAGTATGTTGATCCAAGCTTTTATTTCGACAGTCTCCGGCTGGGCGCAATTTTTTCCTTGGCCCTCGAGTCCCTAACGTGCTTGAGCCAGATGGAGCGCCAGAATACCCGCTAGCCAAGCTCATACCTTTCACGGAACACAAGGACACTATCCGTCGGGGCGGTGTGGCATCCACAATAAAGTGAATATATTCCAGCATCTGATTCCTACGCTGATGTCTTGTTCGCAGAAACTGTGTCTTTCACGCTCCAGGCCATCAAGCAATTTTAAGTCCAGACTCTATCAACGTTTCAGTCCCTCCATCTTCATCTGTGGCGCCTGGGATCGACGCGCTCCCGTACCTTCTGCTCCCGCTTGCCGGTCCCGAAGAACTTGACCTAGAGGACCAGGAAAAGCTCCCAGACGCACTACAGTTCCTCCCTCCGACCAAAACACGCGAGCCTGACGCTGCGATCCGGCTTATTCACATCGAGACGCTGCTCTTGCTGTGTCATACGCGCTGGGGACGCGATTACCTGCGCGACCATGGAGTGTACGAAATCGTCAGGGTGGCGCACGAAAACGAGACCGTTGACAAGGTCGGTGATGACAAGCCTTCTTACACGGTCTGACAGTCTTCGAAAAGATATCCGAACACATTGAGCGCTTGGTTAGCCTGCTGAAAAGCGACGAACCGGACATCGACCCGTCCGACGGAGATCCGCCTGTGGAGATCCAAACGCATGAGACGGATGTCGGCGCATCGCTATCCGACGACGAGGATAGCAGGATTGACGAAGTGTAGTCATTGTCTAGTCCGTCCATTCAAATATATTTTTGTCCGTGATTTTGGCCGAGATGCATCATCCCTGTGCTTGGTGGAGATCCACCTGCCGCGCGCTGGCAGCCTGGAACGTTCCGCTATCTATTTTCGCTCACTGCTCTTGTTCTGGACTTGGCTGCTGGATTTATTTGTGATCTCCGCGTTTCAGAATCATGGCCCCAACTTGGCCCCAATGTTGCGACGCAACCGTTGCGCTTCCGGCCGGCAATTCTGGGGTCCTGTCAAATTCGCCGTCCCGTGTTGGAGATGCGCTGGTGCTAAGCATCTGATGCTGTGGTGTAATTTTGATTCTCAATTTAGTGATTCCCCAATAGGAGGTGACGCAATATTTTACTTGGCTATAAAAGAAGGCCAGCGATGCTCAGGAATCCTTGTTTCTGACCTATTCTTCCATCACCTCCCCCAAATCGACCAGTGGTCGTTCTTTTTTCCGTCGGCTTATCCTTTCCACTCTCCGTGCAGAGCACTCCACCCTTTGACCTACTTGATTTAATCTACCCTACCCTCTTTCCACGATGTTGTTCAACCTCGCCGTCCTCCCCCTCATTGTTTCCCTCGCGGGCTCCGCCGTCGCGGCCCCCCACCGCATGGATGCGTCTTTGATGGTTTGTGCCTCATTTACTCCGACCAACCAATTCGGGCTCACAAATATTCTTTCTTGCAGGCACGCAAGAAGGTAAATCGCAAGCGCAGCTCTCGTTGTTGATTATGCTCACCAAGGTTGTCTGTTCAGTCTGATGTGGCCGCCGCTTCCGTAGTAAGTTGTTACTCTCAAAATATGCGTCCACAACTGACGGTTATGACCAGGCCGACGACTCGAGCGCTGACAGTGCCCTCGCTGGCGCTCTTGCCGGCGCCGCTGCAGCCGACAACTCCACTGCTACCGCGTCGGTCGACAACTCGACTGTGTCGTCCATCGACAACTCTACCGTCTCCGCAGGCGATAACTCCACAGCGACCGCGGTCGACAACTCGACCGCTGCTGGCTCCGTTACCACTGTCACCGTAACAGTCACCGAGCAGGCCGTACGCCTTTCCTCTCATTTTTTTTACCTCCTACTCACCCGCACGTAGGCCGCCACTGGTGCTGCCGGAGGCAAGGCCGGCAAGGGCACCAAGGCTGCGAAGGGTGCCAAGGCTGCTGCGAAGGCCGCCAAGAAAGCTGCTGCCGCCGCCAAGGCCAAGGCTGCTGCTGTAAGATCTATATAGGCTTTCAGGAAGAGCAGCTGTATTGATTTTCCTCTCACAGGCTGCCGCCGCCGGTACTGGCTCCGCCGCAAACGCGACCGCCACCGACGCTGCTGGCTCCGCTGCAAACGCGACTGCGACCGACGCTGCTGGCGCTGCTGATGCCTCCGCAACTGATGTCGCTGGTGCTGCCGATGCCTCCGCCACAGATGCTGCTGGCGCTGCCGATGCCTCTGCGACTGATGATGCCTCTGCCACCGACGATGCTTCTGCCACCGACGATGTCTCTGCGACCGACGATGCTGCTGCGGCCGAAGCAACAGACGCTGTAAGTCGACCCGTCTTCGTGCTAGGACAGCCTCTGACGATTCAACAGGCTGGTGCTGGTGATGACGCAGCTGCGGGTGGTCTCGCATCCATCATTGCAGGACTCGAGGCTCAGGGCGGCAAGTCTGCGAAGGCCAAGGGCCGTCGCGCGGTTCTCAACCGTCTCTAAGTAGATTATATCACTGGGTCCTGGATCGGACATGGACCTTTATTAGCCAACCCACGTTATTCCTACTCTCCGCATCCGTGATGTAAAAAATAGACAGAACCACAAATCATATCCAGTTCATCTTCCAAGATGAACTGGCTTTGTACAAATCTTCATCAGACTGGGATCTGTTTCATTTGACTCGGTCGGATCCGTTGCTCAGCTCTGGTCGAAGTTCTGGGGTACTTCCGGTCGAAGTTCTAGGGCCCACATGCTTCGCCTAGAAGCCCCTCGGTGCTGTCGTGAGATGAGTGTTCATATACCGTACGCATGGGAAAGATCTAGAGTGGTTCGAGAGAGCCCAGCCAATAGTTACACCCTCAATTCCCATCCTTTTCCCAAAATAGAAATCGTGAAATCTCCATCAGTGATGGTGGGATACGCTTTGACCAGCAGCGGAAAGCACAGCAAAGACTCAATCAGAATAGAGGGACATAAGAACGCTCATAACTTTAGAAGATGGCATCTTGATGGAGATGTCGAAAGTGGAGGATTTATTTCGGGAATGGGGACGCATGAAATTATGCTTTTAACCTATATTTAGAGTGTCAGAAATAGACGATGTATTTCAGCCTGGGCGGAGATGTTTATCCCCAAAATACATGATTTCTATCAAGCGTTGGGGAACATGGATCTCTCTGGGTAGTCTCAGTCAGATCTACTCTATTTCCGTCGTTGTTTCGGAGTGCTCGGGGGTGGTCAATGACTATGACAGTCAACATCAACCCTTGTTCTATAAACCACCGACAACTCCGCTAGAATTTCCCAGTACTGAAACTGATCGCGACATTTTTGAGGGTCTGATTCAGGTCAAGTCAATTGCATTGCGACATGAATATTGCTGATCGTGACGACTGCACAGCAGTACAGTAGTATGGAATCATGAAAACACCGACAGAGAGAACAAACGAGGTAACGATCATTTATGGGAGGAAACTTAGATGAATATGTAAGCGTATCAGCCGCTCGAACTGGGGGCGGTTGTGTGCATATTCGCTAAACAGTACGTGAGTGAAAGATCAACAAATCCACGCCAGTCTATGCGCACCTTGTCCGAATTTGCACTTTCCCTTCTCTTCTGGAGTTCAGCAAAACAAGCCAACAAACCGGCGATAAACTCACTGAAAAAGAAGCAGTTCGGGGATTGGGGACATGTATGGCCAAAACAACAGCTGTCCCCAAATTTACATTGCCCCCCTGTAGTTCGACACGGTCATCTCGGGTAAAGGAAAGATTTTTTGGACAACCAACCACTGCTAGCGGTGGGACACGGTGTTTTCTTCGTAAATTTGGCGAATTCCGCCTTTTGAGCATCTGTCAGCACGTAATCGTGTGCGAACTTGCACCCGTTGCCGAACTTGCAGCTCCTCATATAATATAAGGTGCACAGGTTTGGTTTCTCTACAATGACCGTTGAATCAGCAGATTTAATAAAAGTAGGGACAATCTTACGTTTCTGAATGGGCTGCAATGCGCGCGTAAATAGAGTGTTGCACTGGAATGTATGGAAGCACTTACAAGGTTGGGATTGATCGGTCGTGGGGTCGTTGCCGGGGTAGCATTGACACCCAGATTGACTTTCCCGCTCAACGGTGGGCTAAATACATCTTTCGTGCTCGTCGGAGAAGAGGGGATATTTTCAATTTTGTGCGGCATGAATAGGTCCGCGATGGTCAGAGAGGGCAAGCCGAGCATGGCAATCCCTCCTGCCATTTCCGTGTAACTCTTAAGCAGGATCAACTTGTCCTTGTATCCAGCAGTGAGCTGAGAATACAGATTCGCCAAATACCCATTATCGTGGCAGCCTACGTTCTTTGAGCATCGCATTAGAAGTGAAAATAACAGTCCATCTTGCCTCCAAAAATAACCTTGAATGTCTCGGGCAACCGGATTTCGTCCTCCAGGTACACTGTGGTTCCTCAGCTGAGGGGAGCGCACGGCGGAAAATAAAAATACGGACCCTTCAATTTTGCATCCGCAGCCTCTTTGGTGCTGCCTACATCCACCATAAGGAATCGCTCGGTCGCCTGGTTGAATCCAAGCACGAAATCCTCAAATTGGCCGGTCAATGCCGCGAAACCGGCGCGCCGGAACGTGTCAGTTAAACCTCGTTTATTGAAGAACACATACACCCAGAGCTGGAGGGCTCTGGAGTCATAATTTGCAGCAATATACTGCAATGTTGAATCGGACAACAGCTGCGCAGCAGCATGTCCGCCTTTCAGACCCTGCCCAATAAACTGGGGAGAGAAAATGGCGCCATCGCCGTCGATGAGCATCACAACTCGGTGGCCCTGCAACAGTAAGACGAAATAAACTCGGAGTTAGGTCGCTATTGTTACCTTGTCCTGTTTTTTGAACGACTGGAACTCTTTCTCCAGACGTCTATTGAGCGCTTGCGTCTCCAGCTGCGCGAGCTGGGACTCTTTAAGCTCTGCGTCGACATCAACGAATGCCCTCTTATAGACCGACAACTCCATCTCAAGTTTTTCGATGGTTGCCTTATACGATGCCTCATTTTGCAAGACATTTAACACTTCGGCTGTGAATGATATTGAGCGGGCCCGACGAAAGAAGCTATAAAGACCCAATACCTTTCAAATCATCCAAACGAAGTTCCCTACAGTCAGCCGAGTTATAGGTATGCCCTTCGTTTGAAGGTGTAGCACGTACACGGGGTGTTGTGGGGCCAAGGCGCCTGCGGTGACCCCGGCTGCGGACAGCGAGCCTTTCCATGGAAAGCTCACTAGTCAAAGTGAAAGAAGCTGTGGACTCTAATGAAAGAACGGTTAACCAGCCATCCAGGGAAGGACTGGTCCCCTAATTCGCCTACGGGTGGTGTGTGTCTCGGCAAGGACGAGACGTCAACAAGGCCAAACACCGCTGTGATCCAGCCTATTCGATTGGGACTTGGAGACCAAGTGGGAGACGCGATTGATCTTTCTTGCACCTGACCGCGATCACAGAATTCGTTCGCCCTCTATCATGGAAAATACACGCGATTTCCCACCACTCTATGCCCCAACTGGTGATCCTCGCAAGGATCGGCTCGCGTTCTTCCATTTGATTGAAAAACTCAAGGTCGTCAAGTTGTTTGCCTTTCACCAGAGGCTGCCATTCACAGCCGCATGTAGACGCAAAAACGAACAGGATGGGTAGACAACAAAGTGTGCCCGCCACTTGGAATAAGGATCTTTCAACGAGACTGATTTGGGATTGAAGATTCCCTATCCCGAAAGGTATATATATGGGAGTTTCATTCCTTGCAACCATTCAAATCGCCGCGTTCGAAAGTATTTCAGACCACATGTATCGGATGGCAGTTCTGGCAATGTGTTCTTCCGACCGGAACCTCGACATATCCAAGTAGGTGCTTCTCTAGGGACGTGCTTCGATTTTTTTCTTCTTCACGGACCGCTCAGATGCGTGATGATGTGCTTGGTGCACGACCTAGCTGAAGCACACGGTGAGTCCCCTGAGGTTGTGTTCAACCCCGAGCTGAATGAAATTCTTAGTTGGCGACATTGCGCCTCGGGAAGGAATTACATCAGAGGAGAAACGACGGCGCGAAGAGGTTTGTCCTTTACAAGTTATCACGACACGACTTGAACTAGAATAGGAAGCTATGCGCAATATAGTGCACGACATGTTGCACGGCAGCCCGGCCGCACAACAGATAGAGGCGCTATGGAAGGTTCGCCAGCGTGCTTGATCTAAATTCTGGGGTTAACGAGTGCGGTACAGGAATACGAAGAACGCCAAACACCTGAAGCCCGGTTTGTCAAGGGTACGGTGTAATATGTTACAAGTTGTGGGCAACAACTCACCTCCTCAGACCTCGACCGTTTTGAAATGGCAGCGCAGGGTAAGTCCATTCTCCAGTGTCAAGTCGGTTTTCAATGCATCAGCGCAGCTTCCGAATACGAGCGCGACCACAACGCATCCCTCCAGCCATTCTTTGACAGCAGCCTGCCGAATCTGCAGCACCCAGAAGTGCAGGGGTGGGGTAGAGATTTATCAGAAGAACGAGCACACCGAAATTCAAGTTAGAGTATTCACCGCTGCAGCTACAGACATACAATTTTATTTTATTTCTGCTTCCTTCTCATCAGTGGTGGAACAAACGGAGGGTCGTGTGGGCAAACACGATCCCATGCTCGTCAGCCGCCTTGATGCACTCAGCATCCATAACACTCCCACTGGGCGCCGCAAGATACCGCACCCCGCTCTTTCGCGCACGATGCACGTTGTCCGCGAACGGGAAAAACGCGTCACTGGAGCACGCCACCCCATCCAGCTGCGCCGCCCACTCCGTCTTCTCCTGCACGCTGAGCGGTTCCACCGCGCCCTCGAACAGGCTCTCCCACTGCGCCTTCTCGCCGCCCTCGAGCACCTCCCCGCCCACGAACAGGTCGATCGCGTTCGCCTTCTCCGCGCGCTTGACGCCCTTCTTGAACGGCAGCGCGAGGACGCGCGGGTGGTGCCGCAGCCACCAGATGTCGGCCTTGCTCCCGGCGAGGCGCGTGCAGTGGATGCGCGACTGCTGGCCCGCGCCGAGGCCGATGAGCGCGCCGTGCTTTGCGTACGCGACGCTGTTGGACTGGGTGTACTTGAGCGCGAGCGTCGCGAGGATGAGGTCCGTCAGCGCGTCCGCGGGAAGCTGGGCAAGTCAAGTCAGAGGGTGATGAGCACAGCAACGAGGGCCGGACGTACCTTCGCGCTCTTGGTAACGATGTTGTTGAAGAGGGCGGCGTCGATCTTTGCGTTGTTCCGGCGCTGCTGGAGATGCACACCGTACACCTGCTTGGTCTCGACCTCGCCTGGGACGTAAGCTGGGTCAATCTGGGGCCGCGTTAGCAAAGAGCGATAGTATTTCAGGACCAGCGTACCTCGAGCACGCAGTACTTGCCGCCCTTCTTCTTCGAAAGAACGTCGAGCGCCTCTGGGGAGTATCCCGGAGCGATTATCCCATCCGACACCTCGCGCGAGATAATTTTCGCGGTAGCCAGATCACACGGAGCTGACAATCCGATAAAGTCGCCGAAGGACGACATGCGGTCTGCGCCTCGGGCGCGCGCGTAGGCGCAGGCGAGGGGAGTAAGCGGCTCCTTGAGGTCATCGACGCCATACACCTTTTTCTCCGTCTCGTCCAGCTCGATGCCCACAGCCGCCCCGGCGGGAGAGACGTGCTTGAACGACGCGGCGGCGGGAAGGCCAAGGGCTTCTTGAAGCTCCTTTACCAGTGCGTACGAGTTGAGAGCGTCGAGAAGATTGATGTAGCCCGGGGAGCCGCAGAGCACTGAGGCAATAAATTGGACGGGAGGCAGAGGATATTCGGGGACAACTAGCCTTTGAACGGCAATTCGCCTTGCGTGACGAAGGCCTGGGCCGGCTTTTGGTGGGGATTCGCGCCATATCGAAGAGCAATCCGCTGCACCGCACCGGCCAGCTTGTCCTTGGGAAGATCAGCCGAGGCGTACTGTTCGCGAAAGTAGCCGCTGATTGCTTCGTCGTATTGGGCGGTCATCTCGAACGCCTTCAAGGCAAGCTTGCTGCGCAGGTTTTGGCCCACATCTCCATTGCCAGCTTTCCATGCCTCGAGGAATTCTGCGTAGTCGGCAGGATCGGAGACGACCGAAACCCGGGCATGATTCTTGGCTGCAGCGCGCAGAAGCGTTACACCGCCGATGTCAACTTCTTCAACTGCATCGGCGAGTGTGCAGTTCGGCTGGGAAATCGTCGATGTAAAAGGATAAAGGTTGCACACAACGATTGAGATGGGGGAAATGCCTTGAGCTGCGAGGTCCTGTTCGTCTGAAGGAATGGAACGCGCAAGGATGCCGCCGTGTACGGCCGGATGGAGAGTCTTGACCCGTCCGCCTAGCATCTCGGGGGCTTTGGTGATGTCCGAAACATCTCTGGAGGAAATGAGAGCATGTTCGTCGTGCTTGATATTTAGGACGCGCACTCAATGGGGATTCCAGCGTCCCTGATCTTCTTAGCAGTACCCCCCGATCCTAGTAGTCGAACACCAGCAGAGTTCAGACCTTTTGCGAAATCCAGAAGATCCGTTTTGTCGTAGACAGAGAGCAGTGCTTGATCCGAGTAAATCCCAGATCTTAGTACAACATATCGAGCTCACCAATCGCCTGGGTCATCGTGGTAGATGGAAAGAGATAGACTCGGAGAAAATATGCGAGTCCAAAACAGGAAACGCGACAACGTGACCTGTCAATCCCTTACCACCCGTCGCGCGTCTTGGGGCGGTCATGGGCCATCCCCCGCTTTTCTGGTGCACTTCGCAATGCCATCGGCGTCTACATAGCGTTTGCTCTATCTACAGGTTACCGAGCTGCGCCGCCTTATTTTGGGGCCGGTCATTTGAAAGTCTCTATAGTAAGTAGTTCAACTGTTCAAGTTTGGTTCAAGTTCACCTTCAACATTGTTTGCGAACTTGCGTTCATTTTCGGATCCACTGAAATTTCGTACCCTCGATTTTCTTATAGCCTACGATAGTACACTTCGCTACGTCAGCTCAGTTGAAAAATTTAATATGCAAGATGGGAGGTTCAACTCCTAGGCTCTCCTAGGCCTGGTACAAATGATTCTGAATCCGCGGCACTGGGTTCTTTGCACCTGGATTGCGAACATATAGATGGAAGTGTAGGAACTAGTGTGCTATATTATACAGTGAGTGGTGCGATACAGTTTGTAATATGTGGAAATAATCTACAGAAGAGGAGCCAGTCAGCCCACCGGCAAGCTCGACGGGCTGCGGCCTAAAAAAACATTATAAGAAACGTCAACGGTCATTATGGCACATACTCTACCTTCTTTTAGGCCACTCGCGGTGTGGAATGTTCATTCTGGGGCGTATTCGACGACACCATCGCTGCCCAGCGCCCCACGGGTGACCTTCTCTCCACGAGCACGCAATAAGTCCTCGACAGTGCGTAGCTTCCCCTCCTCCGTACTCTCCTTGAACCACCCAATATGGTCTGCAATGAGATGTCTACAACGAACGGTCAAATTCACGCAACGAATATAATGCTGCCGGTGCGACAAACCGATTATGGCATCCAGGACACTGCACGAGCACGATCCCCGACTCATATGCTTGCCGGGAAAACTCGTGCGTGCTCCGCTCGCCGCAATTGTCTGCGGTGCATGTAAATGTCATGGAGAGCTTCGGGACGATGCTCTCGGGAAGCGCCTGCGAGCTTGTAGTCGTAGGCTCCGAAGACGCGTCCTGAGACGGCCCTGGTACACCTGGAGCCGCGGTGGAGTAGCTGGCTAACCGCTGGGTCGACACAAGAGAACCTGGTTGTGCACCGAGCCTGAGACGCAGCTGGACAGAAATTGTTGGCGGAAGAGACGAATGCGGGGTGATAAGGCTCCGCAGAGCCGGCGGAATGCCCAGGTTGCGAAACAATCTAGATGGGAGCATGATGTCGGTGAAGGAGGAAGCAAAACAAATTTTTGACAGAGGCTGAATAATGGCATCGGCAATCAACGGTCACAAGTAGACCGGCCCGGAAATCGAAATTACAAGCCGGCGTACTTTCTCCTCCAACCATATCCTTGCCTAGTATTTCCACCCATACTGCTCAACATGAAAATGTAAGCTCACATTCGTTGTCTCACAGTTTTACTGACTTCAATCTGCCTCGTGAAGTTCTGGGCGCACTTTCATTGTATCTGGCGGGTTCGTGAATTCTCTATGGTTTCTGTTGTTCGCGGGCGGTGCGGGGAGACTTTTTGAGAATGATTATCTTCTCATCGCTTCTCAAGAAGAAGTAAAGCGAAGAGAGCCCTCGGAAAGACCGGTCTAGGAACGCGCCTTTCTTTCTACTTCGCGTCCACAAACACTTCTGTTAGCCGGTATTCATGACACGTTTCGGTTAGGTCTTCCGGGCTAGGGCTTGCAACAGTACACGACCTCGTCTCCGCAGATGCGTATGTTTCGATTGTGGACCGCTCCCCGCCTCCCGCAGACCTCCCGGCCTCAAAGATCAAATACTTCGAGACAGACATCACAAAGGTCGACCAGGTTGAACTTGCGGTCGAAGGCACCGTTGAGTGGACGGTTGCTACACACGCACCCTTGGGTGGCGTTATCAACTGCGCCGGTGTCGGTACTGCGGCTAAAATTATCGACGCACATAACGAACCTCACCCCCTCGATCTCTGGGACTTCACCCTTGCTGTGAATCTCACCGGTACCTTCAACCTCACCCGTCTCGCGTTGCGCCATCTGGTCAAGGTCGCACCTGAAGATGGCCCTGACGGCGAGCGTGGCGTCATCGTGCTCGTCTCCAGTGCGGCTGCGGTGTGTAATGGTATTCACTATCTCTGTAACCTCTTGACATTCTGTCCAGTTCGAAGGGCAGCCCGGGCAGACTGCGTACTCGGCCACAAAGGGCGCCCTGCGGTCAATGACCCTTCCCCTCGCTCGCGACCTTTCTCGCCATGCTATTCGCGTCGTGACGGTCGCGCCAGGGGTCTTCGAAAGCAATATGACCGCCAACCTTCACGAAAAGGCTCGTCGGAGTCTGTCGAACGAGGGTATCGTGTATCCCCGCCGATTCGGTCAGCCGCCTGAATTTGCCCAAACAATTCGATGGATCTTGACAGTCCCATACGTTAATGGCGAGGTGATCAGACTGAGCGGAGGTGGGCGGCTTCCGGGTAAACTGTAAGGTGCGCCGTTACCCCACCTTGCCCCGCCGACCGTGCTGATCTTGCAGATAGGACACCCCTGTAGTAGTACCTATAAACCCGTTACCCCTTCGGTCCGTGGCCCGAATCCGGTGTTTGTGTGTCCGAAAAAGTATCGGTGCAAAACTCTCTCCGACATCACGACAATCACCTGCTCTACTGTTTCGTGTGAGTGCTTTAAAGCTCGCGCCCCGTCTGTGAGGTAGCCACAATGAAGGTGGCGAACAGGACATTCGTAGTGTCGGGCGGGTGTGTGGGCCTCTTTCAGGGATTATTTTGAGCTCACCTGAACCAGTGCTTCTGGGCTAGGCTTCGCCACGACCCGGGGCTTGCTCTACGCAGACGCGCGGGTGGTTATTCTCGACCGTACCGAGCCGCAGGAGGCGTTCGATACCGACCGCGTCCTTTTCATCCGGATAGACATCACGCGGCTAGACGACGTCGCGACCGCCGTCAAAGACGCAGTCGCGTGGACGGAGCGGACTGGCGCCATTCTCGGAGGGGTCATCAACTGTGCTGGCGTCGGTATCGATGAGCCGGCGCGTCCTTTATCTACTCCTCTTCCGGCTCGATTGGACTGACCTCTGTGCAGCTGGTCGACGCGCGCGGAAAGCCTCATTCGGTTGAAAATTGGCAGCTTCATCTCGACGTCAACCTGACAGGGGCATTTAACCTCACCCGGCTAGTACTCGAGCATCTTGTGCGTGTCCCGCCGGAAGATAACAGCGATGGCGAGCGCGGGGTGGTGATTCTGGTATCGAGCTCCGCTGCTGTACGTCGTCCTCGCTGAATTCACCATTCCCATGCTGAATTGGCTGGAGTACGAAGGCATGCCGCGGACGATCGCGTACGCGGCGACGAAGGGTGCCATCCGGTCGGTCACGCTGCCAATGGCGCGCGACTGCGCACGTTTCGGCGTGCGTGTTGTGACGATCGCCCCGGGGCCGTTCGTTACGCCAATGACGGGGCAGTGGGTTCCCAAGGTGCAGAGCGGGATGGAACGGAACAGCTTGCTGTTTCCGCGCCGGTACGGCGCACCGAGCGAGTTTGCAGATGTCGTAACTTTCGTTCTTTCGTGTTCCTACATCAATGCGGAGACGATCAAGGTGACTGGTGGCGGAAGGCTACCTGCACGCTTATGATCCTGATCCTGGCCCGACCACTCTTTTTAATTATTTTTTGGTAAATTATTGTTCAGCATTTATTCATCTGAAGAACAATGAAACTTGGGATCGCGAGTCCCGGTTAGAGAATATTCTACTCCTCCATGCTGCCAACGACCTTCCGGGTACTCTCTCGCGCGCACAGGGGTTATTCATGGCCAAGATTTTCTAGCCCGTCCGTTCTTGCACATTATCCTCGGCAAATCCTGCTCCTGTGTAGGATTCTAATTCAGCAAGTACGTATAACCCCGAACTTGGCGACCGGTGAAGTGGTTGTTGTGATATAGAACCCCGTCTATGTATCAAGTCGAAGTAGGGTCCCGAGCACCGAGAGGAGGTCAGAAATATCCCTGCCTGTGAGTCCACCCGTAACCGACCACTGGAAGTGTTGAACCAGCCCAAACCACGCTCACCGCACTGAGAATCCTTCCAGAGTTTTGATTATGGGCCGACTAGCCACAGATTGTTATCATGCGTCTCCCACGGAACCCACTCAACGTTCCTGTCTCTGACTTCCTCTGAATCGAGTACAGCTGGTATCACTAGTTGATCAAACCAAACCCAAGTTTGGGTGAACTTTTAACGGGTATACAGATTACATGTTCAATTCTGTCGCTTCCTGAACAACACCTTCGCCGAAGCATGCGGCAAGCACGCAGACGCAATATACTGGTTCGCCGGCCGACCCTCACCGTTGGCGACTTTGATGTCGTAGTTCAACACGATGTGTGCAACGATCGCCTTGAGTTCCTTTATACGCCGAATGAGAGATGGGATTGAGGCCTGGCAAGACGGAGGGAACCCACGATAACAGCCATATGCCGTCCAGGGCAGGAGTGCACGCCGTGTCCAAAAGCGAGATAGTCGAGGCTTGTAGTGACAGCGTGGTATTTGGCGGCACCGGTTTCTTCTGCCTGCCGCAGCTTGTCGAAGCGGAAGCCATCGAAAACGTGCGGGTCGGGATAAAGCTCTGATGCACATGTAAGTGGGTCGACTTTGGAGAGGGAAAAAAAGTAAGGACCGGGATCGTGATGCAGACTCCACGTCGTCGCATGCAGGTACGTCCCGTTCGGGACCGTCGTCCCGTCAGAGAAGGTGAACCCATCCGGCTTTACAACTTTACGTCCGAGCGATTCTGGCGTGGCATCGTATCAGGCGAAGATTATATGAGGCTAGTTGGAAACTTACGCGTCCCTATGCCATGCACTCTCTGCGACTCGCGCAGGAAGCTGTCTATCTTGTGCATTTTGTCAACGGAGGCCTTGGTCCACCCTTCCTCCTTCACAAGGGCCTCAACTTCCTCTCGTAACGGCTGGATATACGATGGACATGCGGCAAGGTCGAACAGCAGATGCACGAAGGTCTGTAAGAGTTTAATAAAAAAGGACGGCCACAATATGACGAACATACATCAGTTGAAGTTCGGATGGCTGCAAAGTTGACAAAAATGACTCGCTGCACGAGGGCAGTAAGAGTCAGCTCGTCACCTTGAGCGGCGTCCATTAGCCAGGATATCAGGTCGTTCTATGATTTATTGGACTATAGATCGAGCGGGTGGTATAGGAGACGATTTACCGGCTTCCCTGGCCAATCTTTGCCCAGCTCTTCCCTTTTCTTCAGCCTCTCGGCAACGAGTGGGGTGAGGTGCTTTTCCGCGCGTCGCATGTTACTGTTCAAAGACGAAATGAAAGGTCCCAGCGTCCTGTAGCAAGATAAATCAATACATAGATAGACAAGTCGGACTAGGACTACCTACGGCCGCAAGAAAGCGGGCAAAAAATTGATCAATTGTGCTTTCACGACCACGTCCATCGCCACCTGGTTGACGAGGGCAAGGTAGTCTGGGTCCCGGCCTAAATGGGCGTTTAGAATTGATTCGCGGACTGCGAGGTTGGAGAAACGGACATAGCGGAAGCCCAACAAAGAAGCGGTTCGAAGTTCTGCATATCACTTGCAGCATTGTGTCGTATGCCGGGACCGCAAGCCAATCTAGTGGGACAGGTATTACTGTATTTTATCAAGAGCCCGATAGAGCCCGATTACCGTCGCCTTGCAAAGGGATCAGGTCTGCGAACGAGGACACGATCTCGTCTCGCACGTCCGGGAAACGGTGTCCGACATTTCGGGTTAATGAGGTGCGGATTACGGCGGGGTGATAGGGATCCTTTTCACATCCGCGGCCGAGAGTATAACGTGTTTGAAGAAACTGTTGAATTCCTCAGAGTTGAACGGACTCGCCGAGACATATGTACATACCTCATTCGTAGACTGGTGGAACGAGAGGTCTTCCTCGCGCGCGCTGGCAATGTCCTCGATCAGCTGCTTGCCACTTACAAGAACGCTCCATCTGCGCACGGCGTCAGCGCGATTCGTGCGGGCATTCAGAGAACACACCGGTCGACGACGGGAACACGAAAAAAGGTGGCGGGGTATTTGTCGTACCCCTCCTGGAACATCTCTTTCGCGTGGAACACATATCGGAAGGCGCCGATGTACGATGCGACGCTGCCGGCCGGCCCAACCGTGGGGATAAAGTCGAGTCTCGGCCCAGCGTACACGTTGCGGATGAGGAGATAGAGCGCTGCGACGCCGCTGAGCCCCAGCGCCGCAATCTTGAGGTCTGAAATGTTGTCCATGAGGGTGGCAGATCTGTTGCGGCCTATCGCATTGCAAATTACTTGTCGATCATGCTCATGGTGTTGAAATAAAGGTAGCTGCGGCCTTTACTCGGGAATAGCAGAAGACCCTCGCAAACGCGCAGGGGATTCATTCAACATTAGTACGTATTTATACAATATATGTCAGGAACAAATATATCTAAGTGGGATGGAAACAAGGAACGAGGAGAGAAAATAGTAAGGAACAAGGCGCACGGAATGGGTATACCTGCGTCGCCTCAATTATTTCGTACAGCGGCGCGGCGGCGCTTGGTGACAGCTTGCGACTGACTCGAATTCCAACACATGGATATTTTCAGTGGACCCTGGGGACTTTCTGGTTCCAGTCTTCCCGCGCTGATTCGCCGAACAAGTTGAACATTGAGAAGGTTTGTTTAGAAGATTATTCCTTCCTTCCGAAGCCGAGGCTTGAGATGCGGATCACTTCCTCGTGGCATTGGCAATTGCTTCCATGTCACTGTCTGTCAGGTTGCCACAAACCTAGTCTCCCAGAGGCAGACGGAATTCACCGGCGCAAACCTTTGCGAGCTCAGGATACCGGTTCTGACGGATATCCTGAGGCACGAAGGTTGAAGGAATTATCTACTCTGCCTCTGGGAGACTACACAAAACCATCATCTTCGGTTTTCTGCGCTGGCATCCTGTGGCGTCAAGACCAAGTCCAGGAGCTTTGTTCGCGAGCACGCGTAGCCGTCTCTCAAAACAGGCGATATTTCGAATCCGAGGACAGTTCCAATTGGCGACTCCACCGAGTCGGGATCCCGATCTGAGGGATACCCCGACGCACGAAGGTCTCAAGAATCTTCTATGTAATCGGCTCCTGGGAGACTTTGGGGAAACTCTAGCGAGTCGTGTCCAACTGGTATAGATCGGCGGCTGTTAGGCGCCCAACTGAGCTCTCGCGGCAACCATACATTCACCGCTGGAGATGAAGGATGACGCTGGATGACGGCTGGCGTCGATGTGATGCTCTCGTTGCCACTGGATATCGCCACCCGGATCTTGTCTCTGTAGGCCTCATCGCTTGCGTGTACTTCTTACCGGGCCATAGACTCGCCACTATCTTCGCTTTTTCGATAACGGAGAAAATCTTTTGTCGACCCGTGTGCCGAACCAAACCGCCTGAATAATACTAATTTGCTCCTGGATATGGGCACGTCTTTCTCTTTCACCTATGCACGATTGGATCCTATTGGACCCCCGGCATGTCGTCAATATACCCTTCACTTATAGGTCCACTTGTATATAAATATGTAGGTGCTATTCGTAGCTCCCACCAGTCGAATTAAAACGGAAAGTATCGGGGAATCCAAGATATCGGGCTATTGTTAGCACCTCCCAGGGCATTTGGAGTAACTGGATTGGCGAGGAACTGGTTTCTTTTTCTCCGAAGGATCCTCTCGTTTCTCAAACCATATCACAGAATTCAGGAAACCACTTCGTGTTTGTTGTGATATTTTACAGACCCAGCTGAACTGTGCAATCAAGAATGAAGCACCAAAACAAAATCCCTGGGCATGTACGTTGTCCGCGTATAAAATTACTTGAGGCTATCGTCGCTGATTCGATGTCGGAACTGCCAAGCCTAGAAATTATGCTGCCGAACTGCTCGCGCTGGTCACTTGCTAAGTTTACGGTTTGTGTGGTTCGGAATTGGCTCGGATGAAATTGACTTCCGTAGGACTGCATTTATATATGCCCTTTCCTCTGGATCAACCTTTCTTGCTGAAACCTGCTCATCCATGCTCCCCGTGTTACCACAGTATCCGAGACCCAGCCAGGTTACCTCGAGCAACCTATTTGATCAACTTTTCAACATGGCCTCCTCATTGGACCACTCTTTGCCCGACGAGCCAATCAGATTCGTATAAACCGTAGTTACTATTTGATGAATGTCGTACAAGCTCATATGTACCGCGGTCACCGAGATTGCCCCACGTTTGATTTTACTTCCGAGCGATGTGGCAGTGCCTGGCAATCGGACATACGGCCCGAAAAGGACTTGCCAAGCGCTTCAGCGACGCTGCAAGTACGGAAGAACACAGTACGCACTAAGTGTACTACTGACTTGTGAATCCCCTCCAGAACGCGGATCCGGTTTAACCTGCCCACAATCCCAGCTTACCGAAGGTCCGCTTTTCGTCCCTTCGATGCTGACTGGCTATTTACTGCATCGCGTTAATTTTAAAGTTGCATAGTTTGCTCTTGCCTCTTGCCTCCCACTACTTACCTCCGCAAAGTCTGGGACTCCTGGTGCTCGAACCATACCCTCGGTAAGTCTGTGCCGCTGCGGCCGCTCGGAATGGATGCCGCATCCTTATTTCCGCTGTGACGGTCCGAAAGTCCTGCTGCTCGAACCTGCAGGATGCCTCGTTCGTTTAGCATCACGCTGTCGATGCCACGGCCGCTCGGGGGCGATAACGCGTTCTGTCCACGCGACCCCGTCCCGTCATGTCTCCAGTCTACTCGGATCATTTCTCACATTCCTCTTCGCCGTCTGTAGGTTCCAATTGCGATTGCGACTCGCCTTTCGCGGTAGAAGCGCACCTTACTTCAGTGCGTCCTCCTTGCAGCTTTCTGTTCAGTATACGGCGGTCCTATCGGATCATGCTCATTCACAATTTGTATAGCTATCACTAGTTCCAACATTCCAATTCTATGCTGTCCAGCATCTTTTGAATCGCGTACGTCATTTCCTTTTTGTTGCAGGCCGCAGGAGCAACCAACTGCACATATTAGCTGCAGAGATGACCACGTTTGCGCTCCTCGGCATCCAGTATTGCTTCTTTGATTTTACTCACATTTGTTCGTTATTCTAGGAGCCAACAGAAAACAGGGATATTCCCAGCTATAAAGCCATTCCTTTTGGGGCTTGGTTAAGAACGCGTGTGTGTTGTGATCCACACACGCTTTGCGCTACACACTCGTCTCAGGCTTCATTCTTGTGGTCATCTCCCTGACACCATTTTGGCTCCATTTAACGTTGGCACTGTCAATCACTCTTGCCCCACTTCTGATATATACGGGCTTTACTTTCCTCCTACTAAACTGCTCGCACTTTTCTGGGGCAATGGCATCCGAAGGGCGATACATGTATTACGAATATCCTTACGCCACCCCGCCGTCCTACGAGCCACAACGACCCATACGGTCGGATTCGGGATCCTCTTCGTCTCAGCCGCCTCATTCGCCCGTCCAGCAACCCCAGCACCATTCCTCTCACCAGCAATTTAGTACTCACAGTCATAGTCGACCACAGCCTTCCTATCCAGCGCCCCCGCAGCAGCAGTATGCTCCTGCACCGACTTATATGTCACCAGCAGCTGTGACGCCTCCCCAGCAGTGGACGCAAAGCTCGTGGGGCCAGCAGTCGTACGCGCCGCCTCCTCCGCCTTCAGACACGCCGCAGTATAATACCGTGCCGCCCCCGCCAGTCCGCCCACCATCGAATGAACACCAGCAACGGGTCTGGAATCATCCGTCATATGCCCCGCCCCCGCCCCCACCACCACTTGGATATTCGCCTCCCCCCGCCCGTCAGCGATCGGATGAGCCCCAACAGAGGCTTTACGCACCCCCACCGCTTCCTCCGCCAGATTCACCTAATCCCCGCCAAAGCCACGGCCACGGTCATCCACCACCGATGCACCCGTCTTACCGCCAGTCGCAGTCGCACCACCCTCCACAGTCGCACCACCCTCCACATCCACATCCAAGTCCGCCTCAGGCCGTGAGCCAGAGAACCAGCCGACGGAGAGACTCGACGCCGGCGCCACCCCCGGCGCCTGCGCCCATACCCGAGCCCACGCCCGAGCCTGTGGCATACCCGCCATATTCTCCGCCGACAAATAATCCGATTGATTTCAACAGGGCAAGTATTTTATTCGACCTCTGATACATACACCACTAACACGTCCCGCCAGCTTGTGCACTCGTATCATATGATTCTGGAAGCGGGCAAGACGCTAGCCGTGCCACGGGGGACCGGGGGCGCTGTGGACCGTATGTTGGAGAATGCGTTCCACGCGGCGCAGGTGCTGGAGGGTGCGAGTGCAGGAAACTCGCATGCCAGCCAGAACCAGCACCAACACCAGCACCAAAGCAAACCTCCGCCCCCGCCTGTGGTCCGTGCTGCACCGGTCGCTGTACAGCCGTCGTCCGTGCAGTACCGGCCGCAAGCACAAGTGCAGCGTATCCACTCTGCCTCGACCGTCTCTTCGGGCTCGGATACTGGGCGCACCCCCAACTACTCCCAGCCGCCCACGCGCTCGCCTCCCGGCCCAAGTACAAGCGTAAATGCCCGAGTGAAGGACGTTTCCCCACGGGAAGGCAAAGCGAAGATTAAAATCACTTCCCCAGGAAATGGGAAGGGCACTCCCGGCCTTCATGGGCATGCACACGGTGGCGGCTCTGATGGACTCCCGGTCGTGTCGTCGCCTTCGAAACCAAAGGTACTGTTGGTCTGGCCGCCCGAGGACTAGCGCGCCCAGGCTGCTTCTCTTCTTTCTATATCGCGGCTGATTTGGCTTTCTTAGTCGCAGAAGTTCGACGATTCCGGACACGCGCCCGCGGGCGGCGACTCATCGGCGACAGGATCAGCCCGTGCGCAGGATGCTCACCACAGCAGCGGCGGGACTGCGCAAAAATGCCTGGGGTGCGGTGCGACTGCGACGCCAGAATGGCGGAGGGGCCCTTTGGGTGCGGTTCCCCGATTCCCGTCTGAAAAATGCTCACGTAACTTTAACTATCTTTTCTTTAGGCCCTCGCACCCTGTGTAATGCTTGTGGGCTCGTTTACGCGAAGCTCGTGCGTTCTCGGCATTTATCCTTTTGCGCGGGCGATTTTTCTCATGCGCGTATTTTTACAGGTGAAGAAACGGATGCGCGAGGATGCCCGTGTGGGCGGCGGGACGCGCGCAGCCAATGGGTATGGCGGCCGCGGACAGGGCCCCAGGGAGGATTCCCCGGAGGCTGAAAGCGACGAGGACGACGAGCAGTCGTACGACCACGGACACATGCCGGGGAGGTGATGGGGAGGACTTTGAGAGCGGATCCAGGCTGATGTTTATGATGCATATGCATGCATGCACCCCTTGCCGAGTATGATGATCATGAGAAGCAGAATCTTTGCCTGGTGAGCGCCTGTTCCGTGTCTTTCAAACCAAGTCGTGTTTTTTGGGGTACATTTAAACCCGCTGCTCCCACAGCCATGGCGATTTTGAGCCGACGCGATCATGTTTAGTTGGGTCGGGTGTCGGAGCTTCTTCACGCCTGCCTTATTCATTGTCTTCTTCCTTACTCATCTTCCTATAACAATCGGAATTCTTATCTATTATCCTCAAGCCTCTGAACGACCGTGCTGACTACTGCTTTCATCTCCAGTACGGCCGAGCTTAAATTCGGCATTGGACGCCAGCCTCTCCGCGGACTCTAGAGATTGGGGGCCATCGGTGATACGGCAGTACCTGCCTTTACCGTATCCCAGATGCAGGGTTATCCCCTTTTTGTGTTCCATTCGGCGCAACAAGATGAGACTGTCACCTTTGAGGTCGCTCAGTCTGTCACCGTGGGCGCGAGCCGACATTATTTAATTCATAATATCAGGCACCGTCCGACGGCGACCGCAGCCTGCGGGGTCTGCGGGTGCAATCGCCTCTTGTACGACTGTGTACTGTTACTGACCATTTATACATACGAGACCCACGTTGCTCAATTCGCTGTTATCATCATTTTGTTTTTTCAGGATCGAATCGTGATTGGACGTGAACTACGACCACGAACACCGTACAACCTTATTTCTCGCCAGGAAAGGCTACCGCACGGCTAACTGTCGTGCTTCTGGCTGGAAAAGGACATTGTCTATTTTCGTTGCCGTACGCAGTGCTGCTTCCCTAGCCAATTAAATTCAAATTAGGATTCGGCTGTGCCGCTATCTAATCTGTACTTACTTATGACAGTCAGTCTAGGTAAGTACAAAAGGGAAAAGGCAAAAGCTGCAGCAGAATAATGATCATTATAAGTACAATGCAATGCGCGGAACCCCGATTTAAAATTACAATCTAAATAAACAGAGCGCCACCAGAAAAAAATCGCGCGTGGGCGTGGCCATGGGTCATCGGCCGGGCAGTCCAGGCTGGCCTTTGCCCCCGCCACCAACGGGCACCTGATGATGCTGCGGGAGCGGGTGCGGCTGCCCCCCGCCGCCGGGCATAATACCAGGCTGCATCGGCATCGACATCTGCATCCCCGGCGCGTGGCCGTTCGCCCCCATCGCGCCGCGCCCGGGGACCATCATCGGCCACCCGTTGACGGGGTACCCGTTGGGCATAGGCATGCGCCCCTGCACGAACATGTTGGGGTTGGGGTAGTACATCTGATACTGCTGAGGCTGAGGTGGCCCAGGCTGCTGCTGGGGCATCGCCATCGGCTGCCCGCCATCAACAGCAGTCTGCGGGGCGGCATTTCCATTTCCGGCAGGTGCGGGCGAAGGCGAGGCGCGCTGCGCGCCAGTGGGATGCGCAGGAAGCGCTTGCGGCGGGCGGGGCGAACCGACGTTGCCGTTGGCGGGATTGGGGCGAAGATGAGGCGGTGCGTGGTAGGAAAAGTTCAGCTGCGGCGGGGGATGGCTATGTGGATTTTGAGGCTGCGTGGGGTTCTGATTCTGGTTCGCTGGCGAGCGCGTCGCCACCCGCTGATTCTGATTAGGATTCGGATGGGCGAGGGGGCTCCCCCGGGACGCAGCCATCGCCGCAGCAACGTTCGTTTGTCCGTTATTCATCGCAGGTCGGGGCGTGGACCGGCCGCCATTCGGTTGCGGCGGTTGTTGTACCGGCGTTTGCTGTGGCGGCGGCTGCTGGTGCTGCTGCTGCTGCGCCTGCGCTAAACGGTGCTGCTGGATCAAGAGGGCCTGCTGCTGCTGCTGGTAATACATCTGCTGCGCCACGTTCACGTTCGCTGTTTGCGCGCCGGGAGGCTGAGGCTGCGGCGGCGGCTTGGCGGTGGTGGGATGGAGCGCTTTCGCCTGGCCGTTCGCCATGGGATTTCGACCGGCCGGGGGCTGGCTGAGGAATTGGGCGTTCGGTATTGGAGGCTGGAAGGACGGGACGGCGGAGGGCGGACGGGCCTGGGGATTCGGATTCGGATGTACTTGAACAGGAGGGGGCTGGGACTGGGACTGCGGCGGAGGAATAGAGGGCGGCGACGGAGCGTATTGCTGTTGGAGAGGGGTCGGAGCACGTTTGGAATCTGCGGAAGGCACGGGCTGCATATTGGCATACATGTGCGTCGGGGAAGGTGTCTGAGTTGCACTCGTGTGCGTAGAACCGTTCGAGAACATCGTTTTTGGAGTGCCGGGTCTGTTCTGCTTCTTGAATTTCTCGACTGCAGGAGGAGGGTAGGCGCCTGTGCTGCTGTTCGATTGAGGCATGGGCTCCGGAGCTGGCACAGAGGGAGTAGGCGGTTTGTTATTATCTCGCGGTTGTCTCGATCGCTGGATTGCGTCCAATATCTTGTAGCTGTGCAATTGGTCAATAGCTTGACTGGAGTATATGCGACGAATTCGTACTTCTGGTTATGAGTTCGGCCAGGTCGCGGTGTCATGAACTGCATGATCTTGGTCCGACGAGCCTTTTCAATCTCATCCTCCTCAGGGTCCATTGAGGCTGCCTTGCGTTTAAGGGAATTAGGCACAGTCGGAGTCGATACTCTCAGGACGTGATTCGCAACACGCGTGAGATGTGGATCCGGAGCCAGACACAGCGGTGGGGAGGTCGCGAGCTGTTCGATATTGAACGGGCTGCAAAGGAGCGCGAAACTCGCGACTTACTAAAACTCGTGCTTCGACCTCCAACGCGTCGCGGTCAGTCCACTTGTTCCCGTTTTTCCGATTCAAAGCGCATATGTCAGCGAAGAGGGTCTCTCCGTTCGGATGCAGCACGACCCGGGTCCTCTCAGGCTTATCCGGGGCGGCTTCCTTGTTTCGCTGTTGAGGTCTATAGTCCAAAAGCTCCACAATCATACATCCTGGTGGTCCGGCGATTAGCATTCGAACATAATACACCAACATTAACCGACCATCATAGAACGGGACTTTAACAGCGTCAAAGAGATCCAGAAAGTCTACCGGTATTCGGTGTGCCCGAATGTCATCCAGGAGACACTGGATGCAAATTAACAAGTGCGAACAACTGTAGCAAGAAACCCACCGATATCTGAGTGTTGTACAGGAATTTAGTCGAAACATTGTTCAATGTCCAATGTTCTGGATGCAAGTGCACTGAGAACGACGGAGGCTGCGATGCATTCTTCCCTAGCAATTCCTACCCAGGGATTGGTCCAAAACGGCTGCATTGGGGAGACCGGGGACTTACCTCTGCATGGCGCGTCCTGTTATAACTTGCCATTCGAACATGTACCCTCGCCACCAAGACAGGAAGCAGCAGGTAAATGGTGGCGGTGAGGGTGTAATGCAAGCGATTGTCGTCACGTGAACACCTTCGGTCCGTTTAGCGCTGCCACTTTCCTCTACTCAGGAATCGAGGCGCTTGAATGTCTCGGAATCTCCCTTTTCGGCATTTACTTGGGATCATCCATATGTTTTCGAGTTTCCCGAAAGCTTCTGCCGCGCTGAACATGACCTCGAGGGCGTCTGTAGTCGCCGGGTCTTCTAAACACTTTTGCTACACTCAATGCTAGTATTGGAGGTCCTCGCAATCGTGTCCCTCCGTCCCAGGTGCTTGGTTCTTTCTCACTTGTCGTGTCAACTCGTCCCAGAGAATACGATGAAAGAGTCGAAAGGGAACCCTCGACAAGACGTGTGGTAAACTTCCATCCTTTGCCGTGTTCTGCTCGATTCTTCGTGATCGTGCTTGAGAAAAATATTTGCATATCGGTGCCTGGCCGTGGCTGGCTCGTTCCTATACTATGTGTGGGCCCCATTATTGATGGGCTCTTGATCTTTTTCCGCTCCTCAATTGGTCTCATAGACTGATCCCAGAACCGAGCGGACGAAGCGCTAGTCTTCATTGGAATCTGTACAAATCTGTACAAGTACCCATCGAAGTGACATTGACGTCATTTCAGGTTCACCCAGGCCAGAAACTAAAAGAGCTATCTCTTCGCCCAAACTGGCGATAGAACAACCGATTAGATGCCATCAAAATGGGACTGGTATGTTCAAGAGTCAGGTTTATCGGCTACGGCCAGTTGTCTTTCCCAGCCCCCCATGTTGGCCTGCGCACAAGGCCATGCATAGCGTGTAATGGTCCCCAACGATCCTCTCGTGCAGCTAAATAATCAGTACCACTGGTCTCCGCTCGCTTCAATGCAAGCTCACAATCGCTTCGATATCCGGTTCCCTCTACAACATACAGCTTCGTGGCTCTGGGGAGTGCTTTATACCGGTGTGTTCTCTTATCTAATGCCATCCTCCTAGATTTTTGTTATCCATATTGTCAGGCTGTACAAACGTCGCGGCCGGTTCTGGGCGGATGACCATTGGGCCCTGTTTACATTCGTCGCGTTGATCATGCAGGTGGTCGCTGTATTTCTACATGTAAGTATTCCCATCGGATCTGACGCGAAGACTGACGCGTTCACTCCAAGTCCCTCTTCCGAATAGATTTTCGAAAACGACAAGAGTGGCAGGTACGCAGCTTGGTCTCGGACATCACCACTCAGCATTTAAATTATCTGTAGCGTATCATCTGATGGCTACAACGTTCTACGCCGTTATTTGGGGGTCTCGACTGAGCATTCTATTCAGCGTCGTTCGGATCGATCCATCTACCCAAAGACGCAAGCAACTTTCCTGGGTCGCCGTCGCGTTTGTTGCGGTTCTGACATTCCTACTGGCCTAACTATTCTGGGTCTGTGAGCCAGACCCCTCGTGGAAGGACGCACCCAACCCGCAATGTCGGCTGACGCTCCAGGTCGCCGTCTCCCAGCTCATCACGGATATTTTGGCCGACTCGATCTTGCCGTGCGCCCCATTACCTTTGTTCCGGAATCTCTTCGACCAAGGCCTGCGTCGGAAATGAACGCTCATTTTCTCGACTTGCGTCGTGACCACCGTCGTACGGCAATTCGTTTCCTGTTCCGAGCCAGGCACCGAGTTGTTAACATCACACCAGGTTTCGCTTGTCCACGCCGCCTTCATTCTTCGAAATGGAGGCATCAAGGTCGTCACTTCTGTCCTGGTCGAGGTGCCCATTATTTGTGATTTGCGACATACCTCAGGCTAAATGCATGCATATGGACGCAGGACTGCCTCTCCCTCATCGCCGCCAATATCCCGGTGGTAGTGACGACAATGGTCGATATCGTCGGCGACGCAGACCAAGCCCGGGCCGCTCGCATGACCCCGTTCAGCACCGGGTTCTGGTATCACGAAACAGAAACAGCCGAGAAATGTCGACGGAGGGTGCGATTTGCGACGTTGGACTCGCCAACGGATGACATGGAACTGTCGTATACGAAGAGCAGCAAAAGTACTTGGAATCAGAACGAGCAGCCAGACAGCGAGCAGGTCATAAAGTCTCGTCCACACACCCCATATTCGACCGGCGCAGTTACCTGTACTCAACCTCACCCCTATGACATTGGCATTCTGAATTGTACATTTGTATACAGATACTTAACTTGACATTGTGATTGTAGATTCGCGTGCGTTGACGATGAGCTAATCGTGGAGAATTCGTGTTTTTTATCATTGCATTCAAGTAGCCGGGACAAAGTATCTTCAGCTGTGGCGAATGACCCAGAGAAACTGGGTTCGTCAGCTGTTTTCGTAACCGAATTTCGGATATTCGGTGTCGGATCGTCAAGACGTTCCCCACTTGGAAAGGGGCAAAGTACTGCTACCGTAGCCTCGCCCGGCCAGATGTAGCGAAATAGTATGAAGAATCATCAGCAGCAAAGGACCCGCGAAGCCAGGTTGACGGCAAACGTAGGGCCCGACGAATCAGGCCGCAGCTCCAAGGACGCCTCCAAATTCCGGGGATGGAAGTACCGTTCATTCCAGAGATCGACGAATTCGCGGACAGCTGGGCTGGATCGTGCGCTGGATCGGATTGCTCTTCGGTATGCGAAGTGGTGGGTGCCACACCATCAGCGGGGGGTTGCGCCGGAGAGGCGGAGAGGGTTTTGGCGAAGGTGTTTTGGTCACCTTCGGTATTGTTAATATCGGGAACAGAAGCTTTTGGAGTTGAAAGGCCAGCGGTCATATCTTTTGAGGGTTTGGGGCGGCTGTACGACGACTCTGACGAGGATATTCGGCGCCTCGCGAAAGAACGGTGGGCGACGGAACTAGTATCCGACTCAGCGGACGTTGGGATAGGATTGTCGGGTCGGGCTGGGATAGGAGGGTGTATGCGGGGAGATCGGTGCTCGCGGCGTCGGCGTCCGGTGGTGTGAGCGTGAGCTGCCCTTGCCAAGCACTTGAAACATCCTGTGATGATATGAAGAGACAGCAATCAGGAATTTGGTAAATTTAGCGTACGAGCATGAATCGAGCCCAATCATCGGCGGCGATGCGTCAGCCCACATCGGGTTCGCGTATGCCGTAGTTCGACCCTCGACATCCGGTTGGCCCAGGTGCATGACGGGAGAGGGTTCGACAGGCCGGGGAAAGGCGGGATGTGGCAGTTTTAAAAAATGCAGACGGACGCGTGGTCAGAGGACTGGACGAGCGGGAGCTTGGTAAAATCATCTCTGAGGCTCGGAAACCCCTCTCTGGCCAGAAACGACGGCATCATCACCTGAGTGGGGTGAGGAGGTCGACGCTCCGGTGTGATGCTACGCCAGCCAGGTCGAGAGGGGAATGAAGAACCAACAGACCGGGGCGGAGCACCGGACCCGGTCTGGAAGAGTTCTAAGGAGTCCTTCGCTCTCGTTTGTCGAAACTCGGGGGGAAATACCACGCCGGGTCGCAGGCCGAGGCGAGGGATAGAACGGACCAGCAGCGGGCGGGGGGGCATTGTACGGGTTGTGGGACGCATCCAATGCTTGCTTCGTCCACTGGCCCACCGTCTCCATCCACTCTCTGTCCAGGGGGTCGCCCATATCGATGGAAGGTCCTGACGATGAGGACAAAGTAGATTAGGCCCAAAAAGAAGACAACCGTGAGGCCGAATCCTGAGACCAAGAGCAGTGCGGGGCGACACGACAAAGTCGACCGGATCTTGCGAGAATCCACTCAGCCAGATGAACGACATAATGCAGGTCAGAAACATCACAATCGACCTGCAATCAGTATAAGCAGACGATGTAAGCAAAGGTGGAAAATGCCGCACCAAGCTAGCCAAACCGCGGGCTGGAGAAGAATATGAATCAGTCGTGTTGGCAGTGCAGTGGTAAGACAAGGTGCCCACCATTGCAAGGAGTACCCATATATTCCACCAAATACTGTTGGTTCTTTTCTGTGCTTCCTAGAAAGAGTTCGAGGCGAAATCAACAAGAATGTTCGTGATAGACGTACCTTGGCAAAGCTGCTCGCCTTGTGCATCTTCCGCATGGTGCCAAACCTGATGATGTACATACAGCCATACAAAAGGCTCATGAGCGAGCATATGAGAGACAACAGCGCCGATGTGCGGGTTTATCGGGTGAGACGCTGCCTCGATCTGCAGCATCGTGAGGATGGCTCTGCAAAAATAGTGAGCCAGAGATCCGGAAGCAACAGATCAACGGCGCTACTTACGACATGAGTAGGACGGAAATGATGTTGAACGTTTTCCATTCGCGCATTAAAGAGTCGATGAAGCTTTCCCAAGACGATCGAAACTGCAGCAAACTTCGAGGGAGCGGCATTTGATCTGGAGTCGGCATGGACGATTGCCATATAAAATCGTCCGAAGGATTCCACTGGTCGGCCTTGGCGCGCGCCATCCGCTGGATGTCGGGTAGGCTGAGCGCGCATCTTCGAATATACGGGTGACCCGTGAGAAGTAGAGCGACGGGATACGCAAGAGGAAGTGGAGATAAATTTGCCCCGGGATAAATTCAAAGAGGATGAGCACCACAACCAACATGGCCGCCTGTAGGGAGGAAGATTTTCCGCTGCTGCTGGTAGCGGGTGGGGGCAAGCCCGTCGGTAAGGTTTTCAACGTAAACCGCTTTTTCTGGTATAGGGGGGAATGCATATGGGATTAGCTTTGGCGGTGGATACGCGGCATACGGTGCTTGTGCGGGCAGACGAGTCGGCACTATGCGGGGAGCCGAACCACGCATCGGAGTATACCACTGGGGACCTATCATCTGCGACAAGTCCGTCGTATTGGCGGAGCATACACTGGGATGCTCGGTGATCGCCGGGGAGACCGACTCCGACGCCTGTATTCGTAATGGCGGGGAGAACGACTACGCGAAATGCGTTCGCTTTTGGGGAGAGCGACTGGAACGAGAACGACGAAACGAAGCGTGTTTGCGTCCGGAAGGACTGCGTGAATATGAGTATCGAGTATATCTGAATTCAACGTCGGGGAGAACGACTGGGCGAAAGGCAAGCGCGCCGGGGGAAAACGACTACGTGATCTCGACCTCGAACGGCGCTCGCTGTTGGCCATGCTCGCAGCACTCATCGCGATACTGGGCGGTTTGGCCAAGGAGCTTACCCAGGACGGCGCGGACGCGATCGACTCCAGCTCAGTGTCAGACTCTGCCCGAGGAGGGGTGGACGTCGGTCGAGATGGGAGCGACGCAGGTATTGGGGAATAAGGATTCGAGACCCCCACATTTTCAGGAGATGAGGACGGTGGTGAGAGGATCGAGAGCAGATACGGCTGCGTCCATGGGGCACGATAATGGGGGGCTGGTGAATGGGAGACGATGGAGGGTGGTGCAGCGACGGGGGTGAACGACCACGCCTGTGGGTGGAAGGACTACGAGACCTCGAGCGTGCACTTCCGGCCCGGCTACGGGGCTTCATCACCAGTGGGAACGGCCAAGGAGGAGAGCGAGGGCGTGACGTCGATCGAGACACCTCGACATTTTCATGAGTCGAGGGTCTGCGACGTGACCGAGAGCGGCCACGACTGCTGTGCAGGTCTTCCACGGAATCTTGGTTTGTCGGGTCTGGGACTATCGGGGGAGAGGAGCCAGGCGCGGGCGAGGCACGCAGGGCATTTAAAACCTGATCGCCTGCCCATGTCCATGAAGGGATCATAGGCGGGATGAAGTCATGCGGCGGGGTTCTGTGGCCCGCGTCTTCTTGTTCGGCAAGACGATTCCGCTCGCGCAGCTCAGATAGCTTCTTGCTCCAACTCCTGCGTCTTGGATGCCTGCTCCCGGATCTGGGCCACCCATCGGTCGTGTCGGCTAATCATTTAAATATTTAATTTTTGAACGAGAGACGGTATACAACGCAAAACGCACGGTGAAATGCCACGCCGCTTGCGACCAGGTATGATGCAGTCGTGTCCGCCAATTACGCACCGCTTGCAAGAAAGGGTCTCATTCTCAAACGTGCATTTCACCTTCAGCTTTCTACACCGCGCACAGGCCTGGGGTCTGTCGATGAGTTTCGTCAGATTGTTTACGGTCGGGATGAGGCGCACGTACAACCTGGTGCGCGGGTCTTCCACGGAATCTTGGTTTGTCGGGTCTGGGACTATCGGGGGAGAGGACCCCGGCATCGGAGGAATGATAGGCCAAAATGCGCCAGGCGCAGGCGGGGCATCCGGGCATGTCCAGCCTGATCGTCCGCCCATGGAGGCATCACAGGCGGGATGAAGTCATGCGGAGGTGGTATGTTCCAACCTGGACGGCTGGTCGCGTCGCCGGCAGGTATAAAAGGCGGGATGAACTGATCGGGAGGTGCGGTCCAAACCAGGTGGCCGGTCGAGCCCCCGGGTTCTGGCTGAGCTGGACGCGCCGGCCGACGCCATCCGCGCGCCTGGAACGGGTTTGACGGCCACAAACAGTGGCTCGAGCTGCCGGTTCAGGTGCTGTTGGTATGGGGGCTGGACTGATCTGTACTGAGGCTGCGGCAGCGGATAACCTCCGGCCACTGGAGGTACCTGCGCCGACTGAGTCTGGCGAGGGAGGTCACCCCAGCCTTGCCCGGCTTCCCAGTTGTTTCCGTACTGCCTATTGCTTGAGTCCACACCAGCAGCGCGGGGACGATCCTGCGTGGGCCGGGAGTTTTCCAGATTTGCTCTTCATGAGCTTGACGAGCCCAAGTGTCCCGACTCGTTCCAGGAGCAGTTCCCCAGCCTTCCAGCGGGACGGCGGGTCTGTCCAAACCACAAATGACTTGTCTGAGTCCATGTTGTCCAGTGAAGCACTTCTTGAATGGATTCGGCGCGCCGCACAATTAGTAAAAGTCCAACCAAGCGCCGAAGGCTAGGCGCCGTCAATCAGATCCCTAATCCCGCCGCGTAAACACTCGAATCGCTGGCACGACGCGGTGGAGGTTGGGGCGTAAAATGCTGTACATAATTGATTTCTCGTCGAATTAGACTCGAATAGAGGTTGATTAACGTTGATTTTTTGGCCCGAACACCTTGCATGTAAAAAGGTGAGGGCTGTTTCAGATTCCCACGAGTCAGCGCGCTTCTCTCTGCTACTACCACGATCGCAATGCCAGAGAAACCACTTCTACCTCAGAAACAAAGCTTGGACTGGATTCCGAGCCAGTGCTTATCATGTATTAAGCCTTTCCATGCAAGTAACGGAAAGTAGCAGCTGCTCCACCAGCGGAAACGATCGCGACCAAGTCGCGTGTAAAACGCGCTCGTATTCAGTCGGAGCCTCCTTTAAATGCGATACCGGCACCACCTCAATCACCGGATACGCATGTTCTTCTCGTTCACGGTGCTTTCGACACTGGGCAGCTTGGCCTCGGCGATGAGCAAGAGAAGGAAGTAGTGCATCCTCTGGTTCTACAACGCGTTACAGAGGGAGATATAGGCCCGACTGGGCTCGAACAAGTGGCAGCTGGTGGCATGCACACCCTTGTTCTTGACTCGAATAGCAAGGTACGGATGCGATCCGGTGTTCGGTTTCTGAAGCTGAGACTGTGTCAGATATGGTCTTTTGAATCCAACGACTCACTCGCGCTGGGCCGGCCAACAACACCGCCAGAGGGAAATCTTGATGATCTCCCAGAACTTGTTGTGGGTCGAGAAGACTCCCGCGCTGCTGCCATTGCCGCGTCCGATAATCTCAGCATCGCACTAAGCAAGAAGGGAGAACTCCGTGCATGGGGAACTTTCAATGTAAGGCTACATTATTCTGTGTTCTTACTTCCCCCTCATCCATCCCTCAGACCTCTGACGGCTTGCTTGGATTCGTGGGCCACGAGGACAAGGTTATGACACCCACCGCCTTTCCAGCGTTTCACAGCAAGCCCATCGCCCGCATTGCCTGTGGTGAGAACCACGCGTTCGCACTCACCTGCGATGGCTCCGTCTACGCATGGATAACGGCGCGAACTTCTAGCTCGGGCGCCGCATCCTGGAGCGGCGCAGACTGAACTGCCTCAAGCCCGAGGCCCTCTCCCTCCCTCTGTCGTAGCCGTCTTACGGGTACCCACACCTCTTTCGCGATCAACAAAGACGGTGCCGTCTTTGCCTGGAGCCTCAACCAGATGCGCCAGACCGGCGTCACCAGCGTGGAGACGCACATCCAGAAGGTGCCAGAGGTCACCGCGCTGCACCCAGACGAGCACGAGGATGCGCGGATTGTTGAGATCGCTAGCGGCAAGCACCACACGCATTTTCTCTTCGACAATGGTCGGGTCTGGTGCGGGTGCTCTGGCCCCGACCGTCTCGGACTTGCGGCGGACCACCCGCGCGTCCTGGAGCACGTCGTGAAGGTTGACGCTGCGGACGCGGACTCCGATTTCTCGCTCGAGTGCCCCCGGCGGGACGACTTCCTCGTGGACGAACCCATGCGCATCGCGTTCCCGCCGCTGCCAACGCCCGCCAACCGTGAACCCGCACTGCCATACACCGCCGGTTTCTCCGCCACGCACATAGTACACATCAGCGCGGGCTAGCGGTGGACCCTTGGGGTGGACGAGAGCGAGTTCCGGTATTCGTGGAGCGAGGGCAACACGAGCCAGCTGGGGCTCGGGAAGGTATCGAACACGAGGACGCCGACGCGCGTTGCGGATACGGTTGAAGACATATCAGGTGGCTACTGCGAGCGCCGGTGGGCAGTATGGTTTGCTTCTGTGAGTTGTATCAGTGTTGAGTCGCTCACTTCATCGCCTGACAAACGATTCACTGCACCGGCGTGGAGCAGCAGAATTCTTTGTAACGCGCTGTATTCACTATTTTCTGTCCAGTGCCACTCATTTGTATTAGTCTCCATCAACCTGTACAAGATACACTGCAAATTATCACCCTACATTCCCTTGTATTGTACTACTATCCTTCGCTTATTTCATCGTCGGCGAGGGTCGAATAAACTGGTTTAGTGCACCAGTCATTAGCTAAAGGTGGGCCTTAATAATTTTGAAACGGGTCACAGTCATTGAAATACTGAACTCTCCGGCCTCCGACGACTACAGACGCGTGTGGTTTCATCCGCTTGGTAATTGAGGGAAGAATTCAAGATATCATGGCATCACATGACCGCGTTCTGGCCTCCACCAAGCCCCCACCTCATGTGCTAGCCTGGGTTTCAATATTTCCATAGGCTCACGCCATATTTTCACCATTTGACGTGTTACAATGACAGTAACAACAAAAGAGTGGTGGCGGCCAAAACCAAAGTCGAGGACTGCGAACGCGCTCCGAGTCCACGCGCACTGTTCGGAGTCGTTGAGGCTGAAGGTCCAGACGGTGATGCCTGGGATGAGGTCGGGGCAGCCGCAGCAGCGTTGAGAGTGTACCACGGCACAACCGTGCCCGAGGTTGTGACAGTGTAGGTGGTTGTCAGATCTGGAACGACCCCCACGCAGACAGCGTCCCCGCCAGCGGCGAATGTGCCACGACCCGCGGATATCCTGCCCGGTGCTTGGGCCGAATCGCCATCCCGACACACCCTCCACGAAGGTGTCTGTTCAGAGCATGTCAGTTACATCAGGGAGCGACAGTGAAAGGTGCGTACTGGTCCGGACTATGGAGGTCGGAGTGGCTTGGGCCGCCGAACCTATTTTGGAGTCCACGATGGCGCTGACCACGTTAATCTCGACATAGGTGGTCATCCCATCAGCTCCAACACCGCCCACGGAAACGGATGTATCCTGGAGCTCAGACTCTACGATGCCAGAGAAAGTAGGTGTTGGTGTTGGGCCGGGTGCGACTACTTTGTATAGCGTTTGCGCCTGAACTGCCGTGGTTTAGATTTCAGCGGCTCCAGTACAGAGAGAACTCACCAAGCACGCTGCTTCCGACAACGAACCAAGACAGAAAACGCAACATACTTCAACGGAAAATCATAAAGAAAAGCTTGGTACGTCTCCCTTTTATACCATGGCCAAACGCGTTGCTACGGTGAGCGGAGATCAGTAAACCAAAGATCTCCAACTTAATTCCTCTGAAGATCCCGCATGCATTGAGCGCTCGCTCGTGTAACAACCCAGGTGAAAATGCACACACGAAAATTGCTTGACTCCCCTCGATTCAGTCACTGCATTCAGGCCGGTGATCGGCGCACGTTGCCGAGCTGCACCGCAGTTAGCCGCGGCATCACGGCAGACTATGTCGCGACACCTCGGCTAACCGCGACACATGGCGGTGCAGCCCGGCAAGGTGCGCCGATCACCGGCCTGAATGCAGTGAGTTACATAAACAAGTCCGTAGGCGCTCGAGCGGGTAACAAAGAGTTGAACTTGAAAGCGAGGATGTAGCGGCCGTTTTTTGGACGAGTTTTTCAGCCGAACCTTGCAAGGAACCTTAACAGTCTTTGCGGTCCAGTCTGCCGTGGATACGTCATCCACCTAGCGCCGTTGATGGTTCGGTTGACATGATCATCATTGGATCATCGTGACAAATATTCGACAAATGATAATCCCACTCGAACGACGCGTCAGTGTGCGGCCAATGTATCCATTTACTATTAGTAGGCGTGTAACTTTACCACTTCATTACTTTCCTCCACCATGCACGTCTCCTTCTGGGATTTCCTCAAAAGCCAATGGCGGAAGCAGCAGCCCGTTGTCAAAGTCGATCTCGCAGGGAAAACGGTGCTCGTTCTGGGAGCAAACACTGGCCTTGGATTTGAGGCGACGAAAACACTTTGCGACCATGAACCCCGAACGGCTCATCCTTGCGTGTCGAAGCCAAAGCAGAGGACAAGCCGCGCTGGAGAGTATGTTGTGGGCGCTTCCTTCGAATGTCTTGCTAATCGCCCTCTGCCATGGCATTTAATCAGAGCTGAAAGCCGCCACGGGATACTCCAAGGCAGAGCTGTGGCTGGTTGACCTCTCCGATTTCGAGTCCGTCAAAAAATTTGGAGACAAGTTCGAGCGTGATGGCGGCCGTCTAGATATTCTCGTGGAGAATGCCGCCATCTTGTCTGATAAGTATGAAGGCACCAAGGATGGCTGGGAACTATCGTTTGTCCATTCTATCCAGCTGATCTACCTCCAACTGACAAAATTCTACAGTCTCCAAGTCAACGATCTCTCCACCCCGCTGGTGTCTTTCCTTCTCCTTCCAGCGATGATCAAAACGGCACAACAGCACGCCACGCTCCCCAGGATCGTAGTCGTTTCAAGCGAGGTGCACTACTGGGTCGAGATCGAAAAACGCGTCTACGAGAATCCGGATATCATCAAGACATTGGGCAGCTCCGAATACTGTACAAACTCGTACGCCCTCGTAATACCACCTCAAATGCGGCTCGCCTGACCTCCTCATAGGATCATGCAGTCCAGGTATATGCTCACGAAGCGTAAGCATTCAAAACTCGCCTCGGCCCAGTCACTAAATTCACCTTGCAGTCCTCAACGTCTTCTTCGTTCGAGCCCTGAACGCACGTCTCGGAGCGTCAACGCCTCTCGTCGTCAACGCTGTCAACCCCGGCTACTGCTACTCTGAGCTCCGGCGCGGACTCAATCCAATCATGGCGTTCATTGACCATCTCATGGAGCTCACCTTGGCTTTCACGACGGAGGTGGGAAGCCGGCGGCTCGTATGGGCGGCAGTCGGCGAGCCTGCTCAGCCCGAGACACTGCGCGGCGGGTACATTAGTGCCTGCGAGGTCAACGAAGTCGCTGACTTTGTGCTTTCGCCGCAAGGCGTGAAGCTGCAAGATCACCTCTGGTTCGTGACTGTCCGAATGAGCGGACCCAGCACTAATTTCGCGTTCACAGGGACGAATTGGTCGACATTTTGGGCAAGGTGGATCCCAGGGTTACCGCAAATGTCAACCAGTACCTTTCTCCTGTTGCCGCGTAATATTTCTAGTTGGTACGATTCTTCACATCATGATTGAGATTCTATCGACCCAGAAAGAGAACCTGAACACACTTCAAACGCAGTATTTTACGGACATGACATCGTATGGAATCCCGCACCGACTGTTCTGAAATCCTCGTCGAGTTGAATGGGCAGGTTAGCCATGCTCAGCGATGCTGACTGTCTAAGCTGCAAATCCGTTTGCATTCTGGGTAATTCAACCGTGGGAATTGGCGGATTATATTTAGGATTGCACAAATATATGGTCTCTCTCCCAACATCAACTCCATACCGGCAGTACGTATTCTCGCTTTTATCTCGTTGGTGTTAATTCCTTTCACTTGTCCGGACAGAATATTCTGTCTTCGAGGCATGCTATGCGTTGCTCGATGCAGCGACCCTGGACACACGAACGTCTCGTAACTGGCCGGTAAGGCGGGCGATGTTGCGTGGGTAGGGGCTGCAAATATGGGTTGCTTGAACATAAGGATTGCTGGTTCGCGGGGGGCCCAAACTGTATGCACCCGAAACGACACTGTTACGGGACTCCTGGCCTCGTTATCTACCTGGCCATACGCAGCAAAGGCGAGAAAGAGAACGGCCGCCATATAACTGGTGAAGCACATACTGGGATTGAGACTGGTATTTGCCAAATGGTAAGTGTCAAGGTGGGGTGCATCTCATTTATATAAGATGTGGTGTTGAATCGTAACTACACTCAGCAGCTTATGGTTAGATGGTGGCGCTATGTATTTCCTGATTAAAGTGCTTTCCAACTGTAAGCGAGCGACTGAGGCAATCACCGTCGGTGGAAAGAGTTAACTGCGATGGTTCGGGAAGAGCGATGCAATAATAGTCTCCCCTAGGCAGACACTTCAACAAAATTGAGCTCGTACCTCGCTTGTTGAAGTCTGCTGTTTACCGCGGGGGTTGGATCGCAGTAAAACCTTATTATGTAATTTTAGGTAATCAGATTCCGAATTTCCTCCTGCCGCATGGAAAACACCAGTGTTGACAAGATTCTTGGGGGGATGGCTTCTTGGATTGGATATCTAGCAATTCACCATTTCACAATGTTTAAATACGGGGTCTAATGCACTCACTAGGACAAGCCGTTTTGCCTTGCGCATCACACGTGATTGATCGTCCAAACTTCGGCGAAGACGCAAAATCAACACATACTTGCCTGAAGAAAATTGGAGAAATATCAGAGAGCATTTAGTACTTGAGAAAATTTTCTTAAGCACATATTAAGACATCTTGCTAGTGTGTATACCGAGGAAACACGAAAATGAAGGAAATGATGAGCCATCAATTAGGTAATAAGGTTTTACGGCGATCCGAGCCCCGCGGTAAACAATAGACTAATGCAATAAGGGCATTCGCTTATGTCATTTTGCGCCGGATGGGTTGGTTAGTGAGATGAGACGCGGTGTGGAGAAGGGATGTCCCCGGAGCGTAGGTTCTTGTGAAGGGTCGGTGATCCGAGTAAGCGTAGAGCGAATGATTGGAATAAAATATTGACGAAGGTCCCGGGGCGTAGAGTGCGAAAGCGGTGTGAAAACAGAGTACGATAGTGGGAAAAATGCCGTGTGAAGACGGCAACATCGTAAGGTGTGATTCGAGGGGTTAGGTGGCTAGACTGCCCACTGGCGACTTTCCGAGAGGAGGGGTCGAGGAGCTCGGTGCTACCTCTAGGCGCTTGGCCTTGCACTTGTCGCGTTGAAGGTGGTTCGTGGTCAAAAGATGATGATCTGGCACTATTTACGGTACAAATGATGATCGGACTAATAATAAAAATAGAAATGTTGTAAGGCTGAACCAATGTGTGGCTGGATTTCCACACGTCGGCCATACGACCCCTCCACAGCGGATCCTTGAATATATTTGTTTCCGCTGAACTGAAATTTGTTTGGCTAAAAAAATCATGGGCGGGGACCAACGATCTTGCGTTTTCGTCCTACAAGCAAGTCTACAATGCACACTGGCACAGAGCGGAGTGAGGTAAATAATCAGTTCATGCATCATGAGCACGACTAGGCCAGCTCTGCCTCGATGAGACTCTGACCCTATCTCATAGCTGTAAATGTGCATAATCTGGAGACCCTCCCACTTCAGCAGTCTCTCATAATCAGCCTCTGTCTACTCCTTCATAGCACCAGGGACAAGCATCAACTGGTCCATCGAAGTGAGAGGTTGAGTTCTGAGTGGGGACAATGATTTTGTTGATGAGCACCGTTGAGTATGTAGGGTTCAGCAGAGGGTTCAGCTGCTCGAGGATCCTGGCATAGTTGTCGTCGCCCCAGTCGTGCAGGACGGAATGGAGGTAGGAGGTGAGTGCACTCTTGACCTGCGGTGCGAGAAAGTTGTGCACAATGGGCTCGAACATGCCACTTGCATCTGCCATGCCCGAATGATCTCAGCGTGGTCCTGCAAAATGAGTCGACCAGGAAGGGAAGGGTGCTTCGCCTTGAGTTCCTCCAGGTAGCATCCCAAGCCCCCGCCCACATCCACGAGAAGAATGTCACTGGAGCTGGGGTCATATAGCTGGCCAAGGCGAGCAGAGACACACACAGGATAGAAGCCTGAATCAACCTAGGAGGGTTTTCTAGCGCGATAGGCTGTCATGTAATTGTTGAATATCTCAAGGTGTGGTGGGTTCCAATCCAGCCAAGCAAAGAACGGAAGCTGGGTCTTGTGCGCGGTCTGGAGGGGCCCGTTAGTCAGCTCGGTTGAGGGCGTAGTTGATGCTCTTCAAATATTCAGGAAGGCCGTGGAACGATGGGCTAGCGACATCACAGCTGCGGTACAATTAGCACATGGACAGGATGGAGACTTTGCATACGTGTAGATTATGCCGTTGCGGTACTTGGACTCGGTCAACACATACTCAGGTCGGTCGGGATGTATGTATGTGTCCGCCCCTTTTTCGCCAGTAATGTTCATGGTGTGAGATTCATGATGTGTGCTTGAAGCCGTTAGAAATGGGCCACATTTGACTTTGTTACTTACAGAACAACACCGTATCTGTGCCGGCTTCGTAGCCAAGTCTTTGGCAGTGATGTCTTGAATGTCTAGGCTTTTTTGAGAGACTCAAACACGTTGAGTCAACTGCAATGCGGCAATGAGGGCTCTGGTGGGCTGCAATACTGACCTTAGAGTGATTCTCACAGACAGCCTTCGTTGAGCACTTACCTCCGCCCAGCCCATGCTCCGGATCGTTTCGCTTGGAAGCTCCAAGCTTGAAATCAAGGCGTGGCTGAGGTTCAAAAGCTGCTCGCGTGCCCCTGGCTTGTTAGTTTCATAGGCAGTGCCGGCAGTTTGCAGCTGCGACTCGCAAGAGGATGTCATAGGTCAATACATTTGGAGTTGATTTGGAGTCAAAATAACCAGCGAGCTCGGTGAAAGGCAGCATTCGCCCAGGTCCAGCAAAGGACAATAAAAGGACGTGCATATGGATGGAAGAGGTCGGAAAATTCCGGGGAGCGTTTCGA
Source organism: Mycena olivaceomarginata (assembly GCA_029378375.1). NCBI lineage: Eukaryota > Fungi > Basidiomycota > Agaricomycetes > Agaricales > Mycenaceae > Mycena > Mycena olivaceomarginata. The sequence continues at coordinate 102,545 of JARKIC010000196.1, forward strand.
GTGAGAGTGATGAGTTCAAGATGAGTTGGTGATGAGGAACACACCGGGCAAAGCAAACTATTAACCTAAGTTAATAGGGTAAGTGATACTGCTTATTTCAGTAGAAGAAGAAAAAAAGAATATACTTGTTGTCTTGATGTATTCTAAAACTGGCCCTGAAAGAGCAAGTGTCAAATTACCTATTGGGAATAATCTATACTCTTAGTGTCAGCAAAGTACAAAAGGACTCTCGAGAGGTGGACTCTTGGGAGCACAATCAGGGAGAAAAATACCTTGTGTATTTCAAACTGCTGAAAGACGTGCTGAAACGATTTGTTTCAGCATTGCTTTCACCTGTGTTGAAACAAAGACTTTTAGAAGAACAAAGCAAGAACAAAGCAGGATTTTGAAACTCTTTGTTTCAGGATAGCTGAAAGCATCATCAAAACAAGCTGTGTTGGCATGCCTTTCAGAATTTTGAATGTAAACTGTCTCTTTCTTTTTAACTGGGCTTCTGAGAGTTCACCTCTCAGCAGTCCTTTTGTACCTTGCCAACACTAAGAGTCTGAGTTATTCCAAATAGGGCATTTGACAATTGCTCTTTTCATATTGGTTTCATATTACATCAAGACTTCAAGTATATTCTTCTTTTTTTTTGTCTACTGAAACACCTAATATTGCTTACCCTTTTAACTTAGGTTAATATTTTGCTTTCCCCGGTGTGGAAGATCAAAGGTAGCTATGCAAGAGGGCGGCATTGAGACGGCATGATGACTGTAACACGGCATAACGTGCAAAAATAACCCCTTGACGTAATTCTGGCGGTGCAGAGGTGTTCAGTGTTCACTGTTTTTCAACGCTGTGTCCAGGACGGACACCCCTTGTTTTTACCTTCTCCCTTCTTTGTTAGAGGTGGAAATCATCTAAAGCCGTTCTTCTTCAGTTGTCATACGTCCTCCCTGCGCTTCACTCGTGGTCAAAACATGTGGACCATAAAGGTGTGCTTTGATCTCCTCCATCTGTATGCTGTGCCCTACAGCCCAACTGCTGCCATTGACGTTACATAAATGGCCTCCATTGTCATATAAAGCCCTGCAAATCTTGTACGACAGGCCAAGGCCCCCGATGCGGTTGCTAAGCTTCCCACTGCGGGCGAAGCTCAAACCCCAGTCCATATCCTCGAATCAGCCTCCCCACAGACACAGTACCTTCCCAGAAGTAATGTGGACTTCGCTGTGTGCACTAAGAGATTCGGCCCGATGCCTTCCCACCGCTGAAGAGCGCTGTTGGCAGCGTAGTTGCGCTGTGGGAGATTGCCGAAGTAAGTTTGTTTTGACTATCATTGATGGAGGCCCTGACGAAAAAATTTCACCTAGCGGGCGAAGACCTTGAAGACTGATGCACGCGACATCGCGCTGCGTACAAAGGAAATTGTCGATGTCATTGCCGATGCAGTCCCCGATGGCTCAGATATCCCTCCGCTGATGCTGCAGAGCATCGAGCGATTCACAATGTGCGCTTTGGTTCCGCCATACATGCATTCATTTATATTCGACTTTTTCAGTGCTCTTGACGAGATCCGGATCAGCATGGAGGCCACTGCGCTCGCAGGGGGCTTCTCGTGTTTCACCCACCTGAGGCGGAACGAAAGAAATCAAAGCTCGGCTGGAGCACGAGTACCGAGATTTCTTGGTGGGTCATTCTCTCGCTCTTCCTGATTGTGTTTATTTAAATTTAAATTTCGCCCAGGTTGCCTCAGCCCTGCGGGCAGAATTACAGCAACAAAGAATCACAGCGCAACAGGCACAACAACAAAAGCGGACACAGTCCGATATCAAAACAGTTTCGGCGGCGATTGTGTGTTTTATCCTGTCACGCATGATGCACTTTGGATACAATACTCATCATATTCGCTCAGGACGCCCTCTTGTGGTATTTGCGGCTTACCGTTTTTTTTGGCTCGCCCCTGACGTGCTAGTGCCTCATTCCTCGCTGGATCTTGATATCCTTACGGGTTGGCTCGCTGGCCCTCGAAAACGGTACTACTGGTTTCTTTCAGCAGGAGTTTCGGAGCCTTCCAACCCCATACTAGGAGCCCTTTTGAAGGCCGGAACTGAGGACTATCTGTTTGCTCGTAAGGTACCGAGCCAGGGGAGCACGTAGCCTACAAGATACCGACTCTTGCGTTATTGTTATCTTCCATCTTGGGCTATACTGTACACCACTTCAACTATTTCTCACCGGTCATTCGGACTACACTGATATAGCTCCTCCTCCTGTACACCAACCCCAACTATTTTCTCACTGGTCATACATCTTTTACAAAAATGTACATGCACACATAGTCTCCCGTCATCAGACTCGATAACAGATTTATGACAGTCAATAAATCTATGAGTATACAACTCTTTCAGTTCAATAATTGACACCATCACCCACATGTTGCCACAGGGTCCTAGAACATGGCTCCCCCGCAGATACCTGCTGCTATCAGAAGCCTTGAGCTGTAAACAATGAGCTGACCTAGTGGTTCTAACCATCCCATTCGCACAAAAGTGAGAAAGTTCATCACTTTTGATTCTTCCAAGGATTTTTGGCAAAGATTTGTCAGTTCAAACCTTCTGGGGATAAAGTTCGTCACTTCGGAATCAAACGAATCGTGAGGGAAGGATTCAACAAACCATCTTTCCTTCCTCTCACCATTATGATTGGACCACAATCACTCCTGTTCGTCTTCGTCGTGAGTGCCGCCGTCCTGCTCTTCTCGTTGCCGTTGTCGAGTCTGAAAAGGTGAGCTTTGTTTTACAGCCGAACAAGTCCAACCGTTGACTCCGCCAACAATCCAGGCCAGGCAGCAGGCGCACCAGAAATGTGACTGGACGAGTATTGCCATGCAAACACATTGGCCTAATGAACCAGTCTATAAAGGAACTCAGGACACTGCACCAGAGTCGAGAATTCTCTCGTGGAATTCTCTCCCAGCATATTCAAACTTCTGATCTGCACAGGCCGATGGCATCAAATTAAAGCGGGAGCAAAATATTAGTGAAGCTATAGCGCTAGGCAGGTGTATGCAAGTCAGATCAAATACGGGATACGACGTCAACCACCGGCGAATTCGATGCCGGTTTACACATTAGAGAGTTTGCGCAAAAGCCATCCGAGCCATCTGATGGCTTTTGCGATGTGCGCACCGAATGGCTAATGGCTCTGAGAAAGCATGGAGGCACGGATCCGGGAAGCCCTTCTCTTGCATTTGGGCTCCATTAAAGGACAGTAGTCCTTCTCTACGCCATCCGAGTGAGCACCACTCGCTCCAACAAAGTTCCAGAACTTAGGACATGGATCAAAATATGATCCTCCATCTCGCCAGAAGGCATTTCAGCATGAATAGCTGCTGCTCGAGTTTTCGCGCACATCTTCGTGATATTCAAAGTAGATGTGACGAAGTAGTGAACAAAATATGTGTCACTGTGGAGCCACTTGATGCGCACGCCAAAAAAGCCATCTGATGGCTCGAATGGCTTTTGCGCAAACAGGCTATTGATAAACTTGCCGTTGCCCCACTCGTACTGTGTCTGAAGTAAAACCACCACCTCTTGCCTACCTCCAAGTCGCTATTTGGTGCGGCAGAACTCTCATGCCCTCGCATGCATTCCTGTGGTACATGGTCGTTATCGAGAGCTTCACCGTCATCGAACGAGGTCTCAGGCGGTATTTCAACGATGGTGGAAAGGCAGCCGCTGCGGCAGCATAACTGTGTTTCGGTCTCAGTGTCGGGGTGGCGCAAGGCTTGTAACGCGTGGATGAATGACTGGATGATGTCAGTGAGCGGCGGCGTGGGATTACACAAGTAAAGACGACAGTAGGGCACGGTAAACGAAATAATATGGAAGTGGGGACAGGAGGAAGTGCGAAAGACAGAAGACGGAAAGAGACGCACCGGATCGGTGGCAGCAAGCAGACCATAGATGAGTGGGCGTCCGGTGGAGTTGGCGATGGCTGCGCGAAGTTGGCAGTGGGTCAATGTAGTGTTGCAAAGCTCATCAAAGTGTACATACTAACAAGCATTAATATTGTGTCCTGCGTATGTCGATGATTTAGATGGTGAATCAGAGGTTAAAAGGAATGGCAGACATACGAGCTTCGTCATTTTGATGCCCTCCATTTTGTACTTCTGGGACTCGTGCAAGTCGATCTCGACAGTAGTGATGCTAAGCAGACACAACATCAGGGGGTAAAGGCCTGTACACCCGTTTCTTAACCCTCTCAATTACTTTTTGTTCTTTTTGTTGGCTCACCGATGCGCAGGATGATATTTCGGAACTTCAGGATTGTCAAGCCGGCCCCCTCGGAGTAAGTGTGTGCAGGATGCCACAGCAAGTGCAGCTGTTGTTGTGTTGTCGCCACACATAGAATGTGTGTAATCAAAGTCTCACCTCATGCGTAACGAGGTACCCGACAATGATTAGGAAAGCGCCAATCTCCCCTACCGCCATGATGATCCAAGAGATCTGTGTGCCGAAGACCCCGCAAAAGCGGGCCACCGGATCCGTGCCATTAAACCAACAAGTCTTGCTCGCAGAGTCCCATCTGCATGAGAGAGAGGGTAAGAATCTATATGCATACTTTGGTGGGAATTGGAACGTGCCCGAGATTGCCGGATGCGTATGGGGGTACCATGCAGATGAGGGAAACGAGGGTGGTCCTGGCAACATAGTATTTTTCCATCGCTTGGCTGCTGATCTTGTACACAACCACCAGTCTAGCAATGTTCAGAGCTAAAATTATGGAGCGCCAATGGGCTCACGGGACGTTGAGCGCCATGCAGAAGAAGATGCACGAAGAGAACATAAGGCTTGACTGTTGGTGGACGAACTTCAGGTGCCGAAATGTACATAGACGAAAGACGTACACCGGTGAGAAAAGACAGGAGAGAACATCGCCAGTCCTGGTACCCCACAAGGAAGGACAGGGCAAATGAAACACCAAAGACGAGACTAACATGGTCAGTCATATATACTTGATCGCAAAGATCCACGTACTGCGCGACCAAAGTGTATGTGAGTAAACGGAAACTCACCCGGTCTAGGTATCGTCGCGACATTACATTCCATGTGGCGTATGCGAAGAGACCAAGGAGAGCTGTGCTCAGCCCGAGCCCAGGGATTATGAGTCCCAAGATGACTTGCGGGCTGATAGGAGGGTTTGTCAATACCCTGTCCACCTCGTTGACGGCCACGTACTAGATTCGCGGGTCTAGGGACCACGACTCGGACCTCGCGTGCAGCGAGACCAACATTGGGGTGGATAAAGAAAGATCAATATGGAGCTGGGATGTCATTTCTTCACTTGTTATACACCGGGCAAAGGTTGATTCCACCGGGTAATTGACCCCACCGGCACTGTTGCAAGCCAGTCTCCCCGTTGTATTTGAACTGTGTTCCACCTGTCTCTTCTTGGTTTCAGGTCTCCCTGTCGTAATTATCTTACAGTCAGGGTCCACCTGCTCACCTCATCTCAGGGACTTGTCCTGTCCCTGAATGCCCAGGTCCAATCTCGTCCAGTGGCATCGAATGTGTGCTGGTGCCATGCAAGTAGTAGGTGAGACTCTACCCAAGTACTTGTTGGATGGGGGATGGAATCAATGCGGTATGTATCTCCTAACTCACAGATAGAGGAGAAGTCCGTGGCGGGTTGAATGGATTCGCCCGCACGGCATGGAATCCCTTTATTCACGACAAGGTGTTCGACGGCCTTTGGCCGTCTCCCTCCTTGAAGGGTATTTCATCTTATGGATGGTGATGAAAATGTTGGAGCAATCATTAGAGTGGGTGAATATTTCAGTCTTGCCTTCGCGCATGCCGAGAGTCAACATGACATCCTCCAGAACATCCGGCGGAAGCGTCGCGGATGTAATGTAGAACGGGATATCGGATGTAATGTAGAACGGGATATCTTTGGGTAAGAGGTAGCGCAGCGAGCCGGCAATCTTGTACTCGGGACGGAAGGTCCCCCATTTGCTGACACACTGGGCCTCGTCCCACACAATGCTGATAACTTTAGGGCGAAAGTTTTGTTGTTCCACAAGTTTTCGAAGCCGCCTCCGGGTTTCATCAGTGTTTCGATATTGGTGACAATCGCACGGTGGTGTCCATCCACTATCGCCTTCGATGCCAAAGCTGTCAACGGCAGAATGTATACCAGCATAAGACACACACCTGGAAATTTTCAGGTGTAGCTGTCTCCGCCGTGATGGTAATCACGGATATACCGACTTTGGCCAACAAAGAGTCAACATTTTGTTTCCCGAGAATATTGAGGGGTGTCACAACGATCTGGATGTCATCTGGAACAAATAGTAGAAGCATCCAAGGTCAGAGTTTTCCCCGACCCAGTTGCGATAGACACAATGTCCCTGCTGCGCTTGAGAATGGCGTAGACCACCTTGAGCACGGCCTGTAGCTGAATACGCCGCGACTTTGTCCCGGATTTCACTCAAAAGAAGTTTTTCGGGTTCATATAGCGCCATGGTGAGAAAAGACGCGAAACGGCGTGTCCGGAGGTCGGAAACCGACACGACTCAGTTTGTTGATGAAGGAGCGGGATCGGTGGTGGCAGCGGCACGAAGCGAGTGACTAAGTTGTTTATGTCTGTTAAGTGCCAGCCGGTTGGGCAGGAAGCTATTGTGTCCGGCTATCAGATATTTGTCTTTTTGTTGGGGGAGCTTGCGACCCCGATCTATCAAGGTGGTCCGATTTGCGTGTCACGTGGAAAAACAGCGTCTTTGGCTCTGTGTACTAAGTCACGTGTTGATTCGCACGACGGCGCTGCCACGCAGCGCCGGTTCGTTTCGGCCGAAATCAATATCTCACGAGTTGATTCACACGACAAGATGTGCCGCCACTTCGCTCCGGCAACCTAAGAGGTGAAGGGAAGAATAAATTGCATCTAAGCTTAGGGATCCAGGGAAATACAGCACTGTAAGAACTAATGAAAGATCAGAAATTACAGGGGGCACGCTCAACCTAGCAACATTTGCAGATTTGAGTGATCTTGCAAAAGGAAATTTGCATACCACAAGTAAATACTGGCGTATTTCTGAGCGAAAGGTTGTGGATGGTCGCAAGTGTGATCATTTACAAAGCAATAAGTGGCCATACTTAATGAACAGGCTGTCCCAAAAAAGTGCCAGTTCTCAAGTGAATTTGACTGGTAATACCCTTGAGAATATTATTGGTAGATCCTAAGGATTCCCAAAGTAGTGCCAAAACTGTCCAAAAACGACGAGGGATAGGGTTGAAGACAGCTGAAATAGTTCGAATAGGATCCCGCAAAGACATGTGAGTTCTCCCATGGTAAGAGATTGATAGAGCTCGACACAAATGATCTGATAACTTCCAGTGGAGCAGAGGACCAGATGGTTGAGGGCACATTCGGAATGAGTACCTGTCAAGAAGACATTGAGGACAGTTGAATTCAAGAGCCAAGAGCAAAATGATTCAATAGAGAGTGGGCGGTTGCAGAAATTCGGATTGCCCGTGAAACTTGGGGGCGTAAATTCAAAGTGGGAGCAGGCAAATGCAGTGACAGCAAAGGCGCCAGAAACTGTCTTTTTATCTTCGCCACAGGGATACCGCCAGAGTGAGAGAAATTGAGCGGGCTTGTGGCACAGTGAGAAGAATACTGCGGCACAGTGAGAAGGATACTGCAAATTGGAAATGCGAACGAACATCTGAAGAATAAATGGGGCAAGACTGCAAGAGCTCAACCACGAGACGGGAGGCAGGAAACAGAGAAGAGCCTGGATGGAGAATATACCACAGCCGAGCGAGTCAAAGAACAGGAGAAGGAGAAATATGTCCATGCTGACGCGGCGCCCAGAATGATAGGATTTTGCAGATGACAGAACTGGAAAGTCACTGTCAAGGACACAGTTACCTCTTACCCTTGCATGGGCTGTTGCAATTCACAAGAGTCAAGGAATTACTCTTGAAAAAGCAACAATTGACATTGGCAACAAGGATTTCTCTTCTGGCCTGTCTTTTGTTGCTATTTCTAGAGTCAAAACACTTCGCAGCATAGCTTTCCGGAAATCATTTGGGTGGGCCCAATTGCAAAAACCAGTTACTGAATCAATGAGGATGCTAGAGCAGGACACTGCCCACTGGGCTGGACTTGGTTTTCTGTTAGATACTTATGGTATGGACCTTAGCGAGTATGTATTCAATGTTAATTGAAAGTAGTAAATCTTCATAATTCACAAATCATAACTGGAACTCTGTATTAGCGAGCTCCCCCTTACGTATCCAGGCACCGGAATACAAAACATATTATTACTACACCTCATAATTCGCCTAGCAAAGATGCGTCCAGATGTGTTTCAACGCGTCTCCATGGTTCCATCAGATGGCTGTACGTGCAACGTGTCCTACGGACACGTCTACGACGCGTGTCGTCCACCTCCACGACGTGTACCCTCCATGTTGTCTCCTCCACGTTCGCATTGCGCTCACGTGGCTCTGGCGGGCTGACTCAGTGCCGCTGACCTCAGATTCCAACACAACTAAACAAGTGGACAGACTATCTCCTCCGAGGACGCGCAAATCCATTTTTCAAAGCATTGACTGTTTATGCACAAGCGCTCGAAAACTCGGTCCTACGCAAGACGGGCAGTGAGGTGTCACAGTGGGCGGTGTGGAAGTGCCATTCGGCACACACATCGCAATTACCATCAATGAGTACTGCGTACGGGCTCCAAACGGGCTCCTCTCCTGGTGTTAATGTCCATCCATACATCTACTCCCCCTCTCCAATTGAACGGCTCACTATATTCCCCTCTCTCCCATCTCTTTTACAGATTTCTTGTTCCTCAGCCGAATACCTCACGCAGCGCACAAAGCTCACGCGCTTAGGACAATCATGTGCCCGTGTTCAACAACTCAACCAGGCATTCCTCCACGCGATTATACCAGATTGAAGGCTCGGACGGCGTGTTATTATTCCATCACATATCCCTCGATCCCATACACGCACCCTCATGATCGATACTTATTTTTCTTATCCCTCAGTTTCTCTTTTACCTATCGCTCGTGTTGTACACCTGCTGGTTGCGACGCCCGCTCGGACAACTCGGTCAACTCGGAGTGCACCTGGGATCGACACGCTGGAGATCTGGTCAACCTCCAGCAGGCGTTTTGCGGGGAACGTCGTCTCCCTATACCGTCTTTTGTGCATTACCCGGTTGGCTAGAGTTCTACGAGTTGGTTAGCATCCGGTATGGTTATTTTATTTTCCATGGACTCTTACATATCAGAACATTTGTATATTGTTTCCAAGGGGCTCTGGTGACGCACGAGTACGCGTTACAGCCACCCCCGATCGCAGTATATAGTCTCTTGCAATTTGAAACAGGGGACATCTCCCTCTTGCTTCCCCCCACATCTCTGTCGAAATCTGAGCTTCTCTTGTCTGTCTTACCGAGCACGAGTGGCCTAGAGAAGGGTCAGGGAGTCACCAAGTCACCTATCCAAAGCTAAGTCCCATTATCGTTACCTATTATACATTTATTGTTTCAAGTCTGCAGCCTAGGGTATATACACGACCTTCCACACTCAGGTCTACCCCCCAGACCAACCCAACTTCTGCAGCGGTGGCTATATTTTATAGTGGATTTAACTTCACTACTGAGGGGTATTTCACTCTTGCTTACCGGTGATGAAACCGTGGTTGTAGGGCTGTTGAATCTCGCCACCGTATGATGGCTGACCGGCGAGCCGAGGGCGGGAGAATACAAGAGACAACAGTAAGGATTGTGGACACAGTCCAAGTGGCAAGTTGCATGATAAATCTTGGAGAATGTTTATTGTGGGATGAACGAACCACGCGCTCGCATTTTATATTGGGAGGAATGATACTTGCGCGTACATACCCGGAGTCCGGAACTTGCCTCTGCGACAGCCGTCGTTTGAAAATATTGAGCTGTTCCTAGAACAGCAGCTGGGCTTGTACCGGGACTGCCGGACGTGGGAGGACAATGATACGTATCGCACTGAATATATTCAATATCCCCTGGATACATTCTTGTTTGAATACACAGTCAACGATAGAAACCTGCTGCTGGGACCTGTTTGTGAACAAGACAATTGTGGGCTTTGGCTCCCTAGTATTGCGGCATCATTGATACTTATATGGTCTGTAACAGCTGCAGAGACTGAGTATCATTAATTCACGTATTTCTGGTGGAAAAGCTTGTCAGATCTACCATCTCGGTGACCATGTCGGAACCAGGAAAAGGCCCCTTATCCTGCAGCAAGAAAACGTGCGAAAGCACTCTTGCGTCCAACAAATAACACCAACCTTGAGACCTGGTTCGGCAAGCGAAGCACGAGCTTTATTTATGTTGAAGCGTCTGGCCACGCGAGACTTGAGTCTCGGTAAGTATGATTTGTGGAGCCGGCTGAAAACGCTAGTTCCGATCGAACGTCTGAAACCGGTACTTGAACGATGTTGAAATTGTGCTCCCTTCACCGCTACCTGCAGAATATACTTACCCTTTGCCTCTAGGATTTGTGATTGTTTCAAATGATTAGATTTTACTAATGTGATTTCTTCTCGAAGCTCAGCGGAAAGTAAACTGAACCAATAATTCAACCTAATGCTCTCAAACATAGCACAACGAATTTGTCACTTTTGGTATTTCTTCGACCACGTTCCGGCTAATCCAACGGACAGAGTATCTCCTCGGCAAGGCAAATACGCTTTTCAAAGCAGTGACCGTCCACGCATGAGCGCTCGATAACTCGGATTGGCCCTCCGCAAGGTGGGCAGTGAGGCGTCACAGTCGGCCGTGGCTATCAATACATCGTAGAGTTTAGCGCCATGATAGTACGTTGAACTCTTTACTTACCGGCAATGAAGACGTGAATGTAGGTTTCTTGAATCTCGCAACCATTTCGTTGCCAACCGGCGAGCCAAGGACAGAGTTAAGTGAGAATATGACAGAGATGGCGGTTCGCAGTCCAAGTAGCGGGGTGCATTGGAGAATGCTCGGTACTCCGAGGGTGAAGAACCCAGGTTAGCCACTCGAATTTTATAGTGGGTGAATGGTATTTTGGGATACATATGTCGGAGTACATCTCGTTTGACTGAAATCAAGGAGCTGTTCCTGGCGCAGCCGGGATTCTACCGCAACTGTCGTACTTGACAGGACGTAAATGGGCACCCATACATGTCACATCCAATACATTTAAATTACCGTGAAATCCTTCGTTTAGACCACAGACTAGGCCACAGTATACGTCTGCCGTCGAGACGTGTGCAGGAACAGAGAAATTGCTTTTGACGGGGGCTTTGTTCCCTAGAATTATGCAGCATAACGAGAAATCGGCGGGCACATTCAAGCTTCGACAACTACATATGACATGTTCATTTAGCTGTATTAAAACGCCACCCTTCCTTATCTCACCGATAAATTTTAATGGCCCTAAATGCGAGAGCGCCGGGCCGCCGGCATTTTGACATGGATTATTTATCGGCTATTGCCTCACCAGTCTCCCTTTTCTTGGCTACATTACATTACTATTGAGCAGGATATAATAAAAGCTACACGCGAACGACAATTTGAGAATGGCGAAATAAATGCTAGGTTGAACTTCGGAACTTGATCTTGTGGTTGAAACGGCACGTGATTTGGTTCGATTTTGAAAAAATCTGAGAACGCATGTGAACGGGCCGAACAGGTTAAATCACCCAAATTCGAGGACATAACCGATGAAAATCAAGGGAACCGGAGAGATGGGACACACTGGACTATGACAGACAGCGGAATGAGAATTTCCGGCGAATCGGACACCAGAAGACGCCTAACTGCAATCTACGATTATTTCCGACACCACGACCACAGGAATGCCTGGAGATCTGGCCGTAGCCGTCAACTTCCAAGAAAGTGGGATTCCAGCTGTATCCAAAGACAGCGATACGCGATATCGGTTGGTGCCCCAAGCACAAGAAACATAAAACCAGAGCGCAGCTCCCAAGTGCCTGGCACGACTGTTATTGGGTGGATGACATTCGTCCCAACGTTGCGTACCTTACTCTTTGCGTCTATTAAAGATCTATCGCGATATTATGGTCTTCACTGCTCCGCCCTGAAATGAGGTTGCGTTTGGGAGTCGACCAATCGATCTATACACATCTCACCTTCCGGTCACTGAGCCGTCGCAAGTAAGAATGTGCCGTCTTAAAGAATCCGCTCTGAAAGGAGGTTGGACGCGCAAGATATCGAAGCAGCAAGTACGTACCGGCTGAAGTTCTTTTCACAGTACATGCACCGATGTGCGACTGTTGTCCCGTCGTGTTGTGTTTCGTAATGACGCTTTTTGTCGTGCGCACGGGAAAAATCCTTGTCGCAAGCCTCACATGAAAATCGTTTACCCGAAGCAGTAACATCCGACGACGAGGGGCTCGTGGAGCGCTTGGGATAAGGTGAGCTCCCATGGGACAGCCTGAGAGATGGTAAGGTCATAGCGGCGCTGAACGAATCCGAGTGCGGTATGCCTGGAGCAGAAGCAGATAACGGAGAGGTGGTCCTAGAGCCTCTGGAATGTGGAGAGCTCGAATTAGGCACGGCCCATGGCGCTGAAGTCCTCTCTTCAAATGCAATCCGCTTGGCGAACATGGGGTTCATAGGACGCGACGTCCATGGCTCTCCGATAGGTGCCTCGAAGTGAAACGGCTGCTGGACGTTTGAGCGCTGTTTCTTGTTCTGTGTACCATCGAAGTTTCCGTCGGTGTACCCATCCCGATACCCCCACCTCGCTGCTGCGTCCCACAGTTTGCGCACATGCTGCTTCATTTCTATGCCTCCCGTCCTTTCGATTTCCGGAAGAATCTCGATGATTTTGGCATATACGAGGGGATCCTCCGGCCACGCCGCGAGTTCGGTGTCGGACATATCGGAAGACAGAGCGGGAGATGTTGGGAGGAATGAAAATACAGTACTACAGCGAAGAGAGGATGCGGTGAGGAAAGCAATGAGACCACGGTGGCCTTGTATAAATGCGGGATGCGGCGCCCGAACAGGGACGCCACTGGAAAAGCGGAAGATTCAGACGCGATCACGGAGCACCAGTGTGAGCAATGCGGATATTCCGATGTCTGGCCTTTTCTGGCGCCAGAAAGTGAGAAAGCTGGACAACGGGCGGCGAGACCAAGGCTTATGGCTACTATGGCTCTTTGAAGTTGATGGCTCTGAAAAAAAAAGGCGGGTTACCAATCCAGCTCGCGGCACCGGCCAGTGCGATGGCCGAGTTGCCGGCCACCCTCCGGAGCTCGGTTTCTTCCAGAATCGAACATACCTCTTGCAATTTTGGCCGGTGCCATTCAGGCAAGCTTCGCAAGCATCCAAACATCGAATCACACAGCAATGAAGGAAAGAAAAAGTCGCGCGTCTATGTACGTCGGCAGGATGACGGAGTTCGCAGTTCAACTTCGACAAGCCAATCCATTGTTCTATTCCCCCGAAAAAATAAAAGCTCTCCAAATTCCATTGGCCAATATATCTCCTTCCTGAGCTCAGAAAACATTACCTTTGATAATATCGGCACCTGGAGAACTGTCATCAGCCCGTTTCTGATTGGGTTGGGTAAGCCCACCAAGTTCTCCCAGAGCATACGCAGTGGCTACCGACGGGTCAGTAATGTGTTACTTCCAAACAGCACGGTTACCTTGTGTGTGCGCCCCGATATGCAGCGGAATAACCGACATGTCGACAACACGGATGTTCGTTGTATTGTAAACCTAGACAATCTGAACAACGCGCACAGTGTTGAAAGGAAGTGACCAAACCTTGAGGCTTCTATCGACGACTCCACCGTCCGTGAGCGGAAGCATCGAGCAGGAGCCAACGGTGTCTGAGCTATCATTCAAATGTAACCCAGGAATCATGGCTCTGCAACTTACGCCAAGTAGTGCTCAAAGCGGATTTCACGAAATCTGATGAAACTGTGAGACAGAGCCGATTTTCCGTTGAGCTGAAGATAGACCTGCTATTTCCTCATCGGTCTGAACATCCGGTCCGGGCGTAAGCTCGTTCCCCGTCAGCAGCTTTCGGATGGACCCCTGGTCAAAAATCTTGCGGCCAAACTTGACCTGTTCAACAAGCTGCAGAAGATCTTGAAGTCGTTAAATCCAGTATGAAAGCCATTATGACGGTCTTTGACGCACCATATTCGTATTGAAAATATTTAGGATCAATGCTGGGTGAAACCAGTGGGTCGCTCGATGTAATGTGCTGAATAGCACGTCAATTACGGTGGACTGAAAACCATTCCGTGGGCCTACAATGGATCCACGCGAAAGAGGATGATTTAGCAACGTCGAAATGGTAAGGCATTGTTTTCCGGGCGCAGGCATGTCTCGAGGGTACGCTCAGCACGTATAAATAAACCAAGACCAATACGACCCACTGGGAACAGGCCTGAACAATGGCCAGAGAATGAACTCGCAGCTAGGCTCCTTGATCCCCTGATGTTTGAGCTGGATCTCGTACTGCTTTTGTAAGGACGGGGAGATATGCTTCGAAGATATGGCCCCGTTTATTAACTCGGCGAGGGACATCTGGAGGGTGTCGTGGGCAGGACTGATGGATGCCAAAGGCACGAAGGCTACGCATGTTGGGGCCATGCCGAAGATACCCGCACCGGAAGCTTGGCTGAAGACAAACAGTTAGACACGACGCCGTGACGAGCAAAATCGGCGCCTCAACTAGAGCTCCGACACCACTTCCGGACGAATCTCTGCTCAGAGTTAGCAGTGATCACTCAGCGGTCGGGAAGTAAAGTACCGGACACCACGGTGGCGAAGACATGCTCTTGCACATTTTCTCCGACGCCTGGCAAATGAACTCGGGTTTCGATACCGACTGATTCTAGGACGGTTTTGCTCCCAATCCCAGAAAGCTCCAGGATCTATGGTTCAAAATAATTGAAGACGTGTATGTCGCAAGACATAAACACTGTACCTGCGGAGACATGACGGTTCTCGAATGAAAGAAAATCAAAATTCACGTTATAAAGTAAGGTATGCGACATACCCTGCAGACAGAACAACTTCTCGGCCCACTTCCACTGCATAAAGGACTTCTTCACTGAGGAATACAACCTCGACGGCAGTTACAAGGCCATTTTGCTTTTGCTCAGTGACGATCCTGGTAACATGTGCGTCGACTACAACAATAAGGTTTTCGCGGGTCGCATTGGGCTGATAGTATTTCTGGCAAGTATTTTAGAATCCAAGTTATGGAAAACCGAAATATTTGCTGACATTTGCTGAGTAGGATCTGACACGTTCTGTTGGATGGATGGTTATGGGTGTGAACCAGGCGCCCTTGGTCTACAACTTGTTGAATTTAGGCGTCGCGTTGATCCACGGCACATACATTGCCGGAGAACTTGAAGAAAAAAGTCAACAACTCTGTTATAAAGAGACGAGGACATCAATAAACTCACTGGATCTTCGATGAAACCAATTCCTAAATCTTTCATTGCCTTTCGAACATCTAGCATACATGATGATGCAATGAAGTTCGAACACCGACCATCCGAAACGGCAGTTCAAAACTGGACGCCACGCTTGGAAATGCGACGGCGAGAGGCCCTGTCCTGGTTGAGCGACCGTGTGGGCTCCAAACGATTCGCTTACCAGTGATACCATGTGGGGCCAAGTCATAGCTCAATATCTCGTCCTTCTCAACTGGCTGAATGAACTGTTTCCGATTTGCTGTAATAACGTTCGAGCAGTTCCCAGTTCCACCCCGGGTTTCCGAGCTCTCCGATCGCTATTCAATGGCTTGGCCCTCAGAATCATAAACCAGAATTGCATCCTCACCGTCAATGTCCGACTTGGAAGGGCGATGGTATTGGAAATAGTTGAGCGCAGAGCTGCCGCCGAGGCCTTTGCCGCTAGTTGGGGTGAGTACTGAGTAATATGAAAGAAACAACCAAATAACCGGTTAAAAGGCAAGGATCTGTCGTTGCACAACTTTTGTGGGATCTGGTGAGAAAATTCAGCTACATAGTATTTATCTGGGCTCGGAACTGGTTGGTTCTGATTACCGTTTGAAACGCCCAGTCGTACTGTGCCTTTCCGAAACGACTACCGAATAAGGCGGGGTTTACTGGGATATAGTATTAGATACGGAAACCTGCAAGGGAAGCGAGGGTGCGAACGAATCTCAGGGTCATCGAGATTAGCTTGCCCGGCTTCGATGACGAGGACTGAGACGGCAGGGTCTTCGGACAGGCGAGTCGCGAGGGTGAGTCCTGAGGTCTAGCAAAAGCGTGAGCTGTATTTGCTTTTCAGCCCCGAACGGCTTATAATTACCCCGCCACCTGGATGACTATGAGTGCGAGGAAGGGATCGATCCACGATTGGCGCGTACCAACGATAATATAATCGAATGCTTTGGTCGACACTTGATTCGCTGGGAGTATCATAGTGGCAGGAAAGTTCAATGCAGAGCGGTAGACGGGGGAAGAGCGGTATTGGCGGGGGAAACGGGGATTCAACTGAGGGTGTGGGAGTCCTGGGACGTGTCAAGTACTTATAGTAATGAATTCGTCAGATCCGACTCGCAACGCTCCCGCACTGCTCGGAGACTTCACGTGTATTCAGCCACGACGGAAAAGAGGCGGTAAATGCGGGAGACTGAGGAAAATAGAACAATCACAAAACACCGGCACACAATGTGACAGCAAGGTCTGGCCACTGTATTCCACTAAGTGCTTGAAAAAAGTAACGCCTGAGCAACTGCGGCTAAGAATTAAACTATATCCTACATCTTCGTCTCATCTCGTATTATACATGCCGTTCCTGTATCTGTATCTGTACATGTAACATCGCAGCAGCGCCAGACGCGACGCGCTACCGCGGAATTTTGTGCGTACATATGTATGTCATGTCATGTGTGCATGGGCCCCAAAGATCGTTCTAGCCAGTCGCGGTGTATGTAGAGCAGTGTTGAGTGAGCGCGTTTAGAATCATATGGGTTGAGTCGCATATATGGGAGTGCGAGGCCATGTCGAGGCGGTTGTAGCAGAGGTGGAGGTGAAATGCCGTAGTCGGTGCCAGAGCACATAAATACCCCAACAACATCCAAGGAGCGGAGCGGATGGATGGGTATCAGCTGTTTACGACCCGGCCGCACGCGCCGCTTCGACGCGTCCCCGCCCGCGCCCACGCTCGCGCTGCTCCTCTGCCGGTGCGATCACAGCGACGATCACCGAGATATCTACATGAAAAAATCGCGATCAACACCTCATATAGAAGTTGAGGGAGGCACAACGCAACGCACCGTCATTCTTCCCCCCCGCGATACACCCGCCCCGTCTCCTTGGCGCGGCGCGCAAACGGGGTGTCGTCCTCGTCCGCCCACTCTTCCGGCACGTCCGCAAGCGGCGAGCCCCCGCAAGCCAAAGGTTCAGAAGGCGGAACCACACACGGCCGCCCGCGCTCCCGCCCCGCCCGGCGCGTCGCCACTCTCCGCGCACGGGAGCACAGCGCCTCGCTGAGCATCCCCGCAAGCGTCCGCCGCCGCAGGCGCGCGCCATCCATACCACCCTCGGCATTGACGCTCGCGCTCTCCCTACACTCCTCACCCTCCATGCCCATCTCGCTCATCTCAAACACCCCCGTCGTCTCCTCCCCGTTCTTCTCGTTCGCGGACGCGGAAGAGGTCGCTGCAGCCCCCCCCCGTAAACGCCCTGTTCACCCGCCCGACCTCCTCCAGCACGTCCTCATCCCACAGATTATCGCTCAGCCCCGTCGCTCGCGAGGATCACAATATCGCCCGCCTGCACCGGTAGCGTGAACAGATGCGCCGCCGATGCGGGGGTCACCGCCCGCGCGCGCCGTCGCCGTCTGCGCGGGGTCCGAGTCGCCGCGCGGCCGCCACCACCCCGCCTTCCCCGCCTTCACACCCTCCGGCGCAGCAGTAGCAGCAGACCCAGACGCCGCCGCGCTCAGCTGCACCGGCGTGTTCCAACGCCACCACATCTCCTCGCTTCGCCACGCGACCTCCCCCCCGCGCACGAGCATCCCCATACAGTCCCCCAGGTGCGCGATCTTGAGCACCGGCGTGAGCGCCGCGTCCGCCGCACCGTCCGCCACACCCGCACCGGTGCTCGGCGGTGGCGCGTCCCCGCCCGAGATCGCGACGTCGACCTCCCCGGCGGGAACGTAGTCCAGCACCGCGACGAGCGCCGTGCTGCTCCCCGCGAGGAGCGGGATCGTCTTCGGGTGCGGCTCCGCCTTCGCCTTGGCTGTGCTCTGCGTCGATTGTCGATGCCTGGTTGTCGCGGAGGAACGGCCACACCGGCGTCGGAACGGGTGCTGCTGTTCTTATCTTTTCTGCGATCGGGGCTGCGGTTGTCGTCGGGGCGGACGCCGACAGCGGGATGGGGATGGGAGGCACAGACGACCCCGGCGATGCGGGTGCTGGTACCACATGTGCGCCCAGGGTCCGCTCGTACGCGCGCTCCAGAATATGCAGCACGTCCAGCCCGTCCGCGAGCTCGTCCAGCTCCGCGGCCAGGGCGTCTGCCGGTTGAAGCGTGCTCGTACTCATCCTCCCACGCGTCATCATGTTCGTAGTCGTTCCGCCACGAAACCGCAGACGAGGACGGCGCGAACTCGGCCTCGGTTGGGGGCCGACTCCACGGGTCATGCCATGAGCTCGACGGTAACGAAGATGGCCCCGCGTGCAATGTGGAGCCCGCCGCGGGATATGGTGTGAACCGCGATGACGGCGCACGCCACGGCGTCACCACCGGGCGCGAGGACGACTCAGCTCGTGGATGTGGCGGGTACGGATGTGACGCGCGGTCGACCTCGTCTGCACAGAAGTGCATCAGACGGCGCGCGAAGAGCGCGGAGGCGCTGGGGCCCGTGGGTGGTGCTGCAGGCTGGTTAGCGCGTGTGCAGACAGACAATTATCACATGAAAGAAATAAAATCTAATGGCGACCTCTTGTGCAGAGGCACCATACAAGATCTGCGAGGGGTCGGGAGTACTGTCCATACAAGTCCTCTGAGACGAATACGAGGAAGATCCGCGAGGACAGATCGGTGGCCCCTCTGCCCGGAAAAAAGACAACACAAAGAAAAAGAAAAGAAAAGAAGCAAAATATGCACCTGGATGCTTCACTCGTGCCCATCCACCAACGCCATCGGCGACGCCCATGGCATTCTCGCGCACAAAGTAGGCGTCCTCGCCGACCTGGACCGCAAGTGGTGCGTCCGTCGCGGGCTCGTGGCGGGCATGCAGACTCCGCACCCGGTGTCCGCGCTTCGGAATACCATACGCCCCGACATCAAGTGTATACCTTGGGCCGCGGCGCCGATGTGCGCGCATACCGCTTGCCGCCGGCGCCGCGGCGGGTTTCGGTGTGGGGCCAGGGGTGTACGGAAACAAGAGCGCGAGCTGGGCTGGGTGGGGGTGCTGGTTTGCGGGTGCGTGGGGTGCGGCGAGCGCAAGCGGAGCATGGGGGTTCCCGGTGTTTGCGTTATTTGGCCCTTCGACCTCACCCCGGGCCTCGATGGGCAGACGGTGAGCTGTGAGACGGGTGTTTGGCGGTGGCGGCGGAGGAGGAGCATCAAAGAGCGAGCCAAGCGGTAAAACGGTTGGGTTCGTGTACAGTGCGCGCGAAGCAGAATTTCGGCCAACGCGGGGTAAAGCAGTATAGAACCGAGGATGCTTCATATTATAGCCCTGTCAGAGCCTGCAGAGCAAGTCCAGGAGAGCAATTCCCCGGGAAAAGCCCAGTAGACGCGGTCAAAGCAAGGAATAGCAAAGTGGTGGTGGTAAGAGCCTGGAATGCGGAGACCCGGTTCATTCCGGTTTCTGCAAGGTGATTATGTCACGGCTACGTCACGCTTCCTGCTTCTTCCGCTCACTCATTGGCAGGCCTTATGCGGCGTTTGTGGCTTGCGGTGATTACACCTGCAGAGATTACAGCTCACAGCTCCCATACACGCCGCTGCTCCCCATCCATCTCCAAGTCGTGCGGCAGAATTTTGGATATGAATTTATCCTTTCAATAATGCTCGATTAATGCCTCTCATGTGGTAATGGACGGTAATGCATCGATGGTTCAGGGCTGTTCTCTCAATCAGTTTTCCATGTTCCTGGACCCCTTGCTTGGCAGGTCGAACTGGTCACTTTTCCAGACTCGCACACTGTGAATCGTGGCTAGAGAAGCACGAAAACCCAAGGATTTAGCGATACCTAGGTCATCACTCGGTACCACGGGCCGCGGCCCTGGGTCGCTCTTCCTAAATACAAGCTCAGTAATAAGCTCTTGCTTGCACGCTCCTAGCCGGTGGGCCGCTCCGACCAGGATTTACCAAGATCTTGCATCTTACTCGGTGTTCTGAATGATTTCTGGCTGGAGAAAAGTCAGGAACACCGCCAATCTCGGAAAACGAGAGAATTGATTCTATAGCCTGTGTTGTTCTGATCGACGTCTTGGCCTGGTTTCAAAATCACCGTTTTTTTTTACTTCTTGCGGTAACTACTTTTTTGTTGTCTTTCAATGACTAGCTCTAGGTCAACGCCAGAAAATGGCATTTATAGCGTCTGGTAATTTTCTGCAAGGCCTCTGGTCTTCCCTCGCTGCAGGACCAAGGTAAACAAGACCAAGGCACGCCGGCATTTATCAAATGCTGGGTGGTCCGACGTTGATGTCGACAAGTAACTCGAAAACCAAGGTATCGGATTTGCTTTAGGTTGTGCTGAGTTCCCAATCGATTTTAAAGACATCAGCTTTGATTTTGGTCACCCCCACCGAAATCAAAGGGGATTCGAGTAATTTCGGTTTTGCATTTCGAGAGACTTGAAATGCAAGCCGAGACCCCCCATGTTGACATCAACGTCGGGCAACCCAATATTTGTCAACCTCCTCCATGTACATCTGTCTGGGGCAAATTGCTGCCCTGTGGATGTGCATGCCTAAGATTCCCAAATATATGGCCATCCGACGTTGATACCGCAACTCAAAGTGTCGCATCAGCATTCACTTGAACTGATATCGAAGCTGATTCAACCGATTTTCAACGTTGATTTCAGCCCACCTTGAATGGAAAGTGATTCCGGCAGTCTCAGGTTTTCTTTCAGTTCACTTGAGGTTCGACTTGATACTCAACATTTCGAATTAGATTTCAACATATTAACGTCGGGCCGCCCATCATTCGGTAACTTCCGGTGCGAGGTTACTTAATACACCGTTGATGAATCGGAATCGATTCGGAAGACCATCAGGGGACACCAGCAGTACACCAGCACGTCGGCAGAGTGCCGAAAGGACGCGTATGCTTGTAATCTCTCTTGCGCCAGCGGTTTTTGCCAGTCGGTTCAACATCCGAGTCCTATAAAATGGGGTGTTCTGAATATCGCGAGCATTGACAGTATCTTCCTATAAACCACCAACATGCGTTTCTCACTATGGTCTTTCATCGTGGACCAATGGAGCCAGCAGCCGCCCGTGCTCCAAGTCGATCTCACGGGCAAGACCGTCGTGGTCGGAGCAAACACCGGCCTCGGATTTGAAGCGGCGAAACATTTCGCGACCATGACCCCTGGCCGGCTTATTCTCGCGTGTAGAAGCCAAAGCAAAGGGCAGGCGGCATTGGACAGTAAGTTGCTTGCCATTTTTTTTGGTTTCAACCGAGGCTCTGACCAACTCATCCCGCATCATTAATCAGAACTGAAAGCCGAGACTGGCTATGCGAAGGCAGAGCTGTGGCTCATCGACCTCGCCGAATTCGAGTCGGTCAAGCAGTTTGCAGACAGGTTTGAGCGCGACGGAGGGCGCCTCGACATCCTCGTTGAGAATGCGGCGGTCGGCCCGGGTCCCAAGTATGAGGCTACCAAGGATAATTGGGAGATTGCGTTCGTGATTTATTCTTTTCTTCAACTGTTCAGATTCCCAACGCGTTGCTGACACCATTACACGACGGCAGCCTCCAAGTCAACCATCTCTCCACCTCGCTCCTAGCATTCCTCCTGCTGCCCGCGATGATCAAAACTGCCCAGCAGCATTCCACTACCCCCAGACTCGTCGTCGTCTCCAGCGACACGCACTACTGGGTGAAGATGGATAAAACCCTCTCTGAGGATCCTGATCTCCTCAAGACGCTTGGTAGCGCCGAGTATTGCACGGAAAAGTACGCACCTAGTCCCAAAAACACACCGAAACGCAGCTAGCTAACATACCACAAGAAACATGAAGCAAAGATATCCACTCTCGAAGCGTTTGTGTTCTTCAAGGCCTGCCTCCCTCCGGCTACTACTAATGACTCCTCTTCTAGTATTCACCGTTTTCTTCGTCCGCGCCCTGAACGCCCGCATCCCGCCCTCGACACCCCTCATCGTTAACGCCGTAAACCCCGGGTACTGCTACTCCGAGCTCCGCCGCTCGTTGGTCGGGCTCAGAGCCACTATCAACTGGCTCATGGACAAAGCCCTCGCGTTCTCATCCGAGGTCGGCAGTCGGCGCATCGTGTGGGCCGCGCTCTCGCACCAAGACCACCCCGATACGCTGCGGGGTGAGTATGTGTCCAGTTTCGCCATTCAGGAGGTCAGCGATGCCGTCCTGAGCCCTGAGGGCGTCAAGGTGCAGGACCGCTCGTGGTTCGTTATATTTCGCCTACATAAGAGTTCTCGTGTTTACAACTGATTCTTTCTCGGTTTCCAGGGACGAGCTGGTGGATATATTGGGCAAGGTAGACCCACGAGTCCACTCCATCGTTGAGAAGTATCTTTCACGCGACATTTCAATGTAGAATATAATATATTTCCTGCAAGTGCACATTGTATTAGTTTGAACTTGCAGTCGAACATTGGCCTAGTTCGGACTGCCCAATGTTCAGTTCGAGTATGTGGCCAAAATAAAGTCGCGGCAGCGCTCGTCACATCGATCTGAGACGCCAAACACAAATGTCCGATTCCGAATGAGCGCTGGGTAGCTGGGACCATTTATCGCAGACTCGATGTAATGTCTGGCGCGCCGAAGAGTTTCATCGGGATTCCACCGCGATGTCGCTGTTTTCCGCCAAACCAATCATATTGCGGACTACAGATAAGGCCTAAGCAAAAAGAAACGCTCTAGAATCAGCTTAAGTGCGCCTACCGAGCACACCTGTTGTTTTCAAAGCTGACCAAAAAAGCAATGTGTTTCGAACCGTGGGAAGATTGGTGGAAGCTTAAGACGTAATACTCGCTGAGTCCGCGGACCCGCTTCCGTGCGTTGTAATTATGGGTGCGTTATGATCGGGAAGACATCCGTTTCTACATTCGGCAAGCAGGCGCGACGCGTCGACGCGTAGTTTAAGTACTGTCAGCTGAATTGACCTTTCCTGAATCTACAAAATGCCAGCTGCTACAGTTCAAGTTTTTTTCACCTCACCACCACAGCTCTCTTCTCAGTGCCCATATACACCATGCGTCTTTCATTCTGGTCATTTGTCGTCGGGCAATGGAAACCGCAGCCACCTGTGGTCAAAGCCGATCTCACCGACAAGACCGTCATTGTACTGGGGGCTAATACTGGTATTGGATTTGAGGCGACGAAGCACTTTGTCACGATGAACCCAGGACGAATCATCCTAGCATGTCGAAGCCAAAGCAAAGGAGAGGCCGCCATAGAGAGTGCGTATTCATAGCACATTTTTGCCTCATTTTTACCGTCGCGTCAGAATTAAAAGCTGAGACCGGCTACTCGAAGGCGGAGCTGTGGATCATCGACCTCGCCGATTTTGCGTCTGTGAAGCATTTTGCAGACCGTTTCGAGCGTGAGGGTGGCCGCCTGGATATACTCGTTGAGAATGCGGCAATTGGATCTTTCACGCATAAGCTCACAAACGATGGCTGGGACATCTCGTGAGTCGCTTTGTCCATCACTTCGCGCCTTCGCGCACTGTAGTAAATAGTAGCATGCTAGTCTGCAAGTCAACCACCTTTCCACCTCGCTTCTGGCCTTTCTCCTGCTTCCGGCAATGATTAAAACGGCGCACCAATACTCCACGACCCCAAGGCTTGTGGTCGTTTCGAGCGAGGGGCACTACTGGCTCAATATCAAGAAAAACCTGTACGAGGATCCTCAGGTTCTCAAGACTGTTGGAAGCGCCGAATACTCTGCAGATCCTAAGTACGCGCACCTAGTTTCCTTACACTGATAACTCAGCGCTGACATATCACCAGGAACATGCGGGACAGATATCCACTCACGAAGCGTTCGTGTTCGATACTTGACTCTTTCAGTCCAAGTAATGAATTTCTAGTCTTCAACATCTTCTTCGTCCGTGCCCTAAACTCCCGCCTCCCACCCTCGACTCCCCTTATCGTCAACACCGTGAATCCAGGCCTCTGCTATTCTGAACTCCGATGTGAATTCTCAGGGATCCTGGGTGTAGTTAGCCGGCTCATGGAGAAGGCACTCGCGTTCACGGCGGAGGTCGGTAGCCGACGCCTCGTATGGGCAGCGCTTTCGAATCAAGAGCAGCCTGCCCAACTTCGTGGCGGGTACATATCCTATTTCAAAGTCGAAGAGGTCAGCGATTTTGCTCTGAGCCCGGAAGGCGTCAAGATGCAGGATCGCTCCTGGTTCGTTCCCGTCCAATTCTTCTAGTGGATTTGAGCTCACCCATTGGCTCATAGGGATGAACTGGTGGATATATTGGGCAAAGTAGACCCAAGAGTCGCTGCCATTGTCGACGAATACCTTCCGCAAAATATTGTTGGTTAGATTGGGTCCGTATGTTGTATAAATCCGATCGGGTGAACTTAAAATACATTTCTCTTGTCTTCACTAGAAAATGTGAAGACTGTTAGCAAGGTCCAGCCGAGTTATGCATGCATCGCGTTTTCAAAAATCCGACCAGAAATGAGGCGGCGTTCAGAACACCGCAAAGGACGGGTTTTCGGTTCGGTGGTCCAGTGCGGGCATTCCCACGGTTCAGTTCGGGCTCCCGCTGTTTTGCGAAGCCTTTACTCATGTATGCAATCAGAGCGCCACCCTTGAGTTTAGCGTCGGAATTAAAACTCAGTCCACTTGACGATGGCAATAGGGTAGCAATCCAAGTCTGTCATGATCAATTCATCGGAAGAGCACATTTCTCGAGCTACATAAAAAGAATGTCGTTCCAGTGAGCTGAGAACGGAAACAACAGAAAAAGGGATAAACAGATGATAGTACTATTGTTCTCACCAATGTTCGACTCTATCCGTCCAGGACTTTCAAGCGTCCATCTACTTCCACACCCGTTCGTAACTGCCGACCCACATTCCCCAACCAAGGACTTTACCGACGATCGCATCGGCGACTTGCTCTCTCGTGGCTTTGGAACTCAGCAGCTTCGGGTCGAGCGGCTCTCCCAGCGCAATTACTTCGTAGAAGTCTTCACAAACAGTCAGCTGTACATAGATTGGCAACAACGGTCAGGGAACTGGCTTACAGCGGTGAGGTCCGTGGTTCATGAGCGGACGAGGGGGAATATACGGTACACCACGTCGAGTTACACCGTAATGAAAACCACCCTTCAGCAGAGCTTTGCTCTCATCGTCAATCTCGAAATCTTTTGCTTCCACGCTCGTTTTGGAAGGCGGAATTCCTCCGAAAATCCTGCGGCAGTCAATTCCCATCAATTAGAAACCAGCCGTGAATCCACATACCCATGCGCGATCGGCGTGGGCAAAGGAGCGTCTGGGTCCTCAGAGACAAGCAGCCACTGTTTGACCTTGTCAGAGATGGCAGGTGGCGCCATCCACTCCAACGCTGGAAACTGGCCAGAGCCATCGGCCGTACACTCCATGCCGAACTGGGCATCGGTAGGACCACAGTCCGGCGAGGTAACCTCGATGGTTTGCTCGGGATGCTTGGAGAATGCCGGGCGATTGTAAAAGCATTTGGCGTCCCGCCCCTTTGCGTTTTTGAGCAGCCAGGATAGCGTCACTTCCACGATGGGCTTCATCTAGTGTCGTCCGCAGAGTTTTGGAAGAGAAATTGGTCGTGGTGGTTGAGAAGCCTTGGTCACGCTGTGATGGGTGTTCGGTCCTCGGACCGCGCGCTGTTGTTTCATGCCTCATGTAGTTGTGTTGAACGATCTCCGGCTAGCCCGTCCTTGGCGATGGATTTCCTTATTTGGAAGTTCATCATTTGTCTTCCTTGTGTTCGTTCAACATAACTACGGCCTTCTGACCTTCGCCTGGGCTATTCCCTGGCTGTCCTTGGATATAGGCTTCGATTTAAGCAATAATTTTCTTTGACCCCGAATGTGTGTTGGGAAAATTTCCGACCTTGAATGTGTTGGGAATTTTTGAACTACCGAATGAGTGTTGGGAAATTTCCGAATCCTCTAAATGAATGTTGGGAAAATGGCCTCAAATTCCCATCTCATACTCAGCTGAAAAAAGGCCTATATGTGTTGGGAAAAGATGAAATATTGCTATGTGTGTTGGGAAAAAGTGATGTGTGTTAGGAAATAATAAAAGTGCATTTGGAACGGCATATTCTACCGACGGCCAGTCGCGATGTTAATATGGCGACGCAAATACATACCTCCAAGCATTGGACAATTCCTCCGCGAAGAAAGGACCTGCTCCAAGCTGAAAGTTAACTGAACCATAAAAATTGAAGTTGATTCCGTGATTGCAGGACAGCGCTGATAGCAAACAGCGAGACAACCGATTTTTTTGACCACGGCAATGAGTCTCCCATGTGATTGCGAAAAGAGATGGACTGGCCTGGTTCTGCGAAAAGGCCTTGGCGCGCACGGGCAGTAAAATTCGCCGCCAAATTGCTTTCCGCCAACATTGGGAGAGATCAGATGGATGCGATGAGGCGTGTTAGGCGAAAAACCGACTCGCATGGCACCGTATTTCTTTGGAAATGCACCGTCTTCAGAGCCATCTTGTGTCCGGAGCCAAGGGAAATCAATGCTCTCTAGAGCTTCCTATAAAATCTGGAGTTCAAAATTCCAAGTTCAACAGCCAGCCTACCACTCCTCTCCAACTTCGTATTTGAATCATCCTCCTTCACGCCAGACCTATCATGAAGTTCGCAACCATCATCGTCCTCGCCAGTGCCACCTACACCATGGCAGGCAACTGCAGCCGAGGGCTCAGCTATTGCGGCCGCAGCCTCCTCCACATCGGTGTGTACTATCCTCAGAGCCGTTGCGTGTGGTCATACTTATGCGTTGCACCAGGCAATTACGCCAACCAGATCGAAGCGGCCATTCAGAAGGCGCACACAAACCCAAGCCATATGCTTGACACGCTGTTCTACTGCCTCGGCAGGGATAATGGCAACAGGACTGCGGGGCAGGCAGATGCGCTGACTCAGGGCCAAAGAAGAGCGATATTTGCTTGCCATCTTCGCGCATCCACTTGATCTTGGAGAAGGTGGATGCCGAGGAGAGTTTCAGCGTGACGGACCAGTGGGAGGAGGAGATGTGGTAGTGGTTGAAGATACGAAGCACTATGACAGCTTTTGATCCGATGGCTTCCGAAGGGTTCAAGTTGGATGTACTTACCATACTAAATTCGTTCCTATAATAATGACTCTGAAGTCGAATCTGAACGCTTCAGAATGCCAACTCCGGTGAATATCCGACTAATCACACAGAAGGATTCTAGGATTGACGTGAGATTGATTTCCTATGGCACCATATCTTACATTGAACAACAACAAATTTGTATATGTGCAACTGGACAAAACATTGTGAAATTCTGCATCCCTTTCACGACCTAAGTTTGTGAAATCCATGATAGTTTGCCTTGGAATTCACAGTGTTTTTACTGGGTTGCATGACGAAACATCGCGAATGAATGTGTTAAATTTTCTTGTGGTTATGGGAACATTCCTAACATTTTTTTCGTGTTATTTTGTCGTGAATCTACAGCAACTTGTAATGAATATATTGCATAACCTCCACTGCCAGCTCAGGGCCTCATTCCTCATATATCATCATGAAAATATAACGAAACATCATGAAATTCAATTGAATACTACATAAATGCAGATACAGTACTACAGCAATGCAAACATACCTGTACTGATGATTGGCACCAAACATTCATCTCCCTGGTGTCGACTTGGAGAGCGACGCGAACTTGAGGAATACCTTGAATACAATCAGTTGGAGTGCATGGTAAACAGTTCAATTCCATACCATGTGTGACTGCCTGACGGTAGTGCAGATGTGTGAGGGTTGTTGTGTCCTCATGCCGGGTTATATAAGTGACTAAAGCTGATGAGGCGATCCGAACCGGTTGTGTGAAAGACTCTCAACTCAACAGTCCTAAAGATCCACCCTGAGACCGGATATTCTGGGTCTTAGTAGTTGGTGATTCTAATCTCTCCTTGATCTTATTGCGGGGAGAGAGGGGGACTGGAGGGAGCCCTTTTCTGGTTCCTTAGAAGGGTCTGTGGATACAAAGGTCTACACGGTAGTTTAGAGCATTCAAAGAGCTTCTTGCCTCTATCAGGGCCTCTGACAAGGGCTGGTGAGGCTGTGAAGCTGGGGGTTGTAGTTGGTAAAAGGTGATGATTGTCATGTGGTACCCTACTGACTAAGTGTAACTGCACCGCCACTGAGCATTTCAATCGGAGCTAATAAGTAAGAAAAAGAAAAGATACATGTATTTATTTGACATCCCTTACAAGATGTACTGACCTACCAACCGCAACTGTGCAGCGTCAGTGAATCAGGAGGGAAAGGAGTGCAAAAACTATGCACACCATATTCTACCCATTTGGTCTGACACCCTGGCAGGTCCTGATTCCATGCTGCTGCCCGAGACCATGCAGGCATGTACTCACCAGGAAATAGCCCCAAATACTGATAACAACACTACCTAGGACCAGCGTACTGTGAACTTTTGTAGAGGGGAAACCATCATGCTAACGGTCCCCGAGTTTCATTTCCAAAACACCGTGATGATTTGCATCACAGACCGCCGGTTTCCAGTCCAGGTGCGTGACACATAGAAAACCGTAGAAAATTCGCCAAAAATGTCCAAAAAATTCAAATAAAATAAACAACGAGTTCTATGAGTCTCCATGACCAAGAAACTCTCCAATTGTCCTGCCTCGTCATATGCCAAGATTGCTTCCACCTGAGATTTGTTGTGTGATCCAAATTCCCCACGCTGAATGCAGGTAGCATCGGAAATATATGGAACTTCGTCGCCTGAGGCTCTAATGTCCAAGTCAAGGGCTTGTTGGACGATGGCGAACATCACTGTCATTGTGAAAGTCGTCCTGTTCCGCCTCGGCTCACTCTTCGTCGCCAACCCCGTGGACTACCCCTATGCGGTCCTCAATCTCCTGGTACAGTTTCTTGTTAGCTGATAAGTACGCCCTCATGGCCTTTCGCGTCTCTGCACTGGACAAACACTCTTCAGAAAGATCATAGTTTTTAACCGTGCTTCGCTTCCAGGCCTATTCATGAGTTAGCGGAGGCTCTCTCTGAAAGAATGGTTCAATGAACCTGCCTTGCAAACAATTTCTTTGCCTTGCGAGCAATTTCTTTGCCCTGCGAGCAATTTCTTTGCCTTCATATGTCTGCATGAAATTGAAAACCTTGACCAGACCTTTCACCAATGCATCTCGGAGCTCTGGGAGTCTGGTTGCTATCTTCACTTTACCCAGATTGATCCCATCGCGAATCTGCTTCCACTGTTGCTTGAAAAGGTACGTGAAGAGCTCCTGCTTGAGCCGATGCTTGATGATCCTTTGGAGACCAATGTCAGCAGGCTGGAAAATCCTGGTACAATTTCCTGGTACAAAAATGAGGATGATATGGAGTGTTCATCAAAGACGAAGGTCCGGAACTCCACTCCGGCATGGACAGGATAAATGTTGAGGTAGAGAACGAGTTTCTGATTGTCTGCGAGGGAGGGATTGTCTTAGATGACGGATAACCGATACGGTTCAATGATTGCAGTGATATATTCTTTCATAGACTCATAGTCTTGAGTGTTGAGAAATGGCTTGTCCCCGAGTCTGCGACAGCAAAATTAAACCCGTGTTTGAGGGCTTCATCCATCCCAGGGGCAGTGGATTTCGGAAGGGAATGAGAAGTTTTTTCTGGCCCAAACACAATGGAAGGGAAGAAAACCACCGGTTGGTGTGCTGCTGACAGCTACCACGAACACTCATTTCTCATCCTTAGCCATCACATCCAACTTGCTTGGAGCCGGCTTCTGCGAACATATAACTATTATTTGGGAGGAGGTACATCCCCTGCTGATCCATGTTGACCACAAGCTATCAAAAAATCAGAACATTGAATCGGACTGAACAAAGATCATGACAACACTTACCTTTCCAGGAATACCTTCCCATGCACAAACATAAGCGAGACAGAAGGATGTCTCCTCACAAAGCTCTTCCACATTATCGGGGATATGTCTCGCAGACCGCGTACACTTGCGAACTGACCAATTCATGGTACTGCTCAGGAAGTCTTGAGTGAAAGAATCCGAGCAGATGAATCAGGTTTTTGCCAAGATCTCTGGTGCCCTCTCCTCAATGATGGCCAAAATTGTTGCGCAGGCAATGGGGATCATAACTGGCAAGGCGCTAGTACGATATGATTTGAGAATCTGGATGATTTCGGCTTTGATTTCTGGTTTGGAGTCAAGAATTCCCACTCTGCCAGTACCAGTCAGCCCTTTCCCTTGTGCAACCTTCTCGAGGACATTCGGGCAGAAGCATTTCCCTGCAGGATCAATCCACTTCTGAATTGTGCCTTTTTTAAGCTGGGGAAAGAGACGGTGGAGACTCGGATCACGGTGGATGGCATTTGCAGAAGCGGTGGTTTTGAAGTCGTTGCGGCGAACAACGTCTTCAATCCACATAAAGAGGAAGGGGTGAAAGTAATTGGTTTGCTTCACATTTTTATTCTCAACGGTGCCGCCACGTGTCCCATTTCTCGAGACTCGCCATTTCTGGGTGTTGGGCCGCAAAACAATGGCGACATTGTGACCGTTGATCCCGGCAATCGGTTCCCGGTTCTTCTCTGCTACGTCCATCTCCTCGGCCCCTTCACCCCCTTCATTGTCTTCTGTCTTGTCTTCTCCGTCCCCACCGTGCCGAGACCTCTTTGCTTTCTTTCAATCTCGGTAGTTCTGGGCATGAACCCAACCTTGTGCCAACTCTTTCTCATGTTTTGCAGCCGCTAGAGCCTCGTGCTCTCTTCTCGTGGCTTTGTGCCGTTCTTGGGCTGCTACTGACTCTCGATGCTGTCGCTCCTGGCGCTGGTCTGGTGTCTCTTTTGTTGCCCATCCTGCCAATGTAATTTGTTGGCAATTTTTTTGCTGGCATGGTCCAGCAGCAAGGAAGAGGGGCGGTAATCTTTGGCCTGTGGAGGGGGCTTCGGGCGAGCACTGAGGGCTGCAAGTTCGCCACTCAGCTTGCTGGGACCCTGTGATGAGGTGGTGTGTGTTCTGTGTCTGAGTCGTCAATGATGCTGATTGGGGATGTATTCCTGCTAAGGTTCCCCAGGGGTAAAGGTAGAGGTACTGAGGGGCTGACCTCTACCTCTACCTCCAAAACCTCTGACCTCTAGGAGGTATACCTCTACCTTACCTCCAAAACCTTTGAGGTATACCTCTAATACCTATCTCTGGACCTTTAGAGGTCTACCTTGAAAGGTCTTGAGCCATTTCTGCATAAAATGTGGACTAATATCCATCAGAAACATTTACTTTGCTGCTTTCAGTCCAAAAAAATCTCTTGTGAGACTCTAATGCACTGAGGAGAAGTCAATTGGCTCAAATCAACGGTTCACTGACTTCAACAAAGGTCACATGGTTTCACAACTGTTGTAACATTGAAAGAGTACCAAGCCTAAAGATGTTCTATCACAAATCAATCATAAATATATCATCTGAGCTTGCTCCATAGCCAGAAAACTTGCATTTCAACCCCCCAGAAATAGGCTAGAACCACAAATTGACCATACCCCTCGGGACCTCCAGACCTGTGAAGGTATACCAAAGGTTTGGGAGGTTTCAAAATGTCTTGACCTCTACCTCTACCTTCTTGTACCTTACCTCTGACCTTTGGAGGTATACCTCTACCCCTGGGGATCCTTAATTCCTGCCAGCAGTGACAGTGACAGAATGGGCAGGGAAGACCGAGGTGTTTGACGGCATGTCTGTGGTAGGGCTGCCCGTCTCAATGCAAGTTTTCTTTGGTGCAGCAGGCTAGGAAGAAATGTCGGGGGTCAGACCCACTGCAGCCGGAGGTGCTTCTTCAACAGCCTTCTGCTTCTTCTGTGGTATTTTAGCCCCAGAATCGAGTGCTGCTTTAATCAGCCTTTCAATCCATGCATCCTGGAAGACTGCATGATCCCCAGGCGACATGTCCCGGACAGCTCTTTTACAAATCCCTTCAAGTGCCTCCAGTCCTGGACCGCGTTCACGAATCGGCACCTCAACAGTCCCAAGTTTCCAGGTCTTGAATGCAATTTCCAGTGAATGGCCTAATGCAGACAGGAGACCGTTTTCTTCAAGCCGTTTGGGGTCCATTGCAAAATTGTAAGATGAGATGCTACTGGCCATGACAAGGGGAATAGAATCCAGGAGATTTCGAAGCAAAGTGCCCAATTTTTCTATTCGGTTGATGAGCTCGTGTGAAGGCCCAGTTACGATTGGCTTTTCCTTTGTCAAAACACCGTGTGGCATCGTCAAGATGGCAGAGGCAGGAGCGCTAAAATTTACTCGGCTCAAAACAGATCACGCCTTCACAAACATGAATTACTGCTTAGCTAGATATTACATTTTGCATTCCTCAATCCATTCTTCCAACTTTCTACAGCTGGTTTCCAGCTTCCGTACCGCGTCACGCTGAATCTCAGGCTGGTTTCCGTTCGGGAACAACTGGTGGCTGTGCAACAGTGTGGGAGAGTTTCCCTCTACAAAAGTTTATAGTAAGTGAGAAGGCCATCAGCAAAGGGATCTGCACAGAAGTGGTGGTTCTCACAGGAAATCGGACTCAACCGGATATTGCTCCACAAGGTGTTCCAAACTGGAACACAAACCTGGTAAAGTCTTAGAAGCATCCAAACCCTACACATTGGACACTTGTTATAGACAATGCATCCAGTTGTACAGGTAGCACTGAGGACTTGCTGCAGAGCTCACTGCATTCTCAGGCCTCCATGAGTACCGCATCATTTCAAACTGTTCCTATTCAATGTGAATATTGCAGAGAAAGAGTTCACTGAGTAGGCTTTCCCTCATCTTAATTGAATGAATGCATTTAATTCTCTTGGGAAGGCTTCTTTAAAACAACATACCCAAGATTTGTGTGATAAGGCTCAAATTGTTGATACAACTAAAGAGCCAGGCCACTATCAAACCTTCTTGAACAATGTTGCATACAAGTGGGGATATGCTATATCGTACGAAGCTTCATGGACCGGAACTATGAACAATAATAAATGGACATCTATTGTTTATAGTAAGTGGCAATAATCTCTACTTTACCTACTGGAATGGTTCTAGAGTAATTCATTCTTAGTGAACAATATAGAATATGGTTGAGGTTCTGGAGGGAATAAAGAACTTGCTAAAGAGAGGGCAGCAAAGGGGGCATTGATATCACTGGGAGTTCTACACATTTGGTGAAGGCAATATTATGGAGGCTCTTTGTTCTTATGTTATCTGGTGTGCAAGATTGTCAAATCAGGCACTGGTAGCACTGAGAGTTCTACATATTTAGTGGAAGCAATATTATGAAGGCTCTTTGTTCTTATATTATTTCATTGTGCAAGATTGTTAGTGCACTCTGGGCATTCCTGGCATCTGGATTAATCAGATGATGACTGGTGATGTGAATGCAGTGGATCAGATTGCTGTGTGAGTAGTCTGACTTCCCACTCGCAACCTCATTCCAAAATCTGTTAGTTAGCTGTTGCTCAACCTACTGCAATTCTCAGTTTTGGCCTTGAACAATTTGGTGAACAAGCCAGCATTTCACAGTCTGATTCAACGAGGAATTGCAGGAAGCCAGAGTTTCATCCCTCTGGGTCAGCTAAACAGCGAGTAACCCGGCAAGAACCCCAACCAGGAGAAACCTGGCAGACACTAGTAGCTCATATATTCCCCGAGCAGTAAGACCAACTGTATAGTGTTCTCCTTAGGAGACCATATGTCTTAGGTTGGGATGTGAGGTGGAACCCAGAATAAGCTCTTATATTATTTAGTTGTGCGAGATTGTCAGTGCACTCTGGGCATTTCTGGCACCTGGATTAATCAGATAATTACTGGTGATGGGAATGCAGTGGATCAGATTGCTGTGTGAGTAGTCCAACTTCCCACTCACAACCTCATTTTGAAATCTGTTAGTTACCTGCTGTTGCTCAACCTACTACAATTCTCAGTTTTGGCCTTGAACAATTTGGTGAACAAGCCAGCATTTCACAGTCTGATTCAACAAGGAATTGCAGGAAGCTGGAGTTTGATTCCTTGTACAGTGTCAGCAACAGCCTCCGGGTCAGCTAAACAGCGAGTAACCCGGCAAGAACCCCAACCAGGAGAAAACCAGCAGACACTAGTAGCTCATATATTCTCCGAGAGCAGTAAGACCAGCTGTATAGTGTTCTCCTTAGGAGACCATATGTTGTAGGTTGGAATGTGAGGTGGAACCCAGAATGAGTCGAAGAGGGTGTGATATCCACTCAGGTATAGAACCCAGGATGTGGACACAATCTGCAATATGATGCAGAGGAAGTGGGGCAGGGTGGAGACAATGCCTATGTCAAGCCAAGCTAGAAGCCTGGGATTAGACAAGGCAGAATCTACTGTACAGGGAAACTCTACCAGGCTTATATAATGCCTGCTTGGCCCAGTGGTAAGGCGTGTCACTCGTATATGCATGTGAAATGACAAGATCAGTTGTTCGAATCAGCTAGTGGGCATGGTTTTTTTTTCCTACATGTCTTCTTCCCCTTTTGCCCCAGAACTCATCTGAACCCATTTTGGTTTGCTCAAGTCTTTGCTGACAATATCTTGCCCATATCTGGCCCAAAGTCTTAGGGCTAGGATTGTATTGATACACAGTTCATGCCACAACTTACTCCTGGGAGATTGTAGGTGTGGTTGCTGAGAACAAGACCAATATTTGCTATCCAAATATGAGCAAATTCTGTAGGAGCGCAACACTTCATCTACAACGAGTAATTTCTTTTCTACTTGCATAGCCATAATAAGCAACCTTGCGAACCCAGAATGGGACTCAGTTTGTTTGAGGCCATTCAATGTAGTAAGTTAAGACCTAACAGCCGGATTTCTAGTTATGCTTCCATCTGCAAATCAGTTTTTCTTTGCTAGAATTACTCCCACGTGTTAGAGTGGCAGTGTCTCGCTAGACATTCCTAGATGTTGTGTATCTTCCTAGAGCTTCTGAGAGCTGCAGGTCTACCATGAAAATCTTGCTCTAGATAGTTGGCCCTTTCCTATCGCACTCTACCCAGCATCACTGGCTCGCGTGCAATCAACTCAGTTAACGGAAGCGCCGCAACCGTTGTCACTCAAGTCATAAAGAGCGGACTTCATCAAATCTCATTGCTCCTCTTCCCTTCTTCCCACTACCACCATCAACCTTGCCCTTTTTTTTATCAAGCCTGCCTTCAAGTCCGCCTCAAGTGTGTCGTTCCTGACAAGTCCTGCCCCTCCCAAGCCTGACACCTCCCTCTCACTCTCAAGTCATCTCAAGACTCAAGTCTCAATCCAAGAGTTTTTCAAGTATATTTTATTGTCTGCTACTATCAAGCTCGTTCTTGGCCAAAACTTCCTCAAGACCTCTTGTGTGCTCTGTCCACTCGACACCATGATCTGGCTGCTGGCGGTGGTCGGCAACACATCAAGAATCAAATCAATCACACTCACTGATGCCTTACGACACTTGGTTCCGATGCTCGTGGACTGAGAGCATGTTGTGCTGGTCGTAATTTTTTTTTCCCGGCTGTAGCCTAACTAAATATTATTTGGTTTCCCATTTTTTTTGTACAACTCAAAACAAGTCCGATGAAAGTCCGATGAATCCAACAACTGATCGCGGCCGTCACAAACCAATCAAAGATGCCGGTGTATTAGGTGGAGCCCGACTCTAGGAGCTCTTGGAAGCTCTTGAGCTCTAGACAGCTCGGGCTCTAGAGATTCTATGGAGAGAAACCTATTCTAGGCAGCTTTTCCTAGAAAGGGTGGGTGGCTAGGGCTCTAGAAGCCTAGGGGACCCTTACAAGACCTAGGTAGGTACTAGGTGTTTTCCAGATGTCCTGGCTATCAACTGTACAAAGGCGAGGGTCAGAATCAGGAACGGACTGTGACAAGCTGGTCCACTATCTGCAGCAGTAATAAACAGTGATAATAAATTAAGGAGAGCATGTCAGCAGCAGTCTTTATTTTTTCTCAGAATTTCTTTTTTTTTTTTGACAAAGACACTTGTGGAACACTAAACACTTGCTTTCTCTGCACTGGTGGCTCATTTTTAGTCATTTATTCTCTTCTCATGGTGCACCACCTCTGGATGCCACAGAGCACTCAATTGCCCCCTTTTGTTTCACTGGCACTAGATGAGCAGTGGTGATGTGTGGAGTATGTTTTCTCTCATAATTTGCTGAAGTACAGCACTGTCTTTCTCAGAAAATAGGGTTTTCGGCCATTGCTGATATGCTCTAGTTTTCCAAGAAATTTTCTGCACTATGTTTACAGCGGAGTAGCTCATATGGAATAATGTAACTGGAATATGGAATAGCTTTTCCAAGTTCCAAAATGGCTTTCTTGGCCAAAACTTGAGGTCATATGAAGTAACCGTGATATGGAATGGGCTTTGGGCATCTCCCGACTGTATTCAATTCAACTGTACTTGAAAACCTGAAATGTTCAATCACAGGAACTAAATAACATATTGTTTCAGACAAAAATGATACAACCAAGTTCTGCTGTCAATGGTCACCCAGCATTTTCGGTACTCTGCAGGAGAAACATAAATATATTAATTCCTAAGTACGGACACAATGGACACTTTTTCACGGGAATAGTTATAGAAGCCTTTCATCTTGACCGCCTCATGCTGGAGAGGTATACAAGATTTCCGTGCTCCAGTAGTTGTCCTCGCCGTAATTAGGCTTGCTATGGTTGGTGCCCCATCACGACGAACCATGAACAAAATCCCGGTCAAGTGAATCGTGTGAAGCAGAAGAATTCTAAGTACCACAGCCGGAAGGGTCCGGAACACGTTCGTTTTGATGTTCCCATCATCTTTTCTAACCCGTCTCGCTTGCTCTACTTACCGCCTCCCAGTACCGACTTTTTTTTGGACCCGGACTGGCTCTGCGAGTATAGCACTGCTGATCTCGCGTGCGGGCTACTTGTTCCTCCGTTGATATCAGAACAAGCTATACAAAAATCACGGACATGTGAGACCGTAAAGGATAAAGCGCAAGTCCTTCGACAGGAACCCTCAGGAACTCATTCAAACCGCAACCTGACACCCAACATGAGTACGATTCAGTATAGCGCCACGACGGGAGAGCCATTCCTACGTCTCCCCGCACCATTCTCGAACATCATCGTCACCCCGCCGCGGATGAGCGACGTTGAGCCAAGCGTGGCGATCATGGGCGACCCCGCCGTCGCTCAGTGGATGGGGCGAATAGGGCCGGGGAGCACGTACACTACCGCCCGGGCGGAAGCCTGGCTTACAGCACTGAAGGCACAGACCGACGCGATGGTGGAGGAGCTGCGCGGTGCCGGCCCCAGTGAGTGGGTGTCCGCTCCGCCACATTCGCGAGGAGCGCGCCGATGGAACGGACGTGTTTATCGGCGACGTGGGGCTCGTGCGGTCCGGCTGGACTGAGGTGCTCGATACGGAACAGCGCGGTCGCTTTGTAGCGGAGAATAACGCACGCGCAGCGGGGGACCCTGCAATTGCGTGGCATGTTGGCTGTATGCGTTTTTTTTCACGGTTTTACGTCCGACGGCTGAAGGACACCCAGATTATCTCGCACCCAGCCACCACGGCCGGGGGCTGATGACAATCGCGGTCAAGACGCTCATAACGCAGTTCGGCATTCCCTTGCTCAAGACGAAGCGCATCCGCTCGTCGACGTTTCAAGGCAATTATGGCAGCTTGAGGGTCCTACAGAAGAACGGATTTGTGATCATTGACACGCTGGTAGAGCACGCCCAGGTGGGAGATGAGAAGAAGAGCCTACATCTCATGGAATGGCTCGGCGCAGATTCGATGATACCGTGAATGTTATGAGCGCTCGGATGGCGGCGTGGATCTATCTCGAATATCATCATGCTCGCAGCGTAAAGTTCCGTCCAGTGTTGCTATGATATAGACACAGAGGCATGGTGTGTTGATCGAGGATCCGATCAATTGCGAGTAATTCCCCGTCAGTGGTGAGTCCAGCAAACTATGATTCAAGGAGGCACCAAGTGAACCCAGTTTATTAGGTGAAAATAAAGCGGAAGCCGAGATTTCTTTCGCGACTGTTGGGATCGTTGAACATGACAGTTTCAGTCAACCTACAGTGACGGGCTATTAATAGCGCAACGGCAACTTCTTTCAAAGAACCATGTCGAGCACATGCCCGCATTACGCCCGCATCGCCCGAGCACGCAAATATTTATGCTATTGTCAATGTTACCACGTGGACGTCGAGCATGGTCCCGATACTAGTATAAGTACCCAAGATGCTCCCGTTTTTAATTCTCTATTCCTTCGTTTCTCAGAGTTCCTCTTTTCTCAGCAATGGTTCTCGCCTCGCTCTCTGTTCTGTCGCTCGTTTGTGCTGCCACGGCTGAATTCAACGTCGTACGACATGTATCCCATGCCCCCCGCTCTTTAGAGCCCGCCGTTATCCCTGAGGCTCAGTTCGTTGTCCCCATCACTTCCACAGCACCCCGGAGGAAGTCCAAGAAATCCAACTTGGCATCTCTGCGCGCTTCCGCGGCGCCCAACAACACCGCTGTACTCGAGGGCGCTGACTTCGATCAAGAGTACCTCACCGAAGTCACCGTCGGCGGGCAGGACATTCACGGCGATCGTCGATACTGGCAGGTTCGTAAATCTCATATGCATATCTTCTCTTCTTCGTGGCTAATGCGCAACCGTTGCAGCTCCGATACCTGGTTAATAAACAAGGACTTCAAATGCTTCAACCTGACCGGCTTCCCGGAGTCTACTGAGACCTGTGGGTTCGGTAGCGCCGGTTTCGACACCAACGCGTCTTCCACGTTCCAGTCTTTCCCCAAGTCAGCTTCAACATTTCGTATGGTGATGGTGAGTGTTTATGACAGACGCTATATTATCAGTACTAACTTGATGTATAGGTGAATTTTTGTCGGGCGGGCTCGGTTTCGACACGGTTTCTGTCGGGGGCCTTACGGTCACCCAGCAGGAGATTGGTGTGCCTGATCTTGCAGCCTGGAACGGCGATGGGGTCAACTCGGGCCTCATCGGTCTCGCATATTCCGGCCTGACCTCTGCTTTCAACACCACGGATCCTACAAAGGCGTCAAGCAAGAACCACATTCCTTATGACCCCTTCTTCTTCACCGCCGTCAAGCAAGGCGCGGTCTCCAACCCATGTCAGCACCTCCGTCACGCTCTCTGTATTTTGTTCTTACATGTTTGCAGTCTTCTCCCTTGCTCTCAACCGCGGTGCTCTCGTGGTGAATGCTACCGAAGACCCCAACCTCGGCTTCATTGCCTTCGGCGGCATGCCCCCCGTCGACCTCGATAAGACGGCCGTGACCGTTCCTGTCCAGGGCTACTCCGCCAGCACCGGCGAGCCCTCCAGCACCGACGCCGTCTTCTTCTACTACACCGTCGACGTCGACGCGTACACCTTCCCCGGCAGCACGAAAGTGGCCACCAGCAACAACAACACCATCCTCGACTCGGGCACCACGCTCAACCTCGTCCCCACCAAGGTCGCCAAGGCGTACAACGCGCAGTTCGTGCCCAAGGCCACGCTCGACCGGGACTCGGGGCTGTACTTTGTCGACTGCAACGCGACCGTGCCCGCGTTCTCTGTTACGCTCGGCGGGAAGTGTTCCCCATCGATGGGCGTGACCAGATCCTCGACGCCGGCACGGATGACGACGGCAACACCGTCTGTATCACCGGTACCCAGGACGGCGGGGCGGACACGCCCGACAATGTCTTCATTCTGTGCGTTGTATTTTTCTTGTGGTCGCGCTCCGTTACTGAGTATTTTTTGCAGCGGAGATGTGTTCCTGCACAATGTCGTCTCGACGTTCAACATCCAGACTAACGAACTGACTGTCACCCGGAGGAAAAAATACTAGACGCTCTCGATATGTTGTTGTATAATAGACCACGACTGAGCCAATAAATTATCCTCAGTATTTATCCGATACTCCACGGGACCCGACGCGTCGATTCTAATCGGGTCCACAAGAATCGCATCCTACCCACCAGAAATGTTTTTTATGCCAGAAGTTTGCGGCTGATGGCCAAGGTTACCAGGTATGTAATTACTCTAGACTTCCATTGACGAAGCAAATTTCGCTCCCGACGATATTCCGAACCAAAGCCAATCTTCGCTCTCAGCGTTCAGGCCTCTGCGTCTATGCTTCAAGGGAATGAAATGACTTACCAAAATCGGACGTCGGATTTAGTCGGACCTGCTAAATCAGAAATTTTCTTCTGACTCCCTCGCTTAACTCTTATCGCTCTCCCCACCATGTCTACCTCCAAAGGACGCGTTCTTCTTGCCTATTCTGGTGGTTTGGGTATGGATCTTGCTTGGATACTTCACACATACCTCAATCGCGCTTGCAGATACATCATGCATCCTCGCGTGGCTCATTGAGCAGGGATACGAGGTCTACGCGTTCATGGCAGATGTCGGCCAGGAGGAGGTGGGTTCGGCGGTCCCCTCACTGAACGGAAACCCAATCTGATCGTTGCAGGACTTTGCTGCCTGCCGAGAAAAAAGCCCTCAAAGTCGGTGCCAAAAAGTTCTTCTTGGAGGTAGTGTTCCACTCTTGTTTCGTGGATGAATCTGATCTCCAGCGACTCCGCAGGACCTAAAACGCGAGTTCGTTACCGAGCTCATCTACCCCGCCGTGCAGGCGAACTGCATCTACGAGGTCGGGATTTTCCATCGCTATTTCGACCCAATGTAACAGAACTAGAACGTTTACCTGCTGGGAACATCTCTCGCTCGCCCCGTTATTGCGCGTGGCATGATCGAAGTAGCAGACCGGGAAGGTTGCGAGTACGTTCTCTCGTTATTCGGCTCGTTCGCCTCCTCATTTCCCCCGCAGTTACGTATCTCACGGCTGCACTGGGAAGGGCAATGACCAGGTTCGATTTGAGCTGTCCTTCTATGGCCTCAAGCCCGACATCAAGGTCATCGCCCCGTGGCGTCTGCCTGGTGCGCAATTCTGCTTTGAGGCCTTACAGTAATTAATATTGCACTAGAATTCTACAACCGTTTCCCTGGGCGACAGGCCCTCCTTGAATATGCCGCCAAAAGCAATATTCCCGTCGTCCAAACTGCCTCTAAGCCCTGGTCGACAGACGAGAACCTTTTCCACATCTCGTACGAAGCCGGAATCCTCGAAGATCCCAACACCACGCCGCCCACCGATATGTGGAAATTAACTACCGCCCTGGAGGATGCACCCCAGAAGCCCGAGCGCATCTCCATCGAGTTCGCCGCCGGGCTCCCTACGAAACTGACTGTCCCCGACGCGGGCAAGACATACACCGACGCCGTCGAGATCTTCGATGCGCTCAACGCGCTCGGGCGCACACACGGCATCGGGCGGATCGACATCGTCGAGAACCGCTTCATCGGCGTCAAGTCCCGCGGGTGCTACGAGTCACCCGGTGCGACGATCCTGCGCGCTGCGCACGTCGATCTCGAGGGACTGACGCTCGACCGCAACGTGCGCGCGCTGCGGGACCAGTTCGTCACGATCGAGCTGAGCCGCATACTCTACAACGGGACACTTCTTCACCCCTGAGCGCGAGTTATCGTCAGCGCGATCCCGGCGAGCCAGCGCACGGTGAACGGGCTCGTGCGGTTAAAGCTGTACAAGGGCAACGTTGTCGTGGAGGGGCGGGAGAGCTCCGAGGGACTGTATGATGAGCGACAGAGCTCGATGGACGAGATGGGCGGCTTCGAGCCGACAGATACGACTGGATTCATTCAGATTCAGTCGATCCGAATTAAAAAGTACGTGTATAGTCCGTTTCGCGGGCATGATTTGACACATCTCGTAGATGGGCTCAGGCGAACATCCGTCGGGGCGAGGCGGGCGTCACCGCCAAGGATGTATATGGCACCCGCGTTTGAGCAACGCAGGCAAGACCCAAAATCGTGTAATAGAGGAAGAGAAGTATTGTACCGCCTGTTTTAGTTTCTGAAATGTGTCCACTGGATTTCGAGTGTACTACTGCAGTGCAACTGAGATAGTAGAAGAATATCCAAGGCATATCGATCACGATGCTGTCGAATCCAGACCACGCCATTCGAGGACGAGTTGAGTTTTCTTCTCCGTCCCCACCTGGACGTGGTCTACCAGCGTGTCAACGACAACAAACCCACTCTTCTGCAGGACCTTCAAGCTGCCGTGGTTGTCTTGGAAAGTCCCCGGGCGGATGCGCTTCACCTTCATCCACGGAAGCCCAAACTGCGCTATAATCGTCTTCACAATAACGGTCATCAATCCTCGTCCATGGTGGCTGGGTGCCAGGTAATCTGGCCATTCGTCAAGCACCATGTGGACCAAAGAAAAAGAATACATACAGCTGATATGCCACACGATTTCAGGGTCCCCCGCGACGCGTGCATTGTTCTCCGCGACGAGGCGCGCGCGCTCTTCCGTATCGCGGATCTCACTGAAGTTGGACCGCACGAGCCCCACGTCGCCGAGGAACACCTCTGTTCCATCTGCCCGCTCCTCGCGGATGTGGCGGAGCGGACACCCACTCACTACGCCATGCGGCTCGGTGGCACCGCCCAGCTCCTCCACCAGCACGTCGGTCTGCGCCTTGAGTTTCGTGAGCCACGATTCGGCTTGGGCGACGGTGTACGCGCTGCCCGGGCCCGTCGGCCCCAACCACTGGCTGACAGCGTCCTCGCTCAGTATCGCAGCGCTTGCTTCGGCGTCGCTGATCCGCGGCGGGGTAATGATGATGTTCGAAAATGGTGCGGGGAGGCGCACGAACGGCTCCCCAGTCGTGTTGTATTGAAGCGTGCTCATGTTGGAGAGTTGAGGTGTCCTGTCGAAGAACGCGCGCTTTTATTCTTCGAACCTTTCACATTCGGTCTCACATCTCCGCGATTTTTGTTTCCTCCTTGTTTGTTCTCATCGGCGGAAGACCTGCGCGCGAGGCATCGCCGCGGCTCCATCGATGTCGCTATTGTTGCGGTGGTCGACTGGATTATGATTCACTGGAAAGCTGGACCGCGGCTATCATTACTAGATTCGGTGTCATTCACACGCCATCTCCATGTTCAGTGCTCGTAAACGGAGTCAAGGTACTTGTATATTGTGATACGAAAGCAATTAATTTCATCTACGCAGCTTGCTCA
This sequence comes from Mycena olivaceomarginata, assembly GCA_029378375.1. Taxonomy (NCBI): domain Eukaryota; kingdom Fungi; phylum Basidiomycota; class Agaricomycetes; order Agaricales; family Mycenaceae; genus Mycena; species Mycena olivaceomarginata. The sequence goes on from JARKIC010000196.1 coordinate 146,179, forward strand.
GCCCAGAAACGGGGGCTCGGGTTGGGTTTGGGAGTGACTCCAAATTCAGTCTTCGCGACGATTCACGAATTAGACTTGCTCTGGCTCTGCCTGGCGAACCTCGTTCCAAGCCGTATCCCGCCAAATGCTTGAATAGAGTTGAAATAATATATTGTGCGACATACAACTTACAATGCTTTTTGGTCCCGATCTTCTTCCAAATAACAATTATGTACCGTCCGAAGACTGTAGTGGATATTCAAATCAATCCTCCCTTTGGTCCTGGCGCGGGGAGACCACTGGGGCCTTCGGCTCTTCCGTAGAATTCGCCGCCGCCTCAGGTTCCAAATTCCTCAGCCGCATCTCCACCAAAAACTCCTTGTCCCGAATCGCCTGAGACCACGTCCCCAGCATCTCGAATAGTACGGCGCCAAACCGCACACCCGCGACCGCGACAAAGATAGCTGGGTAGACTTCCATGACTAGAAACAAATGAATGAGTGACTGAGTCGACAAGAATTATAGTGGACGGCGTACACAAAAGTCTGCTGTTCCTCGGGATGATCGGGATAAAGTACTGCGCGAGGAGGAAGGCGCCTCCGGGAAGGAGGATCATCCCAAGGAGGCCAAACGTCACCGGTCCAATCACCTCTCGTGTCGCAGTGACGGGCTCGGGGTGCATCCACCCGTTGTTCGTTATCTACGGCACATGTAGGTCAGCAAACAAGGAGCATACAGAACACATCGCGACGTACATGCTGCACACCCCTCGTGATCGGGTTCGCCGGCTGCGCTCGATTGACATGCAGCATAATCTTCGCATACAGCAGCCCCATCGCCCATTCGTCCACGATGCGTATCCGGGGCACCAGGACGGGGTCCAGCGACAGCCGTATCGGGAGCACGATATATAGGTCGACCACCACCGCGACGAGCGTCGGGATGATGATCCCCAAGAACAAGACCATGTACGCAATCTTCGCGCTCCACAACAAGCCACGCTTGACGACCAGGAGCCGCAGGTCCGCGCGCGGCTCGTCCCCGCCGCGGCGCTGGCGCCGCTTGTCTAGTCGGTCGACGGCGCGCCCGGCGAGGTAGCACGCCCAGAGGAGGTACGCGCCCGCGAGGAACGAGTACCCATCGTGCACCTGTCTGCGACACAAACAGCCCGAAGAAGCTCCGCCCGAGCTGGATCGGAAGCGCGAACACGACCCCGAGGAACATCGCGCCGAGGACCCACAGGATCGAGATGAACGCGAACACGCGGTATCGGAAGAGCGGAGGGATGTAGACGACGATGTAGTCTTCGTGCGGAGTGCGCTTGGCCTTTGATGGCCTCTTCGTTCTGCGTGCGGATGAGCTCTTGGGCCTCGTCGTCGAAGGGCTCCCCCTCTTCGGTCACGGCCGCGGTGGCGTGCATGTCCCGGGGTAAAGATATGTTATCCGACGCAGGTACACGTCGGAATGTGCCATCCTTGATGTTTGTCGGGTCTTCGCAATCGTCGTCCAGGTGCAGTAGCGACAACCAATGTTTCGACGTGTATTCCTCTTCTGGGAAACGGCCGCCGAAAAAGTACGACGAGAGACGGAGGCGGCTGGCGAGGAACTTCCACAGTGCCTTCGATACTCTCTTGATGCCTGTCGAGGTCGGAAGTAATGTGTCGTGTATGGAAGGACCACATGCAGAAATATAAGGTCGACCGGGACGTTGGAAAGAGGCTCCCTATCAACTCCATTAAGCCAAAACATCCAAAACACAAATCAATCGACACAGACCTGTTTTTCCACCGGAAGGGAAGGATCGATTTACTCCCGAGGTAAAGGAGACCAGCCACACTGCCGACCACGCATGCAACGACGAATGAATACATCACCCCGCTTACGCAGATCTTCCGAAGCTGCGTCAAGGTAGGGCGATCAAGTATGTCTCGAATGGGGTGCGAGTCCTGGGCTTGCGGATCCTTGATGAACCACATCGCTCCCTTGCGCAAAAGTGTCCTGCATCCCGATAGCAAAACTGCGAACGAATACCTATAAAAAAAAGTGCGTAAGAAAAAGGCACTCCAGCATGTCTCTCGCTCACATGAACATGGTCCCGGCGACCCAGTGATAAAACATCGCCGTCAGTGGCGCCTGCTTGAAGAACGCTATCCGCGAAACAAAGCTCGCTTCAGGGAACAGGCACACCGTGCAGACATCTAGAACGATCCCGCACCCCAGCGGAAAAGTCACCAGTTCGATGAAGATGAAGGTAGCGACCTACGGGAGGTCAGATTAGGTCGAATACTGGATCTGATAATATAATAAAGACAAACCTTTAAGACAAGCAGCTGCTCCCGAACAGCGGTCCTCACAGCACGCCCGGCCGTCTTCATGTTGCCCACGGTGAAAAGGTTGAGATAGAGCGAAACCAGGATCATCACGACGACATAACCGAGGGCGATGGCAAAAACTTTCTCCTTGGCTCCATGCCCAAGAGCCAGGTGCGTCCAGGTCGTCCGGATCTGGTCACTGCTAATTCGGACCTCCTTTCCCAGCGCAGCAAAGTACGGTTCCGCAGCATCCACAATCGTGGCTTGGAAGGCGAACAGAGTGGAGTTGGAATCCTCGGTCGGAACGGGTGTTGTGGGCGACGAAAGCGAACTCCATGCGAATAGCTGTTCCAGCGGCTTGTCCGAGAGCTTGTGAGCACGGGAATACTGTGAACTGGATGAGGAAAAGGACGAGAGGCTAAGGATAGATAGATGCGCACCGCTGCAGAAGTAACTTCCACTGCTTTGTCGGCCCTCTGTTGGCCGAAGACTACAGAGATGAAGAAAAGGACGCCAAAGAACAAGAGGTTGGCTATGCGGTAGAATATCCGCGCGATTAGCGGAAGGAGTACAGAGGCGACGATGTACATGACAGAGTCGACGATAGGATCGGTGACAATGCGCATAGCCCGGATCGGGAGGTGTAGTATTTGAAGGAAGCGTTGAGGATCAAGCTGAAGCACTCCGTTAGCGATGTGAACGCTGAATTGCCGAAAGGACTTACTGAGAGCAAGGCCGTTGACTTTCCCAGTGTGAATGGTATCCACACTAATAAGCCAATAGCAGTATCGAGAACAAAAATCATTAGTGCAGCCTGAAAGAAAGGCAATCAGTGCACTGCAAGATCCACTGCTGAGCGCGCAGACAGACATTTTGAACAACACCGTAAACAGGCCCCCGCATGCCAATGGCTGAAACAGGGTTGGTGATCAACGAAACCAGAAGCAATAGACCAATGCACGTACCCTCCATTGCGCCCTCCATATCATCTTCCACGTTCCCGTCCAAATCGTCGTTCAAGTCGATTGCGCCGTCGCCCCCAGCTGGAGGCACAGGCGCAGGCGCGGCAACCTCGTGCTCGGCAGCCCCCGCATCCATCTCCCCGTCTCCCACCTCAGCCACCTCATCGTCCTCGATCTGGATGGCCTGCCAAATCGGCGCCTCCGCGTCGTCGAAATCCCCTCCATCCTCTCCGTCTTCGTCCTCGCCCCCTTCGTCCTCCTCTATATCGAAATCCCCATCCATGTCATCGTCATTCCGCGGACTGCCCTCCTCCTCCTCCTCGTCTTCAGAGTCGCTCGGCGGCAGCAGCTTCGGCATGTCGTCCTCGTCATCGTCCTCCGCATCAGCGAAATAGCGCGCGTGCTCAGCCTCTATGTCCTCGACCCCGATATCCTCCATCTCCATCTCCATCTCCACATCCGTATCCGTATCCGTATCCAGGTTCCCATCCCCATCGGCCTTCCCCTTCCCCTTATAATCCGACTCGCCACTCGACACCTCATCCCGATCAAATACTCGCGGCGGCGCGACGGGCCAGCCTCAGGCTCCAGCTCCTCCGGCGCACGATACGTCGCCAGCCCCGGAGACAGCGACGGCACCGCCGGGGACAAGACCACCCCGACAGCAGGATCATCGATGGTGGGGGTCGTGTTGGGCAGCTGCGGCCGCCGATACCGGCCCTCCTTGTCCTTGTCCTTAGGCGCTGGCTGCATCCGCGCTTCTCGGAAGGACGAAGAGGCGGTGGTCCACGACGATTCTTGGCTGCTACTATCTAAGGAAGGCTGGGGATTGGAATCCGATGGACCGCCCTGCTCGTCGGCGGCGTCAGCGTCGGCGTCGGCGTCGGGTTTGGAAGCGCGGAGGGGAGGCCTTCAGCGGGCCGGTCCAGGGCAACGGGCGCGAAGGCAAGTGCCACCGGACTGGGTGTCATTACACGCGGCGGGCCCGAGCCTCTGTCGAAAACGCCAGAGAACTTGGCGATAGACGGCGGTTCGGAAAGACTCCGTCTGCCGAAGGCACCCGTTTCTTGGGGGAAACGCGTCGGTGATCTAAAGGTGAACTCGAAATTGTCGGTGTGGCCCAGAGAAACCTCGTCCACGACGGAAATCCCTGGCTGGTGAAGGTTGCGCCGGCGTCGGTGACGCAAGTTCTGGCCATCTTGCTCGTCCGACTTTTCGGTGTCGTCCATGCGGACTCGCCTTCGAGATACCGAACCAGCAACGCCGCTGCTGCGAACGAGGCTGCCGCCAGCTTCCTCGGGCTCCTTCCCTTTGTGAGAATAGCGGCGTTTGCGGCTGGGTCGGGGAGGTGGGTCGAATGTGCGCATAGCATCCATTGCCCTCACAGCGTCCATCTGCCGTTGAGCCAGATGCGATCCGATCGTTGACGTTTGGGTTCGGGGGCGGAGGTGCAGGGGCAAGGAGAAGCGGCGGCGGCGGCGGCGGTGGCGGTAGCAGCGGCGCTGGGATGGGTTCGGGGTCCTCATCCTCAAACACGCCAGGCCGGGCGTTCTGGGATATCCACTCGCGAAGGAGAAAGACGGCCACGAACGTAAGAACCACGAGGGACGCGATGATCTGCCCTGTAAAAATATCGGATGATAGCGAGAGCCAAAAGGGATGGGCGGCAACTCGAGCAACGAATGTGTCCGGAGGAGGAACGCCCGTCGGCTCCGCATAGAAAGCCAAGTAGAACGGGCTGAGTTCTTCAGGCGCGTCCGGTGGGCGAGGACGATCACTAATCCACCAGGCACTAAAGAGTGATGAGTCAGAGCGCCGTTTTCAAGAGATCGCGTAGAAACACACGTCGAGTCCCCCATGGAAAAATATGTTCTCCAAGTCATAACAGTTGCCCAAGGCAGAACTGCGAGCCAGATGATCGCAACAACGACCGCACGCACAGCAAACAGCATTGCAAAGAATGACTGCTGTGCTACCCGCCGCAGAAGAAGTACTGGCGGCAATCGAGTCGGCATATCCGTTGCGTAGACTAGTAGGGAATGAGCATGAATGAGCATAAGAAAATTCGATGGTATTGCGGGCGGACCTTTCGTAAACGAATACGGATGCTTGCAAACATCACAGGTCTTCTTCTTGCTATGCGCCAGCCAGGTTGTCAAACTAGAGGAGAAAACGGCTCAATTGGACATCACAAAGCGCAAGAAATGCGTACCAATCCTGATGGATGTACCGAATAGTGCCCGAGCATTTGCATGGGTAAAATAGAGGCTGCTCCGCTTCTGCGGGAGCGCTGCAAATACGACATGTGTCTGGTACAGCATCCATTAGGATTCATTAGCTTTAAGTGGGAGAATTAGGCGTGCCTTGTTCCTCAGCTTCCTGCATATGGCGGGGGTTGAAAGGCGAGTTCAATCAAGAACTAAGTCCCCAGAGAAAAGGCAAACGGAATCGAATACTTGGAGGAGGCAGACAGGCGGTTATGAGTCACGTGTGATTATGCCAGTGCTTTCTCATGTGCGGCAGTGTGCCGCCGCCTTCGGCGGCGGTCCCTCCAAGACTCGAAAATATATTATCAGCCTTTCGGAACATGCTGTGGGTATTCGCAACGTTGCTACGGCTAACTTCCACAATCAATAATCTCTCAAATACATCGGCCTTCCGTTCGCCGTCTTACTAAAGTATATAGGGTGTGTCGCACAACGAGCGCTCGATTCCTTGACGCTCAAGCCGAACTTCACCAAAATACGATCAGTTGTACAGCGTCTTGATCATGTTCCCGCTGGCGTCTTGGGAAGTGTGGCAAAGATCTGCAGAAATCTGGCTTGATTTCGAGTTGTGAGACACAGATTATCACTGTCTAGCTTCAAGGGGGAGGCGGTACGGCCAACGTCCGTGCTGGTCATACGCAGCGTCCATGCGGTGTCTTACGATGCTCCAGTCACACGCAGCGCACACCACCGGGTGGGCCATCGTTTTAAAATTATTTTGGGGACAACCGGCGGCTAAAGCATGCGATCGAACAGACTGTAGTGGTTCATAGTGCTGCGCAATCGTATACATACCGACGGTTGGATGTGCTGGAGGAGGGGAAATGTCCTCCGGCTCAAGATTTCCTAGAATATCCTGGGAACGAGCCCACACAGGAGAGTAAACCATTTGCAAACTCAACACACCCACTATCCAAGGACCCCCGTGCTACCCTCCGCCGCCGTCAGCCGTGAACATACTTATGGGAATTGCAGGCGCCGAGTCAATAGATGTGCCAAAGAAAAAAACAGCGAGGAAAACGAGAACGACCGAAGTTATCAAACAGCGAAGTGATCGAACTCGCATATATTGAGCAATATGACCGAGTGCGCGAGGTACGACCCGAGAGAGGGCGAGCAAACTTGTTTGAAACTAGTACTTGCAATCGGGCGCCGATATGATGGGAACCGTTTTCTGGGTGAGTAGATTCACCAAGCAGTCAGGATATCAATGGAAGTAAGTTTAGCTTTGGGGCAAAGATCATGGTATGAGTGAAAGAAACGGCGTCGCGCAAGTGTCGCGTAACGCGGAGCACTCGGCATCAATCAAATAGTAAACATCAATAAAGACGAATCATCTTCAAGCTTCAAGTTTGAACCTCCTTGCTCGGTCTTTTACCTTTTGAACGTTTGTTTCCTGGATGGATGTGGAATCTACTCATGGCTCACTGGGCTCTTCGCAACTTCCGGACTGGGACTCACAACGCCGAATGCCAAAAAAGGAATCTTCGTTCATCGGCGTCGCGTTTCTAAACGTCTCTAAGACTGGTTCAAGTTTCCAACGACGCCCAAGACTAGAAAGAAGGAAAGTCTCGATATTAAAACACTATTTACAGTACAACCGAAGAGAGAAGAGTTTGAACTACTATAATGGTATCGGCACTGCAAGTTTCGGGGACCGTTTACCAGCCATGATGTCCATTTTCTTTGTTTCCGCCTCCATGACCCTTATGATGTCCGTCCCCCTTACCATGGTGGTGCGGTTTTCCCCCATGTCCCCCGTGGTGGTCGTCGCCCTTGCCATGATGGTGCGGTTTTCCCCCGTGGTGGTCGTCTCCCTTGCCAGGCTTGTGTGGAGGCCCTCCGTGACCCCTCCATCCCCGTGGTGTGGAGGAATTCCTCCATGGTGATTCCCTCCATCTCCCTTGCCCGGCTTGTGTGGATTTCTTCCATGGGACCCGCTATGCCCTCCTCCATCCCCCTTTCCAGGCTTAGACGGCGGCTTCCCGGGGTGTCCGCGCCAGGCCCATGCGGATCCCCGCCATGAGGCCCGCCGCCATGCCCTCCCCCGTCTCCGTGGCCAGGCTTAGTCGGCGGCTTCCCGGGGTGTCCTCCGCCAGGCCCGTGCGGATCCCCGCCATGAGGCCCGCCGCCATGCCCTCCGTGGCCAGGCTTAGACGGCGGCTTCCCGGGGTGGCCTCCACCAGGCCCATGAGGATCTCCGCCATGAGGCCCGCCGCCATGCCCTCCGTGGCCAGGCTTAGACGGCGGCTTCCCGGGGTGTCCGCCGCCAGGCCCATGCGGATCCCCGCCATGAGGCCCGCCGCCATGCCCTCCCCCGTCTCCGTGGCCAGGCTTAGTCGGCGGCTTCCCTGGGTGTCCTCCGCCAGGCCCGTGCGGATCCCCGCCATGAGGCCCGCCGCCATGCCCTCCCCCGTCCCCGTGGCCAGGCTTAGACGGTGGCTTCCCGGGGTGGCCTCCGCCAGGCCCGTGCGGATCTCCACCATGAGGCCCGCCGCTATGTCCTCCCCCGTCCCCGTGGCCAGGCTTTCCAGGGTGGCCTCCTCCGTGCCCGTTGCCAGGATTCGATGGGTTCCCTCCGTGCGGTCCTCCTGAGCCAGGATTCGATGGGTGCCCTCCGGACGGTCCTCCTCCTCCGCTCCCGCCCTGCCCTCCTCCGCCGCCGGCGCCTTGTCCTCCTCCCCCGCTCCCGCCTTGTCCCCCTCCCCCGCTCGCGCCTTGTCCTCCTCCACCGCTCCCGCTCCCTCCTTGTCCTCCTCCCCCGCTCCCGCCTTGTCCTCCTCCCCCGCCCGTGCCTTGTCCTCCTCCGCCGCTCCCTCCACCGCCCGCGCCTTGTCCTCCTCCGCCGCTCCCTCCACCGCCCGCGCCTTGTCCTCCTCCGCCGCTCCCTCCACCGCCCGCCGCCTTGTCCTCCTCCGCCGCTCCCTCCACCGCCCGCGCCTTGTCCTCCTCCCCCACCCGCACCTTGTCCTCCTCCACCGCCCGCGCCTTGGCCTCCTCCCCCGCTCCCACCTTGTCCTCCGCCGCTGCCTGCGCCTTGTCCTCCTCCCCCGCCTACGCCTTGTCCTCCTCCCCCACCTGCGCCTGGTCCTCCTCCGCCACTCCCGCCTGGTCCTCCTCCGCCGCTCCCGCCTGGTCCTCCTCCGCCGCTCCCGCCTGGTCCTCCTCCCCCGCCTGCGCCTTGTCCTCCGCCACCCGCGCCTTGTCCTCCGCCACCCGCGCCTTGGCCCCCTCCCCCGCCCGCGCCTTGGCCTCCGCCGCCGCTCCCGTGTGGTCCTCCTCCCCCGCCCTCGCCTGGTCCTCTTCCTCCACTCCCTTCTTGGCCAGAATCACGCCGAGCAAGGCACACGACGTCGGGCTGGAGACAGACCCGTCGATCCACACACAACCTGCCCTTCACGCAGATCGGCTGGGTGCCGCATGGACGGCATGGATGCGGGGGCGGAGGCGGAGGTGGGGGAGGAGGTGGAGGTGGGGGAGGGGGCGGGGGTGGGTGCGGCAGAGGATGGTACTGCAGTAAACGGCGCAATCAATACATCGACCTCAGCAATATTTCAACACAAAGAACTTGCCTTGTCGACCTCTCTGCCCACGACGTCGCCTTGAGCAAGGGCGCCTGAAGTGAGGGCGAAGAAGACGAAGAGAGAGGGAAAAGTGGAAGGTGTGAGTCGCATTTTCAGATATTTGGAGAGCAGAGCTGAGATGCTGAAGAATTTACTCGACGATGGTCTGGCTTTTATGGGATTTCGAGGTACGCTAAATTTCTTTCGAGGTTAGATGAATCAAATAAAACGGGGCAACTGAACCCGTTTAACTAGGTCGCCGCTTGTCAGGAAAGCAGACAGTGGCGAAGGCGCCAGGCACAGACAGTGGCAGGCAGATGTCGTTTGAAGTATTCGAGGATTTGAATCTGAACCCGTAAGTTTTTTTTTTTTCCGCTGGGCGAAAACGCTGGTTGCAATGACCCATCGCAGCCCGCTGGCGTCATTCTTTCGCTGAAGCACGCAAGCCAGAGCGAATCTCGAGCGTCTCCTTCGTCGCGGACGGTTCGTTTGAACGTAGGGGCAGATTTCTATCTTCCGTACTGCCTAGAATGTCCACTCGCCAAAATAAGAAAGAAGGAAGTGATATTTCCAAAATAAGCAAAGAAGAAAGTGATACCAATTTTCTGGCTCATCCAAGTTTATCCTGCAGAACGACGGCGATCAGTATCAGCCGCCAGTACCCAACCGCAGACTCACGTCGACTCATCCCCGACAAATTCAAAACACAGTAAGTGCTAACTGTGCATGGTCGACTCTTTCTTGAACCCTGTCACGCTTGGCTTGCGCCGTAATTATTGCCAAGCATTTAACTTCCGGTTCAACTTGGAGTACTGGCGCGCAACGGCGGTAGGAAATAGCCAAAAGCAGTTTTGGTTTGAGGTGGATAATAGCACGTTCTGATTGATTACATGGCCAGGGTCATCCATGAAGCTCAAGTTGGGCACTGCAGGCGGCATTCATCCAACGGCGCTCATCGGTGTTCATCCCAACCAAGTTAACGGACAAGTTACAGCTCTGGACGAGTTCGACGATGACGGCAACTTGAATGTTGGTCGAAAAATCCTTTGGTACTCATGAATCAAGGATGTACAGACTGGATTCGTCACCGAAACAGGTCGGTTTGAACCTCGACCTGAATTACAGCGCATATCACGTCAGTGTGGTTGAATTTTTTGGCTTGAACTTTGATCATCCCGTCCGGATTGAGAGGCAATTGCAAAACGCTGAATGCTCAAGAAGGAGCGTTCATTCAGTCAAACATCTACATCATTTCTCTGGTCAACTATAAGGTTGTTCACAGTACGCCTTTTCCAGCTCCTCCTCTGTGTCCTTTTTGCGGTCCTCTTTCCTTTTTCTCCAGTTCTCAAGCTGGTGTGTTCACGGTACCCCTTTTTCGGCTCCTTTTTCGGCTTCCTTTTTCTCAAATGGCAGGGAATCTACAAAAAGGAAGGAAAAAGGAGTGCAAAAAGGAGGGCTACTGTGAACGACCCTTATGTCACTCCCGGAGCTGTTAAACTACCATCCATACTGCTCTACCGTCCACCCGAACGGGCCATTTTCCATCCGGACCAAACTTGACCCGCCGTTCATTACGGTCCAACCCTGTGACACGCGCGACGTCCTCAGCGCTCAAGGTGGGTAACTATCCGTCTAATTGTCAGCTTCAAGCTTGCATGGGAAGGTAAAATACGGACCGCAAGATTTTCTTTCTGGCGATCAACGTTAGCGCTCTTGGGGAGCGCGACTACACCTCTCGCAAGATGCCATGCAAGAATTATTTGCGTCGGCGTGACTTTATATTTCTCTGCGAGCGCGACGATGGTAGGGTCGCTGCGAACTTTCTCGTGCCCAGAAGGGCTGTATGCGGTGACCACAATTCCTTTGTTCCGGCAGTATTCGAGAAGTTCAGTCTGCGCCAGGTAGGGGTGCATCCTTCCGTCTTGGTGAGCGTTCCCATAGTTTAAAATAATTCGTATCCTCACTCGACCTGGTTCACGGCAGGAACAATTTTTGCGGTCTTGAAGAGCTGCTCGAGCCTAAATAAAACAGCGGCATGAGTCTGGACACGAAATTTGGAACAGGAAACTCACGTCTTGATCGAAAAGTTACTCACCCCGATGGCCCGAGCCCGTCCGCTGGCATGCAGACCCTCCAGCTCGGCCCAGGTGTTGTTGAACTGTTGGGGTATCAACAGACTTTCAATTCCGAGAATAATTCACCGAGGACTGGTGGGTGCGTCATATCCATCTATCGAATGCGCACATTTGTTCATGAGCATTCGAACGAAAACCAGGAGACTTACTCGGGTACTCGCAGGTCTGAGGCCAGTGCAGAAGGTACTACGGGAAAACAAACTGAGTTAGACAATCACCCGAAGTTGTCTCAGTGTAGCACTACCAGATCAACATAGTCTAGGCCCAGCTTGTGCAAACTTTCATCGAATGAACGCGCAACGTATTTTGGGTGGTGGAATCTGTTCAAATTTAGTTGGACCTGGGGCAATGTCTCCAACCAGAGGAAAACTTGCGGGAGTTTTGTCGTCACAAAGACCTCTTCTCGTGGAACGCCTGAAGCACGAAGGGCTGCGCCAACGTACGGCTCCGTACCTAGTTGAATTGGCCGGTCCCCAAAACCATGAACTTGAACGCTGACCATATATGTAGGCCGTGTCCAAATGCCGATACCCTGCCTGTAACAGAGGAATCAGCCGGAGACGAAATATCATTTCAGAAAAATTATACTTGGAAGGCCGTGAGGAACCATCTCTCCGAGTCCGCTGTACCCTCGGGCGTAAACTCGCTCGGGGCCGCTCCCAAACCTGTATGAAACCAATTAATTCATGCTTTCACACGGTTTGGCAATGGAACAGACCTATAGCCAGAATAAACGCCCCAGTGTTTAGTTTTATCGAAGGGATCGCTGCCATGGGTAAGTACTTCGGTATGCATTCATCCACTGAGGTTGAACCTTTATATACTACTCCGGTGTCCATGCCAAGTTTGTGCTGACTGATTCATTGGGTTTTGCAGTTACTAATTCCCGCTACCGGGATTCATTGGGAACTCAGCCTCATTCTGCTCGCAGCCGAGACGAGTATAGAGAATCCCCGGTAGTCTCGCAGAATATCACTTATTATTACGGATTCGGAATTTTCTTCTCAGAGCTGTATGTATGTCGGTTGCAGTAGGCTGATCTAGCTTCGTCGCATACGGATGGGGCAACAATTTAACGGAAGTTTGGTTCAAATCCATAGAAAGTCCGTTGGTGTCAACATTACACAACCATGAATTGGGTGTAGCGATTACACTGCAGGGAATCTAATAGCTACAAATTCCAGGATGGCGTAGCGATGGCCGAGGACCTATAATTAACGAGGTCGTTGACGCCGTCGCATTCCGCGTGGTAGGAGTCCGGGAGACAATGAACTCGCTTATCAACAGACAAACGATGGGGACTTGGAGTGGCGACGAACTACCGATGACCATGTCGCAGCGTTATCGTTGTCTGCACAGGATATTGTATGTCCTCCGCTGCTGGCCGTAGGAGCCCAATAATCAGAGCATCAATCTTGGTGGTGGTAAGGACCTCCTCAGATTTATCAAGCCTGCCTGAGCGATGGATCGTTGACCCAGGTCCACGTGGCAATTTCTGGTGTCTTGGGCTCAGCAAGCAGAAAAGCCTCGTATTTCTCGTCCGCCTCTGGCCCAATCATCAGATCGCGGAATGCCCTGCACGTCGATGATTTTCTCCGCATCCAAAGACGAATCTGGGCCTAAGGTCTGGACGACTATATTCAGAGTTCGCAAATGGCGGATGGCCAGAAGCCCAAGACGCCATGCTTTATCCACACGTAAACCCTCCCGCCGCACCTGGCCTGAGTCAACGGTGAACTCGAGCGTAAGCACCTCGAGGCACATTGCGTTGGAGTGTTTCGAACACGCTATCCCATAGTCCAACTGGGGGGAATCTGAAGAAATAGTCCTGGTGAATGTATAGCTTTCGAATCTCCGGTAGGCAATATTGTCCCAAGCTGCACTGGAGGATGTCCGGGAGATCCCGCAGGCCGAAGTAATAGGTATTTTGGCGATGCATTATTGGCAAAGCCTCGACGTAAACTGCTCGGCAGGCAAGGAATAGGGCGACGGGGATATCGTCGAGAGGGTCGACCATACGCGGGTCATTTGGTGCGCTTCAGCCACTCCGCGGCATAGCACGTTGTTCGCACTATATAGCGATCGTATTGCTCGGCGAGAACCAGTTGTATGTGAACGAGACGATTTGCGAGGGCCATTTCAAATATGAGGTGCCGCAGTTCTGGGGGTAGCTGAAGCAAGCGGCATGCCGGTTGTTCAAGTATGGGCCTCCGGCAGATGTCGATGCGGTCCACGGGGAGTGGGCCTGGGATGTGAGAGCTTGATTGGCACCCGAACGCATCCGCCGCGTCTCTTGCGTCGTCGAGCCCACCGCAAGGCCAGATAAGGGCTGCGTACCAGAAGTAGGAAACATCTGGTGGCAAGGTTTGCCAATTGTTCGAACTGTATTCGCCAGAGACATAGGTGCTCCCGAGGACCTTTGAAGTAGAAGTTGGGTGAATAATCTAGGCACGGAAGCCAAAGCAACTCAGCTTTTGGACAGGTCACCGTGGGCGTGGGAAATGGTCACTGCCTCCACTTCACTTTCGCAAGTTGACAGAAGCTGGAAAAAAACTCGAGTCAGTATGTACACACATGTAGGATGGCGGGGTTGGATAAACTATGTATACACCTTACGATACAGGAATGGAATCATTGATATTTGCTACAGAAAGTCATCTCCGTTGCTGTACGCCTCAGAGTCCGAAGATCTACATCATTTCTCTGGTCAACTATAAGGTTGTTCACAGCTACGCCTTTTCCAGCTCCTCTGTGTCCTTTTTGCGGTCCCTCTTTCCTTTTGTCCCCAGTTCTCAAGCTGGTGCGTTCACAGTAGCCCTTTTTCAGCTCCTTTTTGGATCCTCTTTTGCTTCCTTTCTCCCAAATGGCAGAGAATCCACAAAAGGAAGACGCAAAAAGGAGCCAAGAAGGGCTACTGTGAACGACCTTTATGTCATTCCCGGAGCTGTTAAACTACCATCCATACTGCTCTGCCGTCCACCCGAGCCATTTTCCATCCGGACCAAACTTGATCAACCGTTCATTACGGTCCAACCCTGTAACACGGCGCGACGTCCTCAGCTGCTCAAGGTAGGGTAACTATCCGTCTAAGCGTCAGCTTCAAGCTTGCTACTGAGAAGGTAAAATACGGACCGCAATATTCTCTTTCTGGCGATCAATGTTAGCGCTCTTGGGGAGCGCGACTACACTCTCGCAAGATGCCATGCAAGAATTATTTGCGTCTGGCGTGACTTTATATTTCTCTGCGAGCGCGACGATGGTAGGGTCGCTGCGAACTTTCTCGTGCCCAGAAGGGCTGTATGCGGTGACCACAATTCCTTTGTTCCGGCAGTATTCGAGAAGTTCAGTCTGCGCCAGGTAGGGGTGCATCCTTCCAGTCTTGGTGAGCGTTCCCATAGTTTAAAATAATTCGTATCCTCACTCGACCTGGTTCACGGCAGGAACAATTTTTGCGGTCTTGAAGAGCTGCTCGAGCCTAAATAAAACAGCGGTATGAGTCTGGACACGAAATTTGGAACAGGAACTCACGTCTTGATCGAAAAGTTACTCACCCCGATGGCCCGAGCCCGTCCGCTGGCATGCAGACCCTCCAGCTCGGCCCAGGTGTCGTTGAACGTTGGGGTATCAACAGCTTTAAATTCCGAGAATATTTCATCGAAGGTGGTCGGTGCGTCGTATCCATCTATCGAATGCGCACATTTGTTCATGAGCATTCGAACGAAACTAAACTTCCAGGAGACTTACTCGGGTACTCGCCGGTCTGAGGCAAGTGCACAAGGTACTACAGAAAACAAACTGAGTCAGACGGTCATCCGAAGTTGTCTCGTGCAGCACTACCAAATCAACATAGTCCTAGGCCCAGCTTGTGCAAACTTTCATCGAATGAACGCGCAACGTATTTTGGGTGGTGGAATCTGTTCAAATTTAGTTGGACCTGGGGCAATGTCTCCAACCAGAGGAAAACTTGCGGGAGTTTTGTCGTCACAAAGACCTCTTCTCGTGGAACGCCTGAAGCACGAAGGGCTGCGCCAACGTACGGCTCCGTACCTAGTTGGAATTGGCCAGTGTCCAAAACCATGAACTTGAACGACTGACCATATATGTAGGCCGTGTCCAAGTGCCGATACCCTGCCTGTAACAGAGAATCAGCCGGAGACGAAATACCATTTCAGAAAAATTATACTTGGAAGGCCGTGAGGAACCATCTCTCCGAGTCCGCTCTACCCTCGGGCGTAAACTTGCTCGGGGCCGCTCCCAAACCTGGATGAAACCAATTAATTCATACTTTTTCACACGGTTTGGCAATGGAACAGACCTATAGCCGGAATAAACGCCCCAGTGTTTAGTTTTATCGAAGGGATCGCTGCCATAGGTAAGTACTTCGATATGCATTCATCCGCTAAGAGTTGAACCTTTATACTACTATTTCGGTGTCCATGTTAGTAAGTTTGTGCTGACTGATTCATTGGGTTTTACAGTTACTAATCCCCGCTGCCAGGAAATCATTGAGAACTCAGAACCCCATTCTGCTCGGAGCCGAGACGTCGCGTGAAGCCGCTCGCACCAAACCTTTCAGGTCATGCCGCCGCCTCGTGGCGGAAGAGTGGAATAGTGGAAGAGCGGGAAGGAAGGAAGGAAGAGCGGATTTGCAGCTCCTATCGCCCATATATCAATGCCTATTTGAATTTTATTGAGCGAGGTGCCGCTCTCAGGGCTGCCAGTATAGAGAATCCCCGGTAGTCTCACAGGATAAAATTCAGGATATATATCATTATTATCACGGATTCGGAGTTTTCTCAGAGCCCTACGTATGTCGGTTGCATGTAGGCTGATCTAGCTTCGTCGCATACGATGGGGCAACAATTTAGCGCAAGTTGGTTCAAATCCGTAGAAAGTCGTTGGTGTCAACATTACAAAACCATGAATTGAGTGTCGTGATTACAGCAGGGAATCTAATAGCTACGAATTCCAGGATGGCGCAGCGATCCGAGGACCTATAATTAACGGAGGTCGTTGACGTCGTCGCATTCCGCGCACCCGGAGTGGTAGGAGTCCGAGAGACAAAGAACTCGTTTATCAACAGACAAACGATGGGGACTTGGAGTGGCGACGAACTGCCGATGACCATGTCGCAGCGTTATCGTGCTGTACTGCACAGGATATTGGTATGTCCTCCGCTGCTGGGGTTAGGAGCCCAATAATCAGAGCATCAATGTTGGTGGTGGTAAGGACCTCCTCAGATTTTCAAGCCTGCTGAGCGATGGATTGTTGACCCAGGTCGACGTGGGAATTTCTGGTGGGCTCAGCAAGCAGAAAAGCCTCGTATCTCTCGTCCGCCTCTGGCCCAATCATCAGATCGCGGAATCCCTGCACATCGATGAATTTCTCCGCATCCAAAGGCGAATCTGGGACCAAGGTCTGGAAGAATATATTCAGGGTTCGCAAATGGCGGATGGCCAGAAGCCCGAGACGCCATGTGTTATCCACACGGAAATTCTCCCGCTGCACCTGGGCTGAGTCAACGGTGAACTCGAGCGTAAGCACCTCGATGCACATGTGCTGGAGTGTTTCGAACATGCTATCCCATAGTCCAACTGGGAAGACTTCGAAGGAATAGTAGTGGTTCTGGTGAATGTATAGCTTTCGAATCTCCGGTAGGCAATATTGTCCGAAGCTGCACTGGAGGATTTTCGGGAGATCCCGCAGGCCGAAGTAATAGGTATTTTGGCGATGCATTATTGGCAAAGCCTCAACGTAAACTGCTCGGCAGGCAAGCAATAGGGCGACGGGGATATCGTCGAGAGGGTCGACCATACGCAGGTCATATGGTGCGCTCAGCCACTCCGCGGCATAGCACGTTGTTCGCACTATATAGCGATCGTATTGCTCGGCGAGAACCAGTTGTATGTGAACGAGACGATTTGCGAGGGCCATTTCAAATATGAGGTGCCGCAGTTCTGGGGGTAGCTGAAGCAAGCGGCATGCCGGTTGTTCAAGTATGGGCCTATTCCGGCAGATGTCGATGCGGTCCACGGGGAGTGGGCTGGGATGTGGGAGCTCGATTGGCACCAGAACGCCGCGTCTCTTGCGGCCTCGAGCCCACCGCAAGGCCAGATAAGGGCTGCGTACCAGAACTGGCAAGTTTGCCAATTGTATTCGCCAGAGGCATAGCTGCGGAGGACCCTTTTGAAAGTAAAAAGTCGGGTCAACACTGGAAACGCGAAAGCGCTTTCGAATCGTTTGGACAAGTCACTGTGAGCGTGTGAAATGGTCACCGCCTCCGCTTTCGCAGGATTGAAACTAAATACACACATGTAGGATGGCCTGAGTTGGAATACCATAAATACACCTTTAGCGATACACAGGATAGAATCATTTGCTACAGAAAGTCATCTCCGTTGCTGTACGCCTCAGAGTCCGAAGTATCATAAACCTCTGGATCCTCCTGCACCGGTGCCAGCCGGCGCGCGATCCATAATCCCTCGCCCAGGGTATCCTCGCCGTTCAGCCAACATCCACCGCTCCGGGTGGCGCCTAATGTCTCGCAGCTGCCGTACAATGTACGCCTTCTCCGCCTCGCCCTCTACGTCCTCGTCCGCGAGCTCGACATCAATATTCCACCCAAGAAAGAGCCGGTTGCGTCCGAAACCCACGCCGTCCTCTGACGCGTCGAGGGAGGAGATGTGCGCAATGAGCCCCTCGTCGTGGGTGTAGCGCATGTTGAACAGCGCGATGAGCTGGGGCGTGCATCCACGGCGCTGCATCTTCCAAACCGACCTCGAGATGTTTTCGAATTCGACGATATGGCTCGGAGGTTCCCAGTGTGGCAAGCTGTACGCAGCGTCGGGGTCGGAATCGGAGTCTTCTTCCTCTTCCTCTTCCGCTCTCGCTCCCGCTCCCGCTCCTTCTGCTTCACCTTCCTCTTCCTGCTCTTCCTCCATGTCGGAATCAGAGGCTGACCCGTCCTCGCTCTCGCTAGCACTTGCATAAAAGCGGGTCAGATCTTGCGGAAACGCACTTAGCCCAAGCGCTAGCGCCATCTCTGCTGCGTGGTCTAAGTCATCCAGATCCTCCTCCGAGTAATGATCATAAAACTCTGCTTCTGAGGAGGCGTATCCGTCCAAATCCTCGTCATCGCCCTCAGAGGACTCATAGTCGGGTAAAAACAGTCCTTTCCACGGATCCACGTCCTCCTCCTCTTGTGCCGCAACGGGCTGGGCCGCAATGGGCTGGGCGGAGGCACTGCGCAGCGCGGTCACGACGCTCTTGACCACAAAAACAGGCACTGGCCGTCTCAGAACCCGTGTGCGACAACACGGGCACGACTTCGCGCGGTGGAGTATGTATTGTTCGCGTTCCTCCGCGTCCATTTCGTCGTCCGAGTCGGTGCCGGGCGCGGAGCGGAACCACTGCTGAAGGCATTCGAGACAAAAGATATGGCCACAGGGTGCTAAACTGCAGGGCGTTTCAGGTATACGGACTGAGTGGCGTTCAGAGAACATACACATTGGGTTTGGTGAGGAGTTCGATACAAATTTGGCAAGTGAGGGTTTGGAGAAGGGACGATTCGAGCTCTTCGTGTTTGCGGGCCTTGGACGAAGCGGCGACAAGTAATTTATCTGTTTCTTCCCGAGCCTGAACTGGAGGTCAAATGATGTTGTGATAGGACGGAGACCAACGAACGAGTGTTTCCGTAGTCACTTGAGCCCTAAGCTCCTCAATTGTCTGCAATTTATTGTGTGAACGGCCGAGCTGAAAGCAGAGAAGATAGTTGCATACCTTGTTCTGCTTTCTTAAGCTGCTTCTTGCCCTCATGTACCGTCTTCTTCAGCGTTTCCTTCAGAGTCTCCAGCTCCTTTCGCATGCGCTCATACTCGGCTGCAGCCAAGGGTCCGGAATAAACTGGTGTTGGCGGCGGTGAAGTCGCATCTATCTCAAGTCCGTGCCTCGCCTTTCCCTTGTCGAGACCTCGACGGCCCTCAACGGGCTGCACAGTAGTTGGCATCTGCGCGCTTCTCGCTCTTTCCCTCTCTTTCTTGGGTCGAACGGAAGACGAGGGACCAGACGACAGGCAGAATACGGTTCTGCATAGGAACTAGAAGGGCTTTGGCTTTATGCGCTGTCCGCGATCAATGTCCTCGGCAGCAGGAGCAGCACTCGTCCCCACAGACGAAGACCGTTTGCGCTTAACAGTTGGGGCGACAGCCGTGGTGGAAAGGGTAAACGGGTCGCTGCGAGAGCCCGAGCCAGTTCTCGAGGGCGAACGGGATTTGCTACGACTGGGAATTTCATAGGATACGGGTGTGCGAGTGCTGGGTACGCCAATACTCTTCCTTTTCGGGCACGGTGCCACCGCGCTCCGGGCGACTCATGGCGACGAACAAAATCTATTGCTAAAATATGAGTTGAGGTACTGAAATATTTAGCCAAACTCACTGGAGAAGGGAAATCCAGCAATGCTTGAACAATGCAGGTTGCGGCAGGAGACAAGGAGGTGGGTGTACAAATATGGCCGATTCAATGGCCGATCCAATGACCGATCATCCATCAATTCTTTCGTGATTAGCATTCTTCTGTAAATACTCCTGCTACTGAGTGCGAACTGTACCCGGTCGAATGGCATCCACCTTGGTATACCTCAAAGAAGTACGCACCATAAGCTCTGGGGGACAAACTTGGGACTCGGGGCTTCACGCTTTTGGCGGGACTGCGAATATCGTCAAGAAACATTAATGTTTCTTGTCATTATCCAGCAAGATCAGGAGTCAGGATATCCCGATGGGTCCCGGAAGTCGTATTATTATTAAGGCTTTGTAAGGTGACCCAGAGGGACCACATATAAACCGAAACAACAAGCACGACTCGAGCAAACGGAAAACATGACAATCACCCAAGCCACCTCTGCCCCCCTCATTGCCGTTGTCGGCGCAACTGGCGCACAAGGGAAAAGCGTCATCAAGGCGCTCACAGAATCGAACAAGCCGTACCGCATCCGCGGGTTCACTCGAGATGCGACCAAGCCAGCTGCGCAGGCAGCTCAAGGACCAGGGCGTAGAATTGGTCGCCCGTCAATCTGGTCGTAGACAACAAGGACGCGGTGTACCGCGCGTTTGCTGGGGCAGACTATGCTTTCGTAGGAACCAAAATCCCAAGTGTCTTCCTAGGCTCACCTGATTTAGCTGGTCACCAACTTCTGGGAGCACGCGGACATGCAGAAGGTCAGTGTCTCTACCTGTATTTCCCCGACTCTGTGTCTAAATTATCGCAGGAAATATCGGAGGGCAAGCTGCTCATTGACGCGGCAAAAGCAGCTGGTGTCAAGGGAATCGTCTGGTCCGGCTTGGTGTCGGTCAACAAATCAGCGGCGGGAAGCACCCGTACGTCTGTCACTTCGATGGCAAGGCCGTCGTATCAGAGTACGGTCGCGCCTCTGGCGTGCCTTTCGTCGACGTCCAAGCCGGACTTATACGCCACGAACTTCCTCGCCAATCCCACAATGCTGGGGAAACAGCCCGACGGCACGTATGCGATCGCGTGGGCCGTCCGCCCGACCACGGTGCTGCCGATCATCGACATCGAGCACGACTACGGCCTCTACGTCCAGCGCGCCCTGGAGCAGCCGGTCTTCCCCGACGGTGAGGAGGTCTATACCACCAGCGAAGACATCACGGTGGAGAATTTGGCTCGGCAGCTTTCCGAAGGTAAGCCTCTGCGTTCTTGGGTTGAAGCGAAACTCAGGCGTCTTCCAGCTACCGGGAAGCAAGTCGTGTTCAAACAGATCTCGGTTGAAGAGTGGACAAAGGCCTTCGCCGCGATGGGTGTACCGCCTGTTATTTCCAACGAAATCATAGACGGATTCCGCTTCTTCGATGAGGTCGGATGTGAGCGCTGGGCTGCTGGCGATAGAATTTCAATTGACGCCTTCCAGATTACGGGGGCCAGCCGACCGCAAGTCGGGAGGGCCTGGCGAAAAAGACGCGTACCTGGGCGGAGTTTGTGAAGGAGGCGGACTGGAGTAAGGCCTTTGTGTGATGTCCCGTCCGTTAATTAATACTGTGCCATCAAAATATAAACACTGAAGAAACTGTTGCACTACTTGTCGTCCCTACTATAGCTGCGGGATTTTCAGCGAGATTCCAACTTCCCTCAGAACTCGTCACTTAAGGAACGCGTTGGGCAATAATTGACTCGTAAACCGACACGCCAGTCACATTCACGTGCCGTGACTGCATCCCGCCTTGATCCCGCCGACGACTTAGTGAAGCCAGACGACTATGTCGACTCAGGCCATTCGCGACTACCTCACGAAACAACTATTGATAGAGAAGAACATTGTGAGTGATTCTCGAGCGTTCCCACTCGTCCTTACAATTCAACAGGTCACTTATCGGTCCCTTAGTCGAGTCCTCGCTCTCAACGTCAATGTCGCAAAAAAGTTGGTCAATTCGCCGTCTTATTTGACTATCCTGAGCTTGCGCAGTGAACTCGCCGAATTCCACGCGAACGACGGACAGGGCTCAGCAGCGACGTATCTTCTGAGTGGCGAAACCCGGACACGCCCCGACGAGGACGTGGATATGGACGACAACCCGTACGTCGAAGAGGACGACGAGGAGGAATATGTGCCACAGACGGAGATTATTTTGGTCACTGAAGGGGAACTAGAAAGTGCGCGCCATTGGGTCAACTCTCAAGTCACACTAACCTTCTCAAAGGCGCCCAGGCGCAGTTCATCACTTTGGACAGCATTCACGTTTACAGTCTTTCTCCGTCTGTCATACGGGCGCGTTCCAATCTTTGTGTCTCTGCCACCTTCACTCATTGTATCGCAGGATGCCGGTTTGCTCTGCACGCCAACCGAGATAGTGAGAAGTCTCGATACCAAGAAGGGCGCTGAACTCGCTGCCGTCGTGGGCAAGGTGATAAGTGCAGATGTAAATGTATGCTTTTTTTCCAAAAAAAAACAATGTTTTATTGCGGCTTACGGTGGTTTACAGATTTCCAGTAAGTCGCTTCCAACCTGGGGAGGTAGGAAAGCTCCTCCCCCCGTCGCTGGCCCTTCAAAGATCAAGAAGGAAGAGGAAACGAAAGTCAAGGAGAAGGAGAAACCGAAGCCGGAAAAGCCAAAACCCACCGGGAAACTCGACTTTAGCAAGGCCAAGACCAAGCCCTTGAAGAAGGAGGAGGAGAAACCTGCGAAAGCGGAGCCGAAACCTAAAGTCGCCGCCGCGAGCACTATTGGAGACAAAGTCCAGGCTAAGATGGACGAAAGCAAGGTTGGTTCGCCTGTCTGGCTTTCTCTCACTGCATGCGCATACTCAGGACTGGTCGTAGAAGAGGGGCACGAAACGCAAGTCTGCCCTCGCATCGGACTCAGAAGAAGAAGAGGAAAAGGCTGTCGCAAAGCCCGCTAGTAAACCTGTCGCGCAGGCCAAGTCCTCTTCCGTGCGTGTCCGGAAGGGCGTGGTTCTGTCGGATGACGAGGACGATGCGCCGCAGCCCACCCGCAAGGGCAAGGGCAAAGCAGTGGCGGAGTCGGAGGCCGAAAAGGATCTGCGCGCCATGATGGACATCGACGACGGTACGTCTCTCCGTCCTCCATCTTTCCGCACCAAGCAAAGTGCTAATGCTAATTCGCGCAGATGCTGCGACTGTTACGCGCGCCTCCCGCGCCGCCGAGCCCGAGCCCGATCCCAAGTCCGAAGACGAAGACGAAGGCGAAGGCGAGCCCATGGAGGCTATCGAGTCCGACAACGCCAAACCCGCACCCGTCAAACGCAAGCCGAAGAAGGTCGTGCCGGTGGGGAAGAACGGGCTCAAGAAGAAGCGCGTCGTAAAGTCCAAATCACACATCGACGACGAGGGGTTCATGGGTGCGCTGTGTCATTTGTTCTAACAGCGCTGATTACTGATTTTCCTGGTGTAGTTATGGAGGACTACTCGGAGTATGAATCCGTCGACGAAGAGGAGCCGGCGCCGGCGCCGAAAGGCAAGAAAAAGTCGACGTCGAAGAGCGCGTCGGACGCTGCGCCTGCGCCTGCGAAGACGAAAGCTGCTGCTGCGCCGAAACCGAAACCCGCCCCTGCGCCGGCCAAGAGCAGCAAGCCCAAGCCGAGTGGGGGATCCGGAGCGGCGAAGAGCGGACAGCCGACGGTGGCGAGTTTCTTTGGGAAGAGCAAGTCGAAGTAGCGTAGCGTGTTTTGCGTGTTTTTCTGTCTTGTTTGACTGCACTGTGTAATCATAATGGTTGCGCCGATTCAACCAATGGGTCCAGATATTCCTCCCACACAGCTAAACTACACAATATTCATCCATCTGCGACGAGACCCTTTTTTTTTTCCAATTCCTGTGCCCAGCTAGATAATTCCTAACCAACCTATCCAACAATAATATTTGTCCCAGTCATCACTACACCCTAGATCCACACCTCACGTCCGCACCCACCCGCGACAGTTATCCGCATCGCACATACACGTACTCGCTCCACGGGGGCGCTGCTGCGCTCCCGGATCATAGTCGAACGTAAACTCAGTCATGGCGGGGATGCGCTCCGTGGCGATGAATGCGAGGAAGGCGATGCCTTGCTGTTTCGGTTCGTCAGCAATGCGCGACAGCGGGAGGGTGGAGTAATGAAGAGGACCACGAAGGGTGTATGCAGGGAGGGAGACAAAGCAGAACCACGCACCGACGGCAACGTATCATACACGACGGGCTGCGCGCGCAGGTTCGGCGCACACGAATGGCTGTGTTAGTCGGTCGGTCAGTCAACCCACCTACTTCCCACCACGCAAGAGAAGAGACGCTCGCTCACTTGATGAACCGCGTCCCAATTTCCTACACAGGTGCCAAAAAATAATAACACAATCAACTTGAAGTCGCCATACATACGACGCGCGAAACGCGACGCACCCCACGCAAACGAATCGACGCTGTACTTGTGCTCGACGTCCTCTTCCTCGTCCTCGTCTGCGTTGTAGTCCAAGTAGTCCAAGTCGAAGCAGTACTGCTTCCGCGCACCGGTGAGCGACTCTGCTTCTGCGCGCGCGCTGCGCCGTGCCTTCGTTAACCGACTGTGCACGAGGATAGGACGGAAGGAGACGTACATGAGTTTCCTGCAACGCAGTGTAAGCGAGTTTTACGAGAGGAGGAGAGTGAATAAAGACAAGACGCCGCACCCAGTATACACCCCGACGACTTCGCCCCTGCGCACGTCCACGGGCGCGCGCACGCCCCACCCGCGCCACCCACCGGCCGTCTTGAACACCTGGATCGGCACGCGCCGCGGGCGCTGCGCAACGCGGTTGGGGCACGTCGGCGGGCAGTCGCAGTACTGCGACCGCGGCACGAGTTCGTCAGTTGGAGAGGAGAGATGGATGGAGCAAGAACGTACGGGGTTGCACTCGACGACGACGTTGTGCCGTGCATAGGTAAAGTTGAAGAGGCCCTGCAAAGACATATATCAATACATGCATGTCGGCGCGACGAGAAAAAGAATAGAACAGTAGAGAAGTAAAGAGCGGGGTGCAAAGAGAGGGAAAACGCACATCGGTATACGCATACCCACTGATCGTCTCCGGGCCCGTATCCTGACAGCACGCCTCGAACACATCACAACTCTTGCAGTGGCAGAACATAAACGCCCCGGGGTCGGCAAGCGGCGTCGCGTTGTCCCTGTGCACACACACAAACCATCTCATCAACCGACATCGAAGGAGGAGGGAAGGGTGGGCGCGAGAGGCCGACGCACGGAAACTGCACAAGCCCCAACTCATCCTCCACGCGGTACCGATCCTCGAGATACTCGAAGCGCCCCCCGTGCAACGACGGCGGGATCTCCTCCTCGTCCACGTCGTTCACGAACGTGATCCCCGCCGCACCGTCGCTGCTCCCCTCCCCGTCGCTGCTCTGCGCAATCGCGGTCCATGTCGACTCGATTTGGAGGCGCCTGTGCGGGTCGTCAGTCAGTCAGTCAGGTTCAGGAAACAAGCAAGAGCATGATTTGATTTGGATGCATGCATCGATTGAAGCCACAAGGAATGCCGAGAGGGATGTATGCGATTGGAGTATACGTAGATAGATAGACCCGCACTCACAGACTCTTCGCGCTCTCCGGCGCCTTGCCCTTGCGCACACTGATCGTCGGCCGGGGCGGCAGCCGACCGCCATTGACAGCGGTCACACTGGTACTGGCGACGCTGCTCGCCCTTGCCGTCGACGCGCGGGAGTCCCCATCCCATGCTCCCGCCCCTAGTCTCGAACCCACCCGTCGCGCCCCGCCCGCCCGCCATCCCGCTTCGCGGCCTTCCCCGGACGACACGTATCGCACACGTCGCGCCGGTGCACGTCCGGCGGCGGGAGCAGCGTGCCACACGCGCACTTGCGCACCCGCACGCTGCCTTCCCCTTCGTCTTTGCCGTCGTCGTCGTCGTCGGAGGAGAGCAGCCGGCGTTTGAACCACTTCGCGGCCGTCCCCGGACGACACGTATCGCACACGTCGCGCCGGTGCACGTCCGGCGGCGGGAGCAGCGTGCCACACGCGCATTTGCGCACCCGCACGTTGTCTCCCGCTTTGTCTTTGTCGTCGTCTTCGTCGGAGGAGGAGAGGGGCAGCTGGCGCTTGACCGGGCGGCGCGGCGGAGGCGGTGTGGATGTAGACGTAGAAGCGCGTGTAGGGGGGCGGGTGGGCCCTTGGCGGTGTGGAGGAGGAAGGTATTCTGCTATCCAGGCCGGCTTGGGGGGGAACCCCGCGACGGATGTGCTCGGTCGTAGGGCCGGCGTTTTGGACGCGGACGCGGACGTGGAAGCGCCAATGGCGGGTAGGGACGCAGAGGGCAGCGAGTCGCGGGGCACAGGCAGGCCGCGGCGCTTCGGCGGCGGGGCCGCTGCGGTATTTGGGGGCGAGGTCGCCTTGCGCTTCGCCGGTGGCGGCGGCAGGGGAAGGGGCATGAGCTTGGGATTAGACGTGCCCATGAATTCAATTGACTCGACGGAGGAGACAGAGATGGCGGGGGAGCCGGGGGGCGGGGGGATGCGTCGAGGGGGGACTGAGGGAGTGGGGCCAAGGGCCGAGGCGGAGGGCGCACGGCGTGAAGACGGGGACGGGGAGGGAGGCGGTAGTGGGGTACGGGTTTTCGAGGGCGGGGTGTTCGGTGGAGGAAGCCGCGACGAACCGGCTTCTGCGTTGACGTGCACGCGCGAGGGCCCCGCCTGTGCGTTTACGTGGCTGTGGCTGCGACGTGGAGGCGGAGGGGGCCGCGGGGCAGTCGTCGTCGTTGCGTGCGTCGGTCTCGGATGGCCCGCCGCATCCAGCGGGAAGAACTGCGGAAACGCCTCCATCTTGTCCGCCATGAGCTCTTGCATGCGGCGCACCATATCCGTAGACTCTGCTTGAAAATCCTCAAGCGCTTGCTCGTCCGGCGGCTCTTCGTACCCCTGTTTGCGCTCCCGCGTCCGGGTGTTCACGATATCTGTCGTCCCCCATAGCTCGATATCTGGTGTTTGAGGCAAAGCTCTGGCCGTCCAATTGTCCAAAGAAATGCCCTCGGGCCCTTGCCAGGTTGTACTAGTCCCATCGGCCCGTTCCCAGCCTTTCCAGAGAACCTGAAAAATGTCGATTCCAAGCTCATCAGACGCGGAGTGCTATTTACCTCGTATCTGCGGGGGTGATTGAATAAGAATATTGACGAGAAAACGCGAGCGGCGCACCTCATGTTTCCGTCAAAGCCGACTTCTTCCCCGAGAATGTCGTATTCAAACTCTACGTCGGCGTCGGAGCCCCAGTCCTCGGACGGGGTTGGAGAAGGGCGCCAAAGTTCGCTGGCGTCGTCTTTTCTTTTCGCTTGGGGCGCTTTCGTTTGCCCGCACTGGGCCTGCTGTTTGTTCAATGATAATTCCCAAAGAGCAGTGGCCAGGTCGATCGGCGTACATTTATCGCTTTGCTGAATCCTGCTCGTATTGGGGCTCAATTAGGTTATACAGTGTGCTTGAACGCCAAAAATCAGGTAGCAATCAATACAAAGCCAGCCCTAGGGCCTATGTCCGGTGTAGATTTCCCAGAGATTTGTGATGATTTTTGGCACTCGGGAGCCAGACAGATTTTATCGGTGTAGAGAGAGATGTTTGGTGCGAGCTCAGGAGCCTCCCTGAGTAGAAGACAGCGAGCTTAGATAATTATGAATACATACACGTGATCGCATTCTTGACGCGTTCCACTCGCGTCCTCTTTCACCTCACGCGTATTCGCTCCATCCTCTCCCTCACACCTCACCCACCCACCCACATCCTGTTGCTCACGCTTGGCCGCCCTCATACTTTCATATATTCATTTATATATTCCTTCTAGCGGTGTCGACGACGCCCCCTTGTTTCAGTGTAAGCACGCCCGCAACTGCGCCAACAACGCCCGCTTCGTCTCGGAACGTAGCTCGCCCGCCTCATAATGCTACGCGGGGCCTACTCTCGAGCGTCCGCGCGCTATCTTCATCGCATTGTTCACCGTAAACTCATGTCAACCCCTCCTTCTCCTCATGACGACACGCCCACCTTTACGTTTCCAGAGGAACCGTTGGGGCTCCCAGCGACAGCGGGCTATGGATTCTTTCAAGGCACACCTTACGACGCGTTGGGCCCGGATGGCCGTTTCCAGTTGCAGGCGAAACTCGGCTTCGGGACGAACTGTAGCGTGTGGCTTGCGAAGGACCGACAGTGCGTGGCTACGAACTAACGCAAGTGATGGTTTGACGCCTTCACCAGGCTGGACTCACATGTTGCTGTCAAGATCCTCAGCGGTTACGCTTCGCAACTGAACGCGGAGAGGAACCTACGGGAGCTCGCCACTCATGAGCGTCTGTCCGCTCTTCCCGTCGAAGAGACCAAGCATTGCAGCCAACTCATGGCTCATTTCATCCACAAGGGGATCGAGAACGACGGGGATCATCTTTGCTTGGTACTGAAGCTTGAGCAGGCGACGCTCGCCGCGGTACAGAATGAACATCGTGGCGCATTCTATCCCGTCCCACTTGTCAAACGCATCCTGCTTCACACGCTCCACGGTCT
Source organism: Mycena olivaceomarginata (assembly GCA_029378375.1). NCBI lineage: Eukaryota > Fungi > Basidiomycota > Agaricomycetes > Agaricales > Mycenaceae > Mycena > Mycena olivaceomarginata. The sequence continues at coordinate 174,452 of JARKIC010000196.1, forward strand.
GGCGGCCCTCCATAAATGTCGCGTGGCACATACGGGTACTTGCATCCTGTAGTGCTCCACGCATTACTTATGTCCTGGACAGACCTCAAACCAGACAACATTATGGTCGGGCTGCTCCCTAGCTCGACAACGCAAGGCGTTGATGCCTGGGTACTGGAACATACACCACTCGTTTACGGCCCGTGCCAGAGTCTTGACAAGGTTGTGACACAAGCATTCGTCTCCACCCAGCTGCCCCTTCCTTCCATGGCGGAACTTGAGAGGTGTGATTTCAAGGTCGCCGACTTCAGCAACGGTGACTTTTCGACGGCAACTCAGCGTGTTCTGACACTCATTCTCATGTTTCTTCAAGCTCAGGAGCTGGACGATCAGACGTCTGATCAAGTTACGCCACTCACATTACGTGCTCCAGAAATCATCCTTGGAGGTCCCTGGGACGAGAAATTGACATTTGGTCATTTGGTTGCTTAGTGCGGGCTGTCTCTTTCCCTTGCTCGCACATTTTTCGAGTTCTCTCCTTTAGGTGTTTACCCTTCTAACCCACCAACCTCTCTTTCCGCACGGCGTGAAGCCTATCCACCATGAGCACCTCCGACCGGGCTTCGAGCCCACTGAGAAGGGTATCGAGATCGACTACGTCCTTTGGTTGATCACATTTTTTACGGACCAGCGCTACCCCTCAGCTGTGCTTGACCTTTACGCCAACAGTCGAGACTACTTTGAGGAAAATGGTACGAAGTTCTTGGGTGCGTGTACCGGGATGATCGCTGATTTGTACATACCAGGAGATTGGAAACGCTTCAAAAAGGGATACAGGCGTCCGCTCGACATGTGTATCCGCGACACCGGCTGCACTGTGCCTGACGGGGACGTTGCTGGGGCCTGTTCGCTCATCAAGCGCTGTCTGCAGCTCAATCCAGCCGACCGCCCTTCTGCTATCGAACTCCTTCATGATCCATGGCTCCAGTAGACAGACGAGCTAGATGCCAGGGACGCAGAGGGCAGCAGGTCGCGGGGCACAGGTAGGCCGCGGCGTTTCGGCAGCGGGGCCGCTGCGGTATTTGTGGCCGAGGTCGCCTTGCGCTTCGCCGGTGGTGGCGGCAGGGAAGGGGCATGAGCTTGGGGTTAGACGTGCCCATGAATTCGATTGACTTGACGGATGAGACAGAGATGGCAGGTCGGGAGGATGCGTCGAGGGAGGAGGGGGAGTGGGGCCAAGGGCCGAGGCGGATGGCGCGCACGTGAAGACGGGGACCGGGAGGGAGGCGGTATTGGGGTACGGGTTTTCGAGTGCAGGGTGTTCGGTGGAGGAAGCCGGGACGACCCGGCCTCTGCGTTGACGTGCACACGCGAGGGCCCCGCCTGAGCGTTTACGTGGCCGTGGCTGCGTAGACTCTACTTGAAGCGCTCAAATTCTACGTTGGCGTCGGAGCCCCAGTCTTCGGAAGGGGTTGGAGAAGGGCGCCAAAGTTCGATGGCGTCATCTTTTTCTTTTCTTCGTTGCCCACAGTGGGCCTGCTGTTTGTTCAATTTAAATTCCCAAAGAGCAGTGGCCAGGTTGATCGGCGTACATTTATCGCTTTGCTGAACCCTGCTCGTATTTGGGGAACCGGGAGAAGCTCAATTCACGAGGTGCGGTGTGTCTGGGTTATACAGTGTGCTTGGACGCCAAAAATCAGGTAGGCCCTAGTGTCCGGTGTAGATTTCCCAATGATTTGTGCTGATTTTTTGCCACTTGGCGTGTAGGTCTCCACGATGTGAAGATGGAGCCGAATCGTTGGGACAGATTTATTGGCTGTAGAATTGACTAGAAGGACCAGGCGGAGACGCAGCAAGCCCCTGAGATGTTTGGTTCAGTTTGGCTTCTCTTGTTTCTTCCGCAATGTATCTTTCGCTGAATCTAAGCCAGTCTAAGCCCAAGAGCTCCCTACAAACTTGCCGACGTTCCTACATGCTCCGTTCAGAAACAACGATATTGGTGACTACATATTTCGAGGAACAAACGGTCATGGCCGACTCGGATGTTTGCGCTTCTCGCCGACACGCGCTGCCTCTTCTCGCTGCATCTCCTGCAGAACTTCCCGCAACTGCGCCAACAACGCCCGCTTCTTCTCGGGTCCCTCGTACTCTCCATCGTCCACCACGATCCGTAGATCACTCGAGTCTTCCTGGCTCGTCTTCATCCGCAGTGGATTCGAGTCCAGAAGGTTGGTAAACGTGTCCTGGTACTCGGGGACGATTTGGGTCAACCACCGCTTGGCCGTGGAACGGTCGGGCCGCCGCAGATGCTGCGCAGCATTGCGAAAATTCCGTAGGGTGTCGCGATGCGCCTGCAAGCGATAACACAACTCCCATTCCTCATTTGTCAAGAGCCATGTGGCCGCGTAGAAGGCTTTTTCGACAAGCGAGATGTCGGGGTCGCTGAACGCGCGTTCAGGCTCGTAGCGGAGTAAGTGGACGACTGTGCACTAGTCAACCGTTGTTGAATGAAGAAGTGTCGCATACTCACTATACGACAATCCATTCATCGTTAATACCTCTTTCTCCTCGGACGTCAAGCCGGGCTTCCGCCGGATATCGAAGATGCGATCGTTTAAAAGCTGGATGGAGTCAATGGATATGGTTAATTATGCCTCAACGGACACACCTTGGAGAATCCCGTCGACAACCTGATACTCCTCAATGAGGTCCATTGTCGAGATGGTGTCCTCGAGGTATGTGACTATCGCTTGTAGGTGCAATATTCTGAGGTCACTGAACTTTTCGAATCTCTTCTCGCTGCCGGTTAGGCGTCTGTGCAGTTCGTCGAGCTCCCTCGCGAAACCTCGCGTGTTCTTCGTGATCCCTCGCGTGTTCTTCGCGATCCCTCGCGCGTTCCTCGCGATCCCTCGCCTGTTCTTCCCTGATGTTTGCGATGGCCAGCTCGAGCGCCTCAAACCGCTCATCTTCGGTCTTGACCCTGATTTATGAGCGTAGTTAAATGGTGATGGGGAAGGATACGGTAAGTCGACTCACCTGGACTTCAGCTTCGCATGCCTCTCAGGGGAGACCAAAAGCATGGGGGTGGTCATGGCGGGAGTCAAAGGATTTTGGAATACACACTGGGCTGGATGGAGTGCTGGAGTGTGGGCGTGCTGTACTTAGGGGTCGGTCCTGATTAGGCAGACAGCTTAAGTAAGACATCATTGAACGCTGCTTTCTCTCTTGCATTTCTTCCACAATGCGTATCTAAGCCAGTCTAAGCTCAGCAGCTCACTGGAAACTTCCCGACATCCCTGCATGCCGCCCTGGCCCGACCGCACCGTCCAATCTGTACTTAACCATCTCAGTCTCTTGTCTGCCGTACTCCACAGCATCTCATACTCGTTCGTTGACTTGGCGCCAAAATGCTCTTGTTCTTTTGTTCCCTTTTATATTACGGTACCTTGTCCTCTCCCATCAAGGACCCACACCCGGATACATATTTAAACAATCGAAAAGGCTTCTGATATGGACTGCATAGGCACAGTCGGCCGTGCCAATATGAACACCTCGAACTTCTTTCCAAATGCGACTACCACACCTCCCCGGGGCAGAACCTCGAAGCCGCGTCGCGGCTTCCTTGGACCAGAAATGCCAGCCAACGAAGATGTAGGCGACAGCAAGAGTACTCAGGACATTTGGAGCGATATATCAATGTTCCAAGATGATGGTCCTTCGTGGATTGTCCCGCCTTTCTTGGGAAGACGCGTCAACTCGTCCCGCCCTCCTCTCCCACCATTCACCCCACCACTGTTTGCCCCTGCAGGGGAACCTCACGAATATGCAGACCACTCCATAAATCCCCAGGGCGCCCGCGATATCGAAGACTTGTCGGACGATGAGATCGTCTGGCCTACCGCCGTACATGGCGGGATGGACGGCCCCGCCATCGGATCAGGGCCATGGTTTGAGTCCCCGTCTCCCAGCCCAAACAGCAGCGTCGCTTCTGTACCGGATTCGGCATCTCCCAGAACTCAAACCCCCGCCCATGACGCCCACACCTTCGACACCCCTGGGCCAACCCTTCCTCCGCCCCGACCCTGCGACCAACACCGCGGTGCATCTCGCCGACACTTGTCTCCGCGTCGTGCAGGTCATGTACCACGTCAGTTCCGTTCTTCCCCCATCTCCGCTTTTCACTGAATCCATTTCATTCTATTCTTGCAGCACTTCTATGCCTCCAAGCCCTGGCTTAAGTTCATCGACCGCGCCTCAGAACCCTGGCTCGAGTGTGTCGACCACGCCGACGAAAGCTCCTCCACACTCGCAGCCGTGTTCTCCGCGCTGATGAAACGCACGCTGTCGCATCGTCCAGCGCACGCATGCCATCCGTGCGCCCCGCTGGGGTTCTGCGCCCACGAGCCCTGGCACGCGCGCCACAAGCGCACGCTCGAGGCGCTCACGGAGCACCTGCGGTGCTTCCTCAACGACTTCGATCCTCCCCCCACACAAACCCCAAAGAAATTCACCGCGCGCGACTTCGCAAACACACTCGCGCAGTACGCGAACGATTTCTGCGCGTTGGACCGGCGCATACAGGTGTGTTCTTCCTCCTGCCTTGTGTTTGTGCGCTGATCTGTGTTGTTTCTCCCTAGCGCCTGTGGATCCGGTTAGCGTTTGACATGAACGAGGCAGCCATGCGCGCGTCCGAGACCACTATAGCCGCGTCCGCGGCGGCTGTGGACGCTGCTTCCGCCGCTGAGCGCGAGGCCGCTGCCAATCGACGCAGGGCAGAGACGGAGCTCACCGGGATGCGACACGACCACAACATGTTGTGCAGGCGGAGGGAGTCGATACGACGTGAATTCGCGGCGTCTCTGGACAAACCCCGGCTTTAGATAGTTATTTATAAAGACATAATACAAGGGCTAAAGGTGTGGGATGTACAAACTCCAGTCTACGTCAGCGAACGCGCCGGGGTGGCAGAGCCCGTAGGCCTGTGAACGGCAATGTGGTGAGAAACAAGCGGGCGAGGATGTAGATCGGAATTGAAGTGTAAAATATGCGGATAAAGGTTGCGGAAACATATTTTCTATTGCCAGTAATAGATAGGGCGGTGGACGACGCATGAAACACCGCGGAGGGCGACTCGCTCAGACTCTCCGGTTCTCTCAGCAGGGACAACCTGACGTCCGAGTCACCGCCGGTCATCACCGCACGGTCGCATCATCGCCCTCCTCCTCTGGTTTGGGTTTGCCGTCAGATGAAAAGACGCCGTTAACCGCTTCGTTAACCACGAAAAGGGCCAAAATGGCCGCAGGAATTGCAGCCACAACCAATGCACAAGACCTCCACATCCACTTTTCTTCGGCGGTAGGAAAGCTTGAATTCCATGCAATACAATGAATGGCGCCAAAAACGATGCCGACCATGCCCTCTGCGATTAAGCTTCCTGTATTGTTCGTCTCGCTTATCGCTCCAAGAGCCCAGAATGAGGGGACCGAGGGCGAGGAAAGTGGATCGAACTCGGCGTAAAGCCCAGTAATGGGGCCAAGGAACCGATCCAGTCGTTTTAAGGAGACGGCGGCTATCCGACTAGAAGAAGTGGGCTGAACACCCACATCCGTTTTAGGGGGCCCAACGACAATGGGTCTTTGCACGTCAAGAGGCTTTCCCCACCAAAGCAGCCAGATGAATACATTGACCACGGCAAATGCAAGCGTGGCGGCCTCGAGCGCGGTTATTGCTAGGTGCTGCTGGAGACGGGCCAGACACTGCGCCGTGAACCACAGACCCTGCGCCAGCGCCAGACCCTTCGACAACGCGTCGCCTTTGCTTTTGTCCATGATATCCTCCGCATCCACATCTCGTATGGCGGCAAGGAAGCCCGGGCCAAGGACTGGATCTTCGAGTTGTTGCTTGGTTGCAACAGGATAGCCGGTGGACGACGCGAATCCGCCCATGCAGAAAAAGTATCCGTGGGTCCTTGGGACGGCGAACTCTATATGATAATGAGCGCAAGTCGAGAATCGAGAAGCAGGCGACCAACCCTTCGATAGCCTCCGCGCCACGTAGAACTGCCTTCCCGCAAAACCCACCATGAGTTCTGGAGCGATGAATGCAATGAGCATCATCTTCAGCCTTCGCCACAGGAGGGCCAACCAGCTCTGGCCTGGAGGGGGCACATTTGGGTGTACCGAGACCCAAGTGCAGGCGAAAATGGTCGCGAGGCAGCCCCAGATGACGTCGAACAATCTCCGACAGTTGTTAATATCGTCGCAGGTGTCAATTGACGTTCGAAGCTCGAGAATATTGACACTGGGAACTGCGGCTCCTCGGCCGTTTTTAAAGAAGAGGTGAGCGTGAACTAGGATTAGGAGGGTAAGCATTCTGAGGCGTGGTTGGGGGTAATTGGCACTGGAGCAGAAGAAACTTGCCTGCGCCATTTTTACATAGAATCTGGATATATGTAAGCGGTTTACTTCTTAGATAGATCTCACTGATCTATGTCGCGGCCTTGGTCGCGGCGCCGCGGCAATAGCGAGCGCCTAAACTCGGACACTGAGGCGCCAAGATTGGCTCCAATTTCACGTAGAATAAACAACAGCCACAGTCAGTCAGGCCGCAGTCAGTAGGCGCGCTTGCCAGTTGTGCCGTCTATTGAACAATGGTACCCACCCACGTTTTATCCGGAATCTAGACGTGTCAAACGTCTCGGTGCTGAGTGGCCCCTTGTAAAAAGGACCCACTGTACATTTCGCGAACGAACGGGGTCGCACATCTGCACTTTGGAAACGCAGCGAGGAAAGGAGAGGGAATGACACCCGAAGGCCAACATTGCTGTGCAGAAACCCAGCCACGCATCGGGAGATTCACGAGTATTTTGGACGAGCGCTCGCGACCACAAGGTGTTGCGCAGGCGGAGACAGTCGATACGACGTGAATTCGCGGCCCGCTCTGGACAAACCCCAGCTTTATAGTTATTTATATGGCGGGGTCCAATGTATACAATTTGGCGATTATATGTCGTGTTTGATAATCTAATCTGAGGTGAAGACATAATACAAGGGCTAAGGTGTGGGATATACAAACTCCAGTCTACGTCAGCGAACGCGCCGGGTGGTAAGGCCCGTAAGCCTGTGAACGGCAATGTGGTGAGAAACAAGCGGGCGAGGATTGTAGATCGGAATTGAAGTGTACAATATGCGGATAAAGGTTGCGGAAACATATTTTCTAATGCCAGTAATGGATAGGGCGGTGGAAGACACATGAGACACCGCAGAGGGCGACTCGCTCAGACTCTCCGGTTCTCTCAGCCGGGTCGACCTGACGTCCGAGTCCCGCCGGTCATCACCGCACGGTCCGCATCATCGCCCCCCTCCTCTGGATAGCTCTCTGGATTGGGTTTGCCGTAAGATAAAAAGACGCGGTTAACCGCTTCGTTAACCACGAAAAGGGCCAAAATGGCCGCAGGAATTGCAGCCACAACCAATGCGCAAGACCTCCACATCCACTTTTCTTCAGCGGTGGGGAAGCTTGAATTCCATGCAATACAATGAATGGCGCCAAAAACCATGCCGACCATGCCCTCTGCGATCAAGCTTCCTGTATTGTCCGTCTCGCTTATCGCTCCAAGGGCCAGAATGAGGGGGACCGAGGACGAGGAAAGTGGATCGAACTCGGCGTAAAGCCCAGTAATGGGGGGCAAAGAACCGATCCAGTCGCTTTAAGGGGACGGCGGCTATCCGATTAGAAGGAGTGGGCTGAACACCCACACCCGTTTTCGGGGGGTCCAACGACAATGGGTCTTTGCACGTCAAGAGGCTTTCCCCACCATAGCAGCCAGATGGATACATTGACCACAGCAAACGCAAGGGTGGCGACCTCGAGCGCAGTTATTGTGAGGTGCTGCTGGACGCGGGCCAGACACTGCGCCATGAACCACAGACCCTGCGCCAGCGCCAGACCCTTCGACAACGCGTCACCTTTGCTTTTGTCCATGATATCCTCCGCATCCACATCTCGTATGGCGGCAAGAAAGCCCGGGCCAAGGACTGGATCTTCGAGTTGTTGCTTGGTTTGCAACAGGATAGCCAGTGGATGACGCGAATCCGCCCATGCAGAAAAGGTATCCGTGGGTCCTTGAGACGGCGAATTCTATATGATAATGAGTACAGGTCGAGAATCGAGAAGAGAAGCAAGCGACCCACCCTTCGATAGCCTCCGCGCCACGTAGAACTGCCTTCCCGCAAACCCCACCATGAGTTCTGGAGCGATGAATGCAATGAGCATCATCTTCAGCCTTCGCCACAGGAGGGCCAACCAGCTCTGGCCTGGAGGGGGCACATTTGGGTGTACCGAGACCCAAGTGCAGGCGAAAATGGTCGCGAGGCAGCCCCAGATGACGTCGAACAATCTCCGACAGTTGTTAATATCGTCGCAGGTGTCAATTGACGTTCGAAGCTCGAGAATATTGACACTGGGAACTGCGGCTCGGCCGTTTTTAAAGGAGAGGTGAGCGTGAACTAGGATTAGAAGGGTAAGCATTCTGAGGCGTGGTTGGGGCCCGGGGGTAATTGGCACTGGAGCAGAGGAACCTTGCCTGCGCCATTTTTACCTAGAATCTGGATATGTAAGCGGTTTACTTATACACTGCGGGGATAGAATAAGTTTCCCCATAGAAAAAGGGCTTTTTAAAACGGGAGATTTCACAGTAAGCCCTTTTTCTCAATTGGAAAACTCACGAACAGAGGAGCTTCCTTTGTTACTCCGTTTTCCTTCACGGAAAAACATAAATTGCTAAAGTCTCCCGTTATGAAAGGCCCTTTTCCCCACCGAAAAATTAATTGATCTCCGCAGTAAACCTACAAGGATTTCACTGAGCTATGCCTTCCGACGCGGGGTCGTGGTAATAGCGAGGTCTAAACTCGGCCACTGAGGCGCCAAGGTTGGCTCCAATTTCGTAACTTTCGTTCAGATAGGACTTCGCTAGAATAAACAACAGCCACAGTCAGTCAGGCCGCAGTCAGTAGGCGCGCGCTTGCCGGTTGTGCCGTCTATTGAACAATGGTACCCACCCACGTTTTATCAATGTTCCGGAATCTAAACGTGTCAAACGTCTCGGTGCTGAGTGGCCCCTTGTAATAAGACCCACTGTACATTTCGCGAACGAAGGGAATCGCACATCTGCACTTTGGAAACACAGCGAGGAAAGGGGAGGGAATGACACCCGAAGGCCAACATTGCTGTGCAGAAACCCAGGGCGCTCGGGCCACGTATCCGGAGATTCACGAGTATTTTGGACGAGCGCTCGCGCTCCGATGAATTCCACAAAGATGGAGCAACACCCGCAAGACCTACGTAGTCTGTCTAATAGGTGCACTCCCCTTGTCGTGTGCTGTCCGCAGGCTGCAACGACGTCAGGCGATCCCGGTATATACAGCTCGCTCATTGATTACGCACCTGTAGTCATCGCCATTCTGTGTGATGTACCGCACCCACGGCAAGGCTTGGTAGCCGCTCTTTTCCACGACCTTCAGATACCGGACCTGGATGCCCGAGACGGTGAAATACGGAATCTCGTATTTTACTGTTATTGGTGCGCGCTTCTCGACGTCTTGTTCTGCGAACGACGGGTGAGTCAGGGATGCGATGATGCACCGGAGGGGGTGTGCGCACCGTTCTTTACGCTGGGCAGGCCAAAGTGGGCGCGCATCAAGAACTCCTTGCCGCCTGCGAGCTGCTTGATCTTCCACACAAACGCGCTCTTGTCGGGGGCGTATTGGACGGTTCCGGTGGAGGCGCGGAACTTTGGGCTGTCCGCGTCATCGGGCACGGGCACGGTGATCTCGACGTTGTTGGCTGTGCTCCTCCGCTTGAACTGTGCGATAACCTTGACCATGTACTCGACGCGGCTGCCGTTGTGCTTCTCCACGGCGGCCTCGACCCAGATGAGCGGCTTGACCGGGGTCGAGAGGCGGTAGGACATGAGCTCGAACTCGCCGTCGGGCGGGATGAAGGAGATGGTGCGGTCGTTTTCGAAGCGCGCGAGCCGGACACATTGGTGGAATTTGACGTCCTCCATTTCGATAGCTTTGCCCCGTGAGGCTGGGGAAGGGGTCAGCCGGCAGGCACAACGAGGAAAGGAGCGCGTACTGCGGCCGGTGCTCTCAAACATGACCTTGTCGTTGAGGCCAAGACGGAGCTCAGGCATGCCAGAGAGATAGCACTTCATCTTGACGGCGCCGAGGATCTCGGAGCGGGCGACGTCGCCCTTGGCGTTGACCATGAGATTGACGCTCTCGACGACGTCGAGGAAGACCTCGTTCTTGCGGTATTTTATACCCTCTGTGCGCCACGACACTGCGTTGGTGATTGTTGCCAGAGCCGTACGCTGGACCTCGAGTTTGTGGGATTCTTGGGTGATGTATCTGAGCAGTCGCATGAGCTCATCTCCAACAAATTAGCAGGAGACACGGACTCTTGCAGAATTTTGCTCTCGGTTGTTTGCGGGTAGCCTGGTAAGAGAGGGTTAGTGGATCGACCTGAAATATACCGAGTTGCTCCTACCAAAGTCCATCATCTCGTCCATAAGTTCATAAATGATCACGAAGTTGTCGCGGATACTCTCTTCTTCAAGTTCCTTGAAATACTCGACGAGTACGGACGTGAGGCGATGGAGAAAGAGAATAGTCTCTGCGGCATTGGAGTTGCGCTTTGAGAGCGCGAGGACTGGAGGAAATGAGCTGCAATTGGCAGAGAACAGCGAGACGCGACAGACGATAGAGATTTGAATGGCGGATGTGCATGTAGTTGATGCCCTGGCTGGAGAAGCATGGGGTAACCTGCTGGCCTTCCTCCTCGATATCAAGGACCAGGGAAAGGAACCGCTCGACATTGGATGGGTGCACGTCGTCGCGGTAAGAGCGCTGGATTAAGGGTTTGCCCTTGAGGTCAAGTATTGCGATTAAGCTGGCCATGGAAATTATCGGCCTGTTTCAGCAAGGGCAAAGTTGGCCGAGGGTTTCCAAGCTTTGAGTACTGGAGATGTCCAGGAGACGCGTCGATGAAGAGGATGAACAGAGACTCTGAAAGCTAAAGTTTCAGGACAGCACAGATGGGGCTGTGCACTGTAGATTAGATTGCAATCTAATCCACATACGAGAACCACGAATCGTGTTTCGTGTGTTCCACGATCACGACCGTCGACAACATTCGATTTCGCAACAAAATCGAGTACTCCTGACATCGTCCTCACGGATTTCGACGCACCAAGGCGATAATGGGCTCAGCAGCTGAAAGAAATGGGGATACTTACCATGAAAGCGCGTCATTATCTTTCACAATGCGACAAATGCATGTGTAAATATATAATGTTCAACGGAACGAATGCTACAAAACTCTGACATCTACAGAGGATCGTTGCCCCGTTTTTGTATCGACAAAATCTTTCGACTATTTACAGTTTTATGTTGAGCTTCGAAAGCCGTGGCGTCACGCCAGTGTGTTCAGGTCCGCCTCCTTCATCTCTACATGCGTTTCTCCCTCACCTCCTCCGCCCTCGCCTTCGTCTCCTCCACGCGCGCCTGCTCCTTCGCCTCCGCCTTTTGGAGTTGTTCCTTCGCGGTTTTGACCCGGGACTCGAGCTCGACGCGCGCCAGCTCCATCTCGAGCCTCTGCAGTTCCGCCTCTAGTTCCAGGCGCTTGGCGGCGGGGGGGAGGGAAGTGAGCGTCTCGGGTGAATGGGTGGACGTGTAAAAGAAGATATTGGTCGAATTGTTAAAGGTATTGGTATTGTTAAAGGTATTGATCGAATTGTTCGACGTTCCGATTTGTGCAGCCTGCCGTGCGGCGGCCTCCTCGAGGTCGTGCTGGACTTCGTCGCGCTCCCTTTACAGGGCATCCACCTTCTTATTGGCCGCTGAGAGCTGGGCGTGGAGGTCGCTGCATTCATTCGCGCTTTGTTCCAGCGCCGATTTTAACTCTAGCGCGCGATCGGTCACTTTGACCAGCATAGCGTCGGTGTTTAGTACGCGCTTCGTTACTGTGGGTTCCCCGTTCGGGGACGCGGTGGTGTCGGAGGGAGGCATCGTGGGGAATGTCCGACGCGGCTCGTCGTGAGTGGGGAAGAAATGCCCGTTGTGGCGAAAAACGAACCTTAAATGCCGCAAAACCAACCAAGTCAAATACACTCGTTGCTCGGCACCCGAACAAAGTCTAGAATGCATCCGCATAGTGTATTTGTCGTGTGGATGTAATAGACGTAGAAGCGCGTGTAGGGGGGCGGGTGAGCCCATGGCGGTGTAAAGGGAGGGAAATATTCTGCCATCCAGGCCGGCTTAGGGGGGAACCCCGCGACGGATGTGCTCGGTCGTAGGGTCGGCGTTTTGGGCGCGGAGCGGACGTGGACTGGTTTGCCGTAGTCTCGTAACAAGCCTTTATATACTTTTGTGAAGACAGTCGTTCACACGTATATAAAGGTTTGCCGCCCTCCGAACACGTCACTAGCACGCCTACCGATTCCTATCGTCCTGCTACCAATTTTGGGATGTGATCATCGTCTTCACCGAATCCAAATAAGCCAGCATTGAACAGAAAGAATGAAGGTGGAGAATAAGTAGTAACTTAACGCGTCGAGGGTCGCATCCAAGCACTGAAGCTCCAAGGCTTTCCCCTCCAGTCTCTGCCGTCTGGCGACGTATCCAACGACTGAGACCCGAGGTCCGCGGCACCCCTTCTGGAGTACGGCCGTACGTCCGAATCGAAGAGATTCATTCCTACAATATACGCGGCACCGCTTTCACGGGCGCTGACAGCCCATCAGCATGTCTCCTAACTATCCACAAAGGCCAAAAATATGTGTACCTTGACCGCGCACCCGGCCTGGAGGCGGAACATCCCCAGACCCTCGGCGTGCTCTGCGAGTCGCTTCGCAAGCGTGATTTCATCTCGGGGCCGCTCGGGATTGGGTTTATTGAAATTGGGATTGGGGTTATCGGAATTGAGATTGGGATTGGCGGCGGCGAACGTGTCGAGCAAGTGCTGTAGGCGGTTGCACAGCGCCGGGAGATTGCGCGCGCGCGCGAGCCGCGGGAGGTCCTCGCTCAGCGGGAGGAGCGCCTCGGTGAGGGTGGTGCAGCTTGCGACGATGCTGATGCTGGTCGACGTGTGCTCGGGCCCGAGCGCGGGGTCGCCGAGGAGCTCGAGGACCTTGAGCAGGGGCTGAGAGGGGCGGTGGGCCTGCAAGCACGAGGGGAGGGGATGTATTTATTTAGGAATAGAGCTCATGGGGTGGGGGGGGAACGAACGAACCTCAAGCATATCCGTCGCAGCTGTGTTACATTCGAGTATGAGGTTCATCACGGGCGCGATCTTGGGGTGGGAGGGGTACGGGTGCGGAGCCATGGTATCAAAAGCAGAGTGTCGAGAGTGAGTCTTGGTACACCCAAAGCTCTTGCATTTATGTATACAGGGATCCGGCTGTGGCCACAGCGTAGATCTTGATCGGAATGAGATGGAATGGACAGCAACTGAGAAAGAACAAGATCACTTGGGCGGCCAGGTCCAAGAACAAGGACAAGGACAAGGGTGCGAGATAAAGGGGCTCTGCTGTGGAGGATCCAAGTCATAGCATTCAAGTCATAAGCGAGCTCAAGATCCCAGGTAAGTACCGGTAGGAATATGCTCTATGGTAGGCCCACTACGCAGGATATGTCGAAAGACCCAGGTCCGCCGATAACATGCGCCGGTGATGCACTGAATTTATGGATTGTCTGCCACAATGGAGGAATTTTGCGGCCGTGGGCGGGCTTGCTCCGTCCACATCGCCAGCACGGCCGGCGAGTACTATCATCCTGCTACCGATCTTGGGATGTCCCCGAATCACTTGATGGTCCTCGTTGAACCCTTTTTGAGGCTACAGTATACGTTGCCAGAGCAGAGTTGAGCCGTGGGTTTGCGCTAAATTCATGCATTCCATTTCGCGGCCTGCGTGTACGCGGGAGTGCAATCAACGGCCACGGTCGTCACCGACTCCAGATCAAGCCGTGGATGTTGAGCTTTTGAAAGTGGGAACGAAAGAACAAGATCATTTGGGCGCCGAGTCGAAGCACAAGGTCCGGTGCGAGATGAAGGGGTTCTGCCGTTGAGCAACAAGAGCGATTCATAAGTAAGCGAGCCCAAGATCCAGGCCAGGTACTGATAGGGCGGTGTCCTATGGTTGGCCTACGCGGTCTGCTGTTGAGCAACAGGAGCGATTCATAAGTAAGCGAGCCCAAGATCCAGGCCAGGTACTGATAGGGAGGTGTTCTATGGTTGGCCTACGCGGGATCTGCAGGAGACTTTACACCGAAAGACCTGACCCCCGATAACTTGCGCCGGTGATAGATTTTATTAACTGGTTTGCCGCAACGAAGGGCTTTTGCGCGGGCGGGTTTCCTCCGTCCACGTCGCTAGCACGGCTACCGATTCCTATCGTCCTGCTACCGATCTTGGGATGCAATACTTATATGTGATCATCGTCGTCACCGAATCCAAATAAGCCACGGGTTTTGAGGTTTGAACAGAAATAATGAGTGGGATTGAAGGTGGAGAATAATAATGCGTTGAGAGAGGATTGAAGGTCGCATCCAAAACATAAATGGGCAGGCAGATGGAGGGGAAAAGGCCGCCGCGCTGCCATTACTAAGCCGCACCCGCATCAGCACACGTCAGTTTTGGAGTAATTTATTTGCCAACTGCTTTCGCTCCTTAACTTTCTCTTTCGCTCTACCACCATGGTGGTCACCCGCAAGACCCCAGTGGCTCCTATGCCCGTGGCGTCAAGAACAAATTCAGCCCATGCCCTGCCCCGAGCAGCAAAGCCGAAAACAAACTCAACATTGGCCGCAGAAACAGACAAGGAAGCGGCTGCGAAGAACGTCAGTGGGATAAATAACTGCATGCCTTGGTATTCATTCGATTTCAAGGTGCAGTGGCGGCGTCTCCGAAACCGCATCCAAAATCAAAACATAAAAATCGACACCAGAAAAAACCAGTAAAGGTCAGTTCATTATCTAGGGGAAATCTATCTATTTGGCAACCTCTCGGGCGAGGTGTGGCGCGTTTCGCGGGTCGGCACAAGATGACGCGCGCGAATAGTGCAACTCGTGTGCCGCCCAATAGAGCCTTTGCGCTGAGCCACCAGATCAACTGGTGGCTACAACCTGTAGTCCTCTGGGGCCACTACAGCCACCATTTATAGCCCTCAAATAGAGAACAAAATGGTGGCTAGCACGGGTCGGAGGGCCTTGATACGAATCCATGATAGCAGCCACCAGTTGAACTGGTGGCTCAGCGCAAAGCCTCTAATATGCGGCGCTGGTGTACTTACTGCACGACCAAATATCGCCCTCATTGCAGCGCGCGCGAGTGCGGGAGAATATGCCTCGACGTATACCCGTGCTCGCAGTGCCTTGCGTCCGCGCCACCGAATTTACGACGAGCTGTTGCTTCTTCATGTGCCTGCGGGCAACCAAATAGATTCCCGTTGATTTTAATTTCATTCCTAACTAACTTCGTTCCAGTCATCGAACGGCTGGCTGGACCGGCTAGCCTACCTGTCTCTGTCCCTGTTCGCTCTGTACGCATTCACAACATGTCCACACGACTCAACACTCTCCAACCCCGTGTGCCGATCTCTCTCGCAATACCGCACCCACGTCCTCGAGCCGTACGTCCTCCCGCCAATATACCGCGCCCTCGAGCACCCGACCGTCGCCCCCTACGTCGAGAAGGCCCAACACATCGAACGCACCGCGCTCCGCCCCACATACGAAAAGTACCTCCGCCCCGCGTACAGACGCTCCGCGCCCTACGCCGCCGCCGCCAAGCGCGCCCTCTGGGACCGCGCCGCCGTCCCCGCGTTCCACGCCTACGTCGCGCCGCAGTACCGCAAACACGTCCTCCCGCAGTGGCACAAGCACGCGGCGCCGCTCATCGCGCGCGCCGCGCCGTACGCCGCGCGCGCGCAGCACGGCCTCGAGCGCATGGCCTACGTGCTGCGCAAGACGTACTCCGCGCGCGTCGCGCCCGCCGTCTCGCGCGCGTACGCGGTCGGCAAGCCGTGGGCGGTAAGGGGGGTACCGCACCGCGCGCCCGCACGCTGTGGCGTTCTATGTGCTCGTCTCGGACAAGGCGGGTGCCGCGCGCCGCGCGTACGTCGACCCCCATGTGCGGCGCATCTGGGAGAAGGTGCTCGAGCTGAGCGGCGCGGGGCCGGTTGGGAGCCCGACGGAGCAGCCGCCGCCTGTGCCGGAGAAGGAGCCCGAGCCGACGGCGGCGACGGCGGAGGACGCAACGACGGAGCAGGTGGCGAGCGAGACGAGCGTGGAGGCGACTGTGACGGTCGCGGCCGGTGAGACCTCGTCCTCTGCTGCCGCGCCCTCTGCGGAGGAGGAGGTCCCTGAGCCCACAGAGGCATCGGCTTCGTCCGTGCTCGAGGCCTCGTCGGCCTCATCTGTCGTTCCCCCGGCCGAGGCGCCTGTGACGGTCGCGGCCGTCGAGACCTCGTCGTCTGCTGCTGCGTCCTCTGCGGAGGAGGAAGTCCCTGAGCCCACAGATGCATCGGCTTCGTCCGTGCTCGAGGCCTCATCGGCCTCATCGGTCGTTCCTCCAGTCGAGGCGTCAACCGTCGTCCCGGCGAAACCTTCCTCCTTGATCATTGAGGCTACTTCTACACCCGGAACCACCCCCGGTACCGTCGAACCCGAGATGAACGCCGAGATGAAGGCCGAGATCCTCGAAGAGCTCTCCGCAGCCTCGATCGCGCTCCAATCTGCACATGGCATGGAGTCCCCCGTCGTCGAGGAGATCCTCGCGGACGTCAAGTCCTCCGTCAAGGCCACACCCACCGGCTCAGCCGTCCCCGAACCAAGCGCGGACGAGCTCCCGGAAGAAGACGACTCGGCGCTGCTCGACTTCCTCGGCGGCATCGGCCTCGACGAGGACTTCTTCGGGAAGGAGGAGGAGCCGTTCGTGTCGGACATCGCGCCGGACGATGACGAGGACCTCGAGCTCACGCAGGAGGAGATCGACGCGCTCAAGGCGAAGGAGGCGGTGGAGCAGGCGGCCGCGAAGACGCGCGGCACCGCGGAGAAGCGCGCGGACCTCGAGGGCCGGATGGCGCAGAGCATCGAGCAGCTCCCGGTGGTGGTCGCGGAGAAGACGCGGATTCTGCGCGAGACGCTTGCGGGACTGCGGAAGAGCGCGGTGGGTACGCTGGACGACGCGAAGACGGAAGTGGGGAGTGCAGTGCCGAGTCTGCGCAAGGAGGGAGACAAGCTGCTCGCAGGGCTCGAGGGGTACCTGAAGAAGGAGGCGGCCAAGACCAAGAAGGGCGGCGATCCCGCGGAGCGGGCGGCGCGCTGGGAGACGATCGTGGGCAAGGTGGAGGACAAGCTGGGGGAGAGCATCCATAGCGCGCAGGGTGTGCTGCAGGCGTTCCATGTCGAGGAGAAGGCAAAGGAGGTGGACGAGGGGATGTACATCATCCAGGAGATGAGGGACGCGTGCAGCCAGGCGCAGGGAAATGTCGGGCTCGAGCTGAGCTGGCTGGACGATGTGACGTACCATGACTGGGAGGTGTACCATTCTCTGGCCAAGTGTGGGTGTCTTTTTCCGCTCCTTCCCATCGCTTGTCGCTGACGGGTTTTTTACTATTTATTTTTGTTATCAGTCGGCGAAGACTTCCAAGCCACGGCCTCCGCGATCCAAGCAGGGACACACGAGGACTCGCCCGCCGACCCCTTCATCGCACGCCTCGAGGAGGAGCAAAAGGCGCTCGGGGACCTCGTCAACGAGCTTATAGGACGGATCAACACCCTCAAGCAGCAGGCAGCGAAAACGTTCGCACCCGAACCTGTACCAGAGGCTCTTCCCGTACAAGCCACCCCTTCTGCAGAAGACGCAGGAGAAAACCCTGAGGGCGGGAACCAAGAGACCGGGAGCGAGGCGAAGGAGCCAGAGGTGTCGTTCCTGCCCGTTCCTCCTGTCGCGGAGCCTGGGGTTGTGGACCCTGCGCAGGTGATCGTCGGGAAGAGCGCGGAGCAGGTGAAGCAGGCGGTCCGAATTGCGGAGGAGCACAAGGAGCTGTAGGGCTCCTATTTCGTCACCGGGAGGGCGGGATCGAGAGGGAGGGATCGAGACGGAGAGGGCTGTGGGGTAGGACTATCTTATCGTTCGAGGAGGAGGAATGTATCCTAAATTATTCGCTTTCATGGGTCCAGTATGGCTGTCATAGCATTTGTTTTTATTTTCACTTTTCTCATTCTTTTGTCGTGATTTAGATTGCGTCGACAAACATCTGGATGGCGAAATGCAAAATCCGAAAGACTGGTTCGAGGCAGGAGGAGCCCATGAACAGTTTTTTTTCCCTACTCCCTCCTGCGGAACCTAGAAACAAAAATTTCCTACTCGTTCTCTCTATAACTGACTAGGGAGACAATGACAAATCTGATGTTTTCTTGTTCTATCGGCGGCACTCTGGTATGTTGCAAAATCATGACGTCAACTAGGTTGAACCAAGTATACTCGCTTCCCAGTGAAGCGCGTGTACTCAATTCAACCTAGTTGACGAAGCGAATGTAGTTGGTTCAACCTAGTTCATGTCATATCCACCAGTTCGCTTTTCCACCAATTCGCTTCCACGACTTCTTCTGCTCCAACTTTCAAGTCCGTTGTCCTCCTGTCCTCGATATCTCCAGGGGTATTTGTCTTTTGCGCTTCTGCTGGCCTGTGCCATTTCGGGTTCTGGTGGTGTCGGGGTCCGGGCGGTCTCTCACCCTCAGCCGATTTTCTGTTCCGGTTGCTAAACTTCGGGACCTACCGACATCCCCAATTTTAGGGATCAAGACGGTATTCCATTCCATTCCAGATCGAGTGGCGCCGCCCTACTTTTGATTTTTTTCTTTTCTTTTCAGTTTGTTTGTTGTTCCCGCTATTTAGACTGGCCTCGGAGGCGGAACAATGCCAGAATTACCCGTTCTCGTGGTTCATCGTGAGCAGCGATTTTTTTTTCTGTTTTATTTGACCAATCAATTCAAATCCGATTTTTTTCGGAATGGTGAACGGAGTTGCGTGAAACCAAGGAGCCTCCTAGATCGTGTTTCCCACACGACGGGTCTCAAGAGATTTGAGCATCTCGTCGACACGATGGCGGCGGGGTTTCGAGTACCTCACGGATATGATTCCCATTTTCATGTGTTTTTCATGGTGTCTTTCAGATAGATATTGGACATAGCTCTGGCGCACTTCAACTTGGTTCGTTTGACCTCGATTTTGGCTGTCATTAATTTCTTTCAAGATGACTCCGCTGACTTTTCATTTTTTTCTGAACCACGGTGACGAGCGGGTGAAGGAGGGCTTGCGCTGGCGTGCGACTGGAGACCGCGGGAGTAATTTAATTGATAGCGTTATTTGCTTCCGTGGGACCAGATTGGGACTAGATGTCATCATGTCGTTTCCATGTCGCGGTGGGGCGGCCTGGGGTGCACCGACTTAAAGCAGGCACCGTCGCGTCGCGGTTCGATGATTATGATGAGAAGAGTCCTTCCTAGTCCGTCATGAAACTCATTCAAAAATGATTGATTTTTCTTTGGGACAAAGCCGCTTCCTCGACACCGACCAGCTTGGGGAGTCGGGGCCGTTCGGATCGGGTTCGCGAACTACCCGAAATAGGATGCTCAAAAGTGCACCGCCTTTTGGACGATCTTGGAACGATAGCTTCTATTCCCATCGGCTGGGCCATCGTACCGGGTTCCAGTATGTAGTAAATATTATAAATCCTTCCAGCTGTCATAGTGACCGAAACCCTGAACAAATCTGCTTCGCCTAAATAGGCTGTTGAGTATATGGGTAAATTATCAATATGCAACGTCGACGCGCGCCCACAACACCACGCGAGCACGCGAGACCACGCGAGGCCACGCGAGGCCACGCGATATGAGCCACGCGACATGGCAATTTTGCAGATAGGAGAGGTTCAATTAAAGCGCGAGCTTGAAGCGGAATGGTATTTCCCCCCAAATGTTGAAGCGGGGTTCTCCGCTGTGCCTAGCTGTGCCCCCGCTACTTGAGGTCAAGTGCCTGGGTCTGAAATGTCTGAAACACAGGAAAACGAAAACGGAAGACGGAGGAAAAACCGCGGACAACTAGATGTTGAAAGGGGAGTGTGGTTGTGTCGTAACCGCTGAACAGTAGTTGTCGTAACAAGACTGAAGTATGTAGCCAAGGAAAACGCTTACGTTAGGGGTATGTGGGTCCTCCCACCCCGCCACCATTTTTTTTGAGGTCCAGTGATACACCTTTGTCTTTGGCGTGGAGAAGGCAGCCTCTCTTTGGCTCAGGAGCTCGCGCAGGGCAAAGTTCAAACTGTATTGTCTTCGGCCAAGCTACTTACCCCCTCCTGGTGTGGACCGCTGTACGTAACACTAAGTTACCAGCCGTATATGGCTGGTTCAAACTTCAGGCAATGTCACAGTATGTAATTGTCAATGTAATGCTCCAAGCGCTATAGCCCAAGAGGTGCTTGATCGGCAGATCTTGGTAAATAATCCCACGACCCTACCTACCCCCAAATAAGGAAAGTGTTTGGCAGGGCAAATAGCGGCAGTATCCAAGGCCATCAATACATTATTTTTTCGCCTCCCACTTCCCCTCAGAATCAGAAGCGCGACGCGCATCGCGTCGCGTCGCGTCTACACATCTCACTCTTGCATAGCCACCACCCAACACCCTGCAAACATTATGGAGCTCTGTGCCTGTAAATTGCACATACATCTTGGACTGCTGAAAATAATGCCGCCGCCCACCCCCCCAGCCTGAAAATTCCATGGGCCTATCCATTGGCCAGAAGAGGCGAGCTAATCCGAACTCACCAGCAGGGACCCCGCGTTTGAATCTAATTCTAAGAAGCGACCCGTCCGGCGGCGGTGACCCTCAACCCCATCTTGTACTACCAGTGGTTTCCGAGGTTGTATCAGGGGAGGTAGAATTGGGGCAACAATCATCTTCAGATGTCTTCACTTGATATATATTGAATATGGTGTAGCTATGTTGAAACGGCAAAGAATGTGTATTCGTGAGTAAAGCTTGCCAGAGTATGCCGAATGAGCCGTTGATGCTGCCAACATTTGATGCGGATGATCCGCGCCACCTCGCGTGGCCAGATCAAATGCCAAGATCTTCCGATCACTCACCTCTTGCTATAGCCTGCTTGGCTTGTTTGTTTGTTTTTTTTCAGCCACGACGACGTCGACGGGGACCTCGCGCCACAAGAGCGATCGTCCCGACGCAGGCCACGTTCTCCATCCCCGAACGTCCTCAACTGAATGAAGATTCCGCTTGTTCCGCGAAGGTAAAGCAGTCATGTTATCACGGCCCCTCAGTCACGGCTTTAGATTTTTGTATGTACGGGCGAAAAAAAGTCGGTCCCTGTAGGGATATTAGGTCCGATGGGAATTCTTCCTCCTCGAAATGGCATTGCATAGCGCGACGTCGCAAGAAATGGTAGGACGTATGTAAGTAGGAGATGCACGGAGAAAATGAAGAGTATATAGTGAGAAAGAAGGGGGTGCGCGGATCACTCAGTGGTTGACCTCCTTCCAACGGAGGTTGGACTCGTAGAAATCAATGAGCTGCAGCAAAAGTGATACGTCAGTGAATCGTGGGCGACTTGATTCGGGGAAACGCACCTTTTTGGGGAACTTGTCGGCGCACTTCTTGGAGTCTTCTCGGACGCGTTCGCCTGAATACCTGATTTTGCATTTTAGGAAAATCCAAAACGGACGTGAGGAGCGGTCGGGCGACACGTACAGCGTGAAGTATACAAACAGCGTATCGTCTACGCGCTCGACGGTGTCGACTTTATCGACGAGATGGTCCCAGCTCGGCACTGTCATGTGGTTTTGCATGTCGCCAATAATTTCCTGCTGCGCGGACGGGGACTCGCGCGCGGGGGCTTTCTTTTCGCTGGCCTTTCGCGCCTTCTTCGTCGGGCGCTCGTCGTCTTTATCGGCGGGTTTCTCCGACACCGACTTGCGCCCACGCTTCTTGGCCACCGACGCAGAGCCCTCCGCGTCCGATGCGTCGTCTGCCACAGACTTACGCGGTCGCTTGGCCTCGGCGCCCTTCTTTGGCGACGACTTTTTCTTGTCCCAGAACGCTTTGATGAGTAAAGTCGCGTTTCTGCGCGACAGACGCGACGAAAGTCAGATAACCCTCGAAAGTCGCAGAGAAAGGGATACTAGCATACCCGGCATCGTCCTCGGCTACCCAGCTGTTGTGTTCGGGCCCATAGCCCTTCCAACTGACAAGATATCCGATCTTGTTCTGAGGACGAAGAAAAGTCAGTCGGCGACGCGTTTCACGAGCCAACGGCGGGAGGGCGGGCATACCTTCTCAAAGTGACCTTTTTTGGCGTCGAGAATAGCCTCAATCTCGTACTCCTCCTCGTCATCGTCCCCGTCTTCGCCGCCACTCTCTTGGGCCTCGCTGTCCTCCACCTCTGATTCTCCCTTCTTAGAGGGCAAGGCCTTCTTTTTAGTTTTCGCGGCGTCGCTGGCGCTAGATGCTGCGGGAGACGCTGAAGGCATGGGCTCAGGTGCTCGTCAACGATAAAGTTGCCGTGTGCGAAATTTTGATCTCAGTCAAAGTGACCACGTGCTTTCTGGGCGCTAAGGCTCCAAGTCAAGATATGCAATGCTAGCTAATACAATAAATCTACAATTCATCGGCGACGGTTGGGACTGGCGCTTGCGTCCCCGAGGGCCCCTGCCTTTTTTCGGTCCAGTTGGCGGCGGTCTCACAAATGCGTAGTCGCATTGGATCGCTTGCTCCAATAGCGTCGTCCCCGAAGCCCCGTCGATGGCACGTTGGGCATCGTTCATCGTCTCGTATTCCACCAGGGCATATCCCTATCGACTTCGTGTCAGCCAAAAAGAACTCCAGCTGAGAAGAGTCCGCACCTTGACGTATCCTGTTCGCCGATCGAGATTGAGGTGCAGGTTTTTTATCTCCCCGAACTCGGCAAACTTGTCGGTCACATCCTCTTCCGTGGCTTCCTCGTGTACATTGGTGACGAGGACGATCCACCCCTCGACAGCTACAATTAATTTGCGATGAGCATATGCACATTCTCCCCGAGAAAATACTTGCACCGGGCGGCGCGGGTGTCTGCGTCCTTTACATGGGAGGTCTCCACCCGGTCATAGGTGGGCTCCGTGGTCACGGTCCCGTCGTTTCCTCCTGCAGACGATAAATTCAGCGCGGCAAAGCTCTCTATGGGATCGACACAAACCTGTGTTCTGGAAACCTCTGCCGCGTCTTCTTACTGCTCCTCCAGCAGCAACTACAAGGGAGAATGGTCATTCTAGTCCAAAGGCCGTGTCAAGACAACATACCATCGTCAATGTTCATTTCATCGTCGGACATTTTCAAGGTGGCGAGAGGGCTGTGAACTGTCACGCTGTCACATTCACCTCACGTGCAAACTTCGAGCGGCGCTTCGATCCATGATCCATCAACAGAAGCTCGCTAGTAAGAAGGTTCAGTGGTCAGACCGCGCCCTGGAATCTTAAACCCTCAGTCGAATATCCTGTTTCCCGGCAGCTCTGTTTAAGTGGGTTTCCAGAGCCAATTCGACATCGTACCGGGTAATATCATCTGATCTGATCTTTTGTCGAAGCTTCCCAAGGTTTGATCCCAGTTTGCCTATTCCGTGCTATACTGAACAAGGCAAAAACTAGATGTTGTTAACGGTATTGATATGATCATCTCTTCTCTGTTTAGCAAGCCGGCCGTAGGAACCGTAACGGGTGGTATTGACGGCTGCCTCCCCGCCGAATGTTGTCAGGACCCCCCCGCCCCGCCCGTTTTTTCTTCCGCGTCTCTCACGTACCCCCACGAATCAAATCAAGCGAGCCAAACCAGCTCAGTCCGTTTGTTTCGATTTGGTAATTCGCGTGACGGCGGGTGACTTGGCGGACTCGGAGTTGCGCGCCAAAACTTTTTTGATCCCGATTGCATGCAACCTCACCGATTCCCTTTGCCACGGTCTCCCCATTTCATTTTTTCTTTCTCTCCTATGTTGTGCCTGGACGGCTGGACCCACCCTTGTCTCATAGTTTCATACTGATCGACTCTTGCCCAACTGAGCTTTTTTTTTTCGCGGTCATGGCGGTTCGTCCTCCGAGTTTCATCGACATCTGCACATATAAAAGGTAGGTCCCGCTTCCTCTTGTCCTCAGTTGTATTTTACCGACTTTCGTCTCATCTCTGTATCCACCAGCACTCCACACCCCATCTCAATCATGCCCCATCCCTCCGTCAACCAACGCTGCGCCGTCTGTGAACGCGCAACTTCGCTCTGGTGTAGCCGTTGTCAAAACGCATGGTATTGTTCGCCTGAACATATGCGTAGCGTGCGTTTACACCCGTGACATGTGTCGCATTAAATCTTACTCTGTGGCTATTTAGGACTGGCCTCGCCACCGCTCACATTGTCACGCTCCCTCGAGTCTCTATGGCTCGAACATGATCGCGACACCGCCCCCGGCCGAGCCCGAGTACATTTCCGTCAACGCCATATTATTTTTGGCCGATGAAGGTGCGTGTTCGACGCGCCCAAACTCTCCTCGCGCTTATTCCGTCCCAGAACGTCCCAGAGTCATCAGCGTCAGATGCCGCCCACCGCAGCGCCCCTCGCACGGCCTCTGCCCGGTCCCAGCTCTCCAGCCGTAT
The DNA here is from genome assembly GCA_029378375.1 of Mycena olivaceomarginata. NCBI lineage: Eukaryota > Fungi > Basidiomycota > Agaricomycetes > Agaricales > Mycenaceae > Mycena > Mycena olivaceomarginata. The sequence continues at coordinate 199,187 of JARKIC010000196.1, forward strand.
TTCGACGCGCCACCCGACAACGTCGTCCTCACCCAAGGCCTGAACGGCGAGCCCCTGCGCTTCCCCCCTCCACATCTTCTACTCGTCCTCGGCGCTCAACAGATCCTCGCCTGTCAACCGCGCGATTTACCACATCACTTCGGGAGCAGCGCCAAAGGCGTGGTGTGGCAACGTTGTCGCTTTCAAATTCAACGGTGCTCGGCGCCAAGGGTATACGGAAGCTGGCTCCAATGACCTCCCAGCTTTGTCGGCGTATTTCCTTTCGTACCAGTGACGTGAGTGATTTACACTTTACCTTTTGCCTTTGCCTTGACAATGCATCTCATAACCCTCGATTTCTTGCTCTTCTGCAGATCAATCACCCTAATTCTTCGCGACCAAATCGCGACTCTCCCTATCCATAATACACAGTTCCAATCGACCTTAGTATCCAATCGCCCTTAGTATCCAATTGACCTTAGTATACTACTACTCTACTAATTTCCACTGCTGTAGCATAGTGCCTGCTCTCCTTCGCTTTCGCCTCGTTATTTATTATACTTACTAGACTTATACTTACTAGATCTTGGTATATTTCTTGTCAATAGAAGGGGCTTCCCGTCTCTTTTGTGCCATCATTTTCGACGTGCATGAACGGTCCCCTTGAAGCGGGAGCGCGCGGCGCCCGCCCGCCCGCCAATGCGTACCATTCCAAAAATAAACAAGCGAGCCTCGTTCCTGTTTGAGAAGATGTGAGACATATTCACGTGGCCGTGAAGAAGATCGACGTCGAGCAGACGGTTGCAGACCTTCCGCGTCGAGCTTATCGCTGCATGGTATGTTTTATGGAATCCCCACACCCATGCATATGCATGGTGCGCAGATGAGCGCGAGATATTCCCGTAGATATCCGCCATTTGTTCTGGCGAATTTCTTTCCCCATTATGGACACGCCCTATTTTAATGTACTCCAACTGGATAATCGATTGAACGGAATTCGACGTCACGGACCCGAGGATCTTCTCAGCTCTTCTATATTCACGAGGAAGCAGCATGGTGGAACCGGCGGATCAACAAGTTGTAGACGATCTTTTGGTTGAATCTGATCTGGCCTCTTTCCGCCTCCACAATTTCTTTTACCGACCCGTTGCCGCCAGTTGCCGCCGCGGTACCAAATCTGCAAGGCTCGTCTGCCTCCGTCGAATCAAGTTCCGCGGTAGTAAAAAAACCCTGTAGATCAATCGGCTTGAAGCCGTGCCCCGTTTGAAATTGTATAGCTTATTGGGGATCCCAAGGCCCAGATCCCTGCACGAATATCTTGCCCATTGAACGCCTTCGACAAGTCATACGCTCACCGGCCGGGCGGGATTTGAATTCTAAAATATCCTCTGGACTGGCGAAATCGTAACACCACCTTCCGCTGACGGAAACTTGCCACACTGAAGTTATAGTGTTCCTGCACTTGCTTGCAGTGCGATTTCTACATCAGCCTTTGTTTTACTCTTCTTCGCCGACCAAATTTTGGGCTGTGAATAGCTTGACCCAATGGCCGAGTTGACAGCGAGCTGTGTGCCTGGTTTCAGCTCGGAGTCGAGATAATCCGCGCCCGACACCTCGGCCACTGGCGTAGAGTGATACTCTGGCCATCAATTCTCTGTATTCCGGAGATTCCTGGCAGTTGAACATCATCGGAGTTGGGGTCGAATCCACCGTTCAACGTTAACCAGCCCGTCCATCTCACCTTCGGACCTTCCCCATTCTAGCGTTGCGTTCATACCAGGTTTGATTCTTGTCCATTACACCTGCTCTGGGATGAGACGCGCTCAAGTCTCCCCGGACTTTGGCTTCCCCGGGACTACCTGGACCCGCACCGCCGATCTATTTGGTTGCCCTCCCCGCTTTCGCACCGAGGCCGTCTGCAGCGCCGTTCGGATACTGCGGCCATCCCGGGGCCCGAAGTAGATGAGAGTTCGGGGGATGTGTACCACACGGTCTTGGTGGGTCTTCTGTCGGTTTACAATGTGAATGAGTTTCCAGACATACCCATACTACCGGCCTAACACGCGGTCGAAGGACTGTTCAAGTCTTGCCGTATGAATCCGAGTCATGTCCGGCAGAAAGGTGGAGCCCTTAGATTCGGTTCCTATTCCAGCAGTATGCCTGGGCAGAGCCTGGGGCACTGGCAGAACTTGAGCGGTGTGGCCAGTCGGATCCTGACAGAACTTCACAAATGGTGTCCAACCTTCGTCCAATCCTGTAATTTCTAGAAAACGCGGGTGGAATCTTTCTCGGTTCCGTAACTCATCCTGGAGAGAGCACCGGAAACTGGCGGTTATTCCTTCCTTCCGCATTTGGGTTTTGCCTGCTCTGGAGTGGAGACTGTGCCACCGCCACGCCAAATACTGGCGAATGTTTGTTCGGCTAGTTCGATATTAATATAAAATATTTAGATGGTTTTGGCAAATAATAAGAGTACTGATCCATACGGGGCTCAGCGCTCATGATTCGTTTGGGCGGCGAGATTTTGTTTCTAGGTCCGCGAACCGCGCTTGATTGGAGTGGCATATTTGAGTTGATTCTCCAGGACCTGGTCAAACCGGTTGCAATAGGTTGCAATAGACCTCGGTTGAACTACTTGATATCTACCCGCGAGCATGCATGCAGATGCCAAGCCGAAACCTCGTTTGCCAATGGAGCAATCTGTGCAAGCGCTCCGCCCTCAGGCCTCAGGAAGCAATCGACACAATTATGCAACTGTCAGAGACTGCGTTTTTTTATGTGGATGGCGCGAACGAAAGCGCTCTAACATGTGCCAATTGTCTTCCGAGAGCCAGATTTCTTTGTAAAGTTTAGAACTACACGGACAATTTAAACGTTGGCGAATATCGGAAGAACAAGTGAAACAAAAACCTCGGAATAGTGTAATCAGCCTTCCTCGTCCTCCTCCCCTTCCGTCTCCTCTTCTTCCTCTTCTTCGTCCTCGTTTTCGTTCTCGTCATTTTCTTCGTCCTCCTCTTCTTCGGCGGTTTGATCTCCCATTGCGGCCTGTGGTGCCGTAGCGTTCGAGGCCCCGCTTGCCATCTTACGAGCCTCGATAGCACGTTTCGCCTCCTCCTTCTCTTCGTCCACGGGTAATAAATGTTCCGTCGCGAGATCTCTCCATCTTAATGCGCCATTTACACCTCCGCCGTCATAACCCATATCTTCAAACAGCGCGCGAGAAGACGGGTCATATGGAGGTCGAGGCCGCGATGCAGGATGCTTGACATTAGTTGGATTTCCGTAAGGATATGAGGGATGTGCTTGAGAAGGCAATACTATTGAAAAAATAAGCGGATAGCACAATAACTCGACGTGAATCTGCCACAAACTGTCGGAGTCATCAGGATCAGGCGGGACCATATGAGTCGGAATGTTAAGATCTGTCGAGCCGCGGTTAAACCACGGAGATTAAGGAGCATACTGGAAAGATGACCGTCGCTGGCGAGTTCGCCTTTGAGATAATCTCCAGTCTCAAGAGTATCTAGGACCTGTAAATCATATGTTGACATGTGCAAATAGCAATAGGTAAGGTCCTAAAAATCCGGTCCAAAAGTGGTGAGCCCTTGCCGCCAGCAGAAAACAAGCCCACGGACCGTCATGGTGGTACTAAAGCCGAGTTTTGTGCCGTTGATCGCGGCATTGCAAGCCGGAACAAACAAGTCGTTCTTTCTTCCGAATCACACACACACCCACGCATGAGGCTCTGAGTCCGAATTAGGTAACGCCGTAGTGGTCCGTCGAGTCTATGCTGCTTCAAACGCTTACATGCGTCTGCCGGTGGGTTATATTCAGATATCGACCAAAAAAATCGGTAAAACACAAACCAGTGCGATCTTCCAGCTCAGTTATATCGTCTGAGCTGCCCCGGTGAGTGGGATGAGGTACATGGAACGGACGGCGATCTCACGTCGTTAACTCGTCAGAGAATGACGGCTCCGGCGCCTACGTACAGTGCATTGGCTATTCCCACTGTCACCTCGCGGCCGTCTCTTTCTTGTCTGCAGTGGTCGGGAGATGGCCAGGTTTTCTTTCTTTCCAAGGGCTCCGTCTACATCTTGGTCCCCGTCTTTTCCATTCTGCAACCTCGCCGATCATTGACGATTTGGTTTAGACTCCCGATCGCGGCATCCCGTCTATGACTCAACTCCCAGGGGATATCTCTCCTTCCCACATCAAGTGGTTTTCCACGATGATTGATTTCAATCCACGTCACTTCCATAACTGGCCGGCGGCATCTCAAGGTTAGTTTACGCCGTCTCAACGTATTTTTATTGTCCACTCGGAATCCCTCTTCGTTTAGAATGGGGCGCCCTTGCACTGGGCTCCATGGACGTCGGACTTCGCGCAATGTCATGCTCACCCAGCAACCTTACGGGGAATGGAGGGTGCGCAGTCCGTTCTGCACGTTTGTGCGAATCTTGTTTGAATTCCTCTGTTGCAGGTGTGTCGCGGCCATTTTAAGTTCCAACATGGATCTCTCCCTTTGGCATGCGGCGAAAAACACGATTAAAGGAGAATGGGCCAAGGTATGCCATTTCTATCGTCGTTGTCAATCGCTGTCGCCGACGTACCCAAGCTTTGTGAAGTGACTCCATTTATCGCCGACTTAGCCTCTCGCGAGCCCCATTCGAATGCTGAACAAACCATCAAGTCACAAACAACTAGTAAGGCGCTCGTAGCACCCAAAAAAACGTACTCATGTATTGGATAGGTTTGTTATGGTCGAGCCATGCGGATTTCGATGTCACGCCCGCCCCTTGCATAGATAGCTCGCTTCTCGTGACGGGAACTCGCGCCGGAACTTTGATGCTCTTCAGGTACCGAGCGCAGACCTGTCATTTCAATGCGCCTGACTCAATTTAGGTTCAAGGACGCATCGCTTGAACACGTCGTTACCACTAAAGTTTCCGCTGAATGGATAACGCACCTCGCATTATCGTTTTGGAGTTCTCCTAAAGCTGGAGAAAGTACTATCGGGACCGTTTACTGCTCACCAGACGTTACTAATCGCTACCACGTAGGTGAAATTACACTGGCCTTCGGCGCCGCGGATGGTTCGGTAGGGGCGGTCAAGATCATCCAAACTCTTTCCTCGGCTCCGTCGTCTTCCGGATTTTGTCTTGACTACACCATCGAAACACGCGTCGAAAAATCTGACTCGACTATATTTCCTCCACACAACACCGGAATGACAGCTTTATCTTGGATTTTCCCCGGTGAAAACGTAAGAATCAACTTTGACAGCCCTACTTAGTTACACCGTAGGCTGATCTCTAATCAGAGAGTTCTTGTGCGGACGACACCTGGCGTTGTATCATTGTGGTCTGGAGTTTCGCCTACCCTTGGTTGGTCCGGTCGCCGTTCACTTCCTCTCGAAACACAAAAGCTGTCTGTCGGATCTTCCTCGCTCCAACCAGTTTCGGGACTTCACTACGCACAACAAGAAGACGCGCTTTTCGTTTCTCTTTTTGACGGCTCGGTTCATGTGATAAACTCGCTGAGCGAGGAGCCCAAACTTTCCAACGCATCTCAGACCTTGGGTGACCAAACTAGCGAGGGACTCTCAAACATCTTGCGCTCTACATTTGTTCGCTCAGAAAAGGCAAAAATTTCAAAACGTGACATGAATCGCGTGACTGGAATGATACCTTGTGATGACCACTACTCTGTTGCGGTGTGGGTACAAGAGTAAGTCGTATATTGCCGAGCGCTTGTCTCTTTATCTAGCTTCTGTATTAATCGGTCGGTCATAAGGTCCGCACAGCCTTCGAATTTCGATTACAAATACGATGTGTTGCATGAAAGCACTCTCATAGGAAAGCGGTTCCCCAGTTGGTTGAGGCATCCCAGTTGATTATACTGCTTACAGCTGCCCGATTCTGTAAACCTCCGACGCATGAGATGATCCTTCAAGAACTCAGCACCATTCTAATGTCGGCCAAAGCATGTGCGCATCGCCTTCCGCATAACCGGATTTCGACAGTGGCTAACTGAGTCTCAGCTTCTGGATGCACGCCTCTTGCTCTTCTTCGCCCCATTTTCTTGCATCTCGAAGATCTCCTCAAACTCCAGCCCCGTGTTATACAAATATTGTTAGCCGAAGCAGATAGATATTCCCCGAGCCCCGTACTCCCAACCTGGTCGGGCGATGCTGATCCCCAATTGCGACTAGATTTCCGAAGAAGCCTCAAGCAGCATCTGTACGGATGCAATATTTTACACTCTGCTCGTTTGAAACTTGCTGTCGCGGAATTTTGCTGGGCAAGTCGCCTGTTCAGTCTTCTGTTTCTCGTTCAAATGGCCTTCTCGCAGCGCCACACATCTGACCTCTCTAAACAAGAGGAGTACGGACAGGTCGCCCAGCAACTACTTCGTACCATATCTTTCATCGTCTTGAAAATCATGTGCCGTCACGTATCCGCTGTTGCCACTTGTGTAAAAGGTAATTCATATGCTTGGTTCTACTCAAACTTTAACACGACAACAATCAGAAAACGACGTGCAATTTTTAATGCGGATCGCCTTACAAGCATCGTTGCCCAGCGTACCAACAGACCTCCGCTCTGACGCTGAAACCCTCATGAATACACTTGCCTCCAATATACCCTCTTTTTCAAGAGAAGCTTACGAAAAACAAGCGATAGAGGAGACGTGCCCTGCGTGCGGCCTTGTAGTGCGCCTGGAGAACGGTAGCGACGGATCTTGTCCTAGCGGACACACCTGGGGTAAGCCTTTTTTCCAGTTGTTTTTCTCCACGAAGGGTTCAAATCGCCGAGGACTTAGGTCGCTGTTCGGTGACCACCTTCATCTTGTCGACGCCCAACGTAAGAACATGTGTGGGTTGTACTCGCAAGACCTTCCTACCCTTGTCGAGCCGCAGTTCTGCTTCTGCTCCAAATTGGCTCCCGCCATCCGCTCAGAGCTGGCCGGTCGAAGAGTTGCTTGAGTCGGTTTCTCGGTGCCTCTTTTGCGGGAACACTTTCTCTTCTGTCTTGTAGGCCGTCTGATCTTGTATCTTTCAAGTTTGAAATATGTTCTTTTTCCCTGTGATAAATGCTGTTTGTTTTCTCCCAAATGAACTCCTCCTCTCGTCAGGCATTTTGTGTGCTCCACAACGGGTTGAACGAGGTTGAACACGAATCACGTGAAAGTGGTTGAAATTAGCGCTAGCCGTAAGCGGGCAATAAATTGCCCTACCTTTGCAAAACATTTTTGATGGGTGTTGTGTGTGAGCGTCTCACCTCAGATTTCTGCAAATTTTGGGATTTACGAAGCCATACATATGAATCCCTCACTTGAATATTTTCAGGCATATTGGTCGCCTGTGGAGGAAGCCATGAAGTTGCCGAGTCGAAAACCTCAAAACCCCACCTTCGCTAAAATGATGGCCCGCCAAATTGGCAGGCCATCATTTCTGATGGATTTCATCAAAAATCGACTCTTGATTTTCCTTTGGACTCCCATCCCAGTCGTCAGCTCCAGAAACTACATAGGAAGGCTCGTCTAGGACGTATAAACATACCCTCTTTATTTCCAGGCATTTGACTCAAAATTGCGAATGATAGATCAATTTTTTGCAGAGGTAGGGCCTTTTGCAAAGGTAGGGCAATGATAGTAGAGCTATTTGAAACCACTTTTTAAATCAATTTCTTTCAAATTTGGGGCCTCTGATCTTGAAGAACTTAAGTGAGCGGAGGTGTGGAGCCCGGTCCGAATTCGGAAACATTACCGGATTTTGAAGCCACAATGGACACGAAAGCGAACGTTTCTGCGCATGCAAGGTAATCCACGACTCTGCACAGATCGGGACACTTTTGCACCCAAAAAATCACATCGGGAGGTGCTCTTTTGAAGGATATCAGCTTAAGTGTATTGCCGAAATGGCAGTGTGAGAACGGAGTTGGGCGCCAGTTTTTTTTATATTGCTGCTTACAGTTACAGCTAACTGCAAAACCCTAGAGCGGTATCAAAAATTCCTCGCAGGCTCCACCTGACGTCGCTTGGCCTCAGCCTGCGCCGGAAAGCTGGAGCCAGACTACCGTAGAAGGTGATTAATTGGCAGGTGGAGCCGGCGAAGAAATTTTGAGAGCGCTCTAGGGTTTTGCAGTTAGCTGTAAAGTGAGAAACGATAGACAGTTTTCGATTTTAGCACAACTTCGGCTAAGTTCGGCCAAAGTTCGGCGGCTGTTCTATATTTATGGGTTGTGGGGCCTTTCTTTGTTGCAAAGCCTCTACTGTCGTCACTCGTAATGCTATTCCATCTTCTCTACCACCATGCCAGGCAATCAACGCCATATACCCCGAGGCCGAGCAGATAAGCGCTGTGAGGATGAACGTGCTGGTTGTTGTTGTACGCCACGATAGCTCATCCGCAGCGGGCCCCATATAAAACCATCTGCTACTCCACAGCACAAAGAGTGCGTCGATGGTACAGATATTGCGTCGATAGTACAGAAAATGCGTCATAAAGCTTAATTTTGCAGGACATGAACGAACTAAATTTGGCTTGCCGAACTTTGGCCGAACTTAGCCGAAGTTGTGCTAAAATCGAAAACTGTCTATCGTTTCTCACTTAGCTGTAAAATTTGAAATAAAAAATTGACAACAAATAGCCTCTGAGCGACGTGAAATATGGCGAGTAGCGCGGATCAACGCTATCACGGCATTTCTGCCCACGGCGTTGAATGAGCAGATATCCCCAATGCTGTAACCTGTGATGCGCATCAACTCAAAGTTGGGTCAACCTTCTTCCCCTCGGCAACCAAAGTTGAAGCGCGACCATACTTAAGCGACGAATGCTGGCCCACTAATGTCCCTGTCTCTTCCTGCCACCACCATGGTTGTAGCCTTTCGGACTTTGCCCAATGAAAACGGCGGCTCTTCAAGTTCTTCCGTTTTTCACGACGGCCTAGCTGTAAAGTCGTTGGAGGATATTCACGAGCCAAGTCTTGATCCTCGAGTAAGCCTTTCTCCGAGACCAGATACAGAAGCGCTCGATATCACACTGTCGCGACAACTGAGCCACTTTGTGCGGCCCCACCCTCCCGACTTGGAAAAATCACCACCGACTGATGAGGTTTCATACGTTGGTGTTCCCACCAAAAGTGTAAAATTCAAGCTTACCGATATTGGGCGCAGGTGGATTTCGAAGAAGGGGATCTCCGAAACCCGGCTTGCTTCCCTCGTTCCAAAAAATGGACCATCACCTTCGTGGCTTGCTTTTCGACATTAATAGCATGTACGTGAATCTCTTTCGTCTTTGATATCTTCCTCACGCTCTGATGCAGCCTCTGGTGCCTCTGCCTATAATCTGGGATTTGCTTCTATGACGGTATACTGGGCAATCTTTGCGCAAATTTTATATAGATCCTCAATCGAACTATAGAAAGACCTTAACTGCACGGCGTTCCAGGCGACAGTTGGATTCAGTGTCTATACACTGGGTTTCGGACTTGTACCTCTAGTCTCTTCCAGCTTCAGCGAAGAGTTCGGACGACAACCTCTCTATGTCGGGAGCGCAGTCGGATTCACTTCTATGTTTCTCGTAATCGCATTGTAGGCGTCCGTTTAATTCAGAGGCATCTAATATCTATATTTCCGTAGAGCGCAAAACATCCAATCCGTCATCATTGGCAGATTTCTGCAGGGCGCGTTCGGCTCAAGCTTTGCAACTATGGTTGGCGGCACAATAGCTGGTTTGTATTTTCCATTCATCAACTGAAGTTTCACTGAATCTCAATCGTAGATCTCTGGATGCCTCGAGAGTCAGTCCAAATTCAGCTTCTGCTGTCTTGAACTTACAATCTTACCACAGGCGAGGATTGCCGATGGCCATTTTCTCTGTGGCTGCTCTTTCGGGGTCAGGGCTCGGACCACTTACCTCCGGTTGGATTGAAATGAACAGTAAACTGCAATGGCGTTGGATACAGTGGATACAGATGATGTGAGTCGTACTGGTTTCCCCTCTACACTCATTTATAGTTTTCAGAATCTGCGGCGTTTACTCGCTTGCAATTCCCCTCGTCTTGAGAGAAACCAGATCCTCCATTCTACTTACGCGCTTAGCCAAAAAGCTTCGCAAAGAAACAGGCGATCCCCGGTATCGCGCCAGAATCGAAGACCAAAGGGCCACTCTGACTTCTCTGATTTTCATCTCCTGCACTCGGCCAATTCGTATGTATGCGTTGGGTTTGAAGCGATAAAACTGACCTCTTTTTAGATCTGCTCTTTACGGAACCCGTGGTGTCAGCATTCAGTGTAATATTCCTAATATCCCACCATTCTTGCGCGTCTGAAGTCACCGCAGTTATGGATTGGCTTTCTATGGGGCGTGATGTTTTCTATGATAGAGTGATTGTTATGAAGTTTCTCTTCCTCTTCCCTCGCTAATCTTCCGTTGATCGTAGGTCCATTCCGGCACTATTCAAAGACCTCCATCATTTCAACGTTGGCCAAGAAGGAACCGTATTTGCAGCTTTAGTGTAAGTATAGTGATATTTTCTTTCGGAAAATCGTTGACAAATTTTTGCAACAGAGTTGGAACGGCCCTCGGTTTTGTGTCCAATTTCTACCAGGAGCATCTATACCAGTCCGTTAACAAACCTTGACATATTCGCCAGGTGAGCTGACTTTTGGTTAGCAAACATTTCGACTGCCGAGGTCCCGAGGCTCGCTTGATTTTGGCTTGCGCCGCCGCCGTCATGCTACCAATTAGCATGTTCATCTATGCCTGGTGTTCTTTCCCGTCGGTGCCTTGGATTTCGTTGGCGATTGCTGTGACCGTGAGTTTCCCGTTTGCCTGGGAGCGGAAACCTGTTTACCGGTCAAATATTAGATCTATATCTGGGCTACATTTACCGTTTATCTCTCCGTCTTCAGCTATCTCGCAGATTGGTGGGTGTTGAATTGTATCACTGACTTGTTATTGACTTGGTCTTTTTTAACCACTTCTCAGCTACGGTTCGTTTGCGTCGTCCGCATTAGCTGGTCAAAGTCTTTGCAGTAAGATCCTCGGTGCCCCTTGTGTTGATTTCTCAATTGCAACCTAGGAAATATCATGGCTACCGTTTTCCCTTTATTTACGAAGCAGATGTTCACGACTCTCGGGTACAACTGGGCGAACACCATGTTCGCTTTCATCGCGGCCATCATGGTGCCCATCCCTTTCGTGCTGTTCTTCTATGGCCCCGCAATTCGGTCGCACAGTAAATTTTCGCGCATGGTTACGGAGGAGTAAAAGAAGTGGTAGTAGATTCCAATAATGTACTTGATTGGTGTAATGTATGGGGCATCTGACCCAGGTATATGAGATAGATTACTCGTCCGAATGACGATTCCTGTATCAGAAACTAGACATAAACACGGGAGAGCAATCATGGTGTAGCACGGTACATTCTATAGGCCGATGTACTGTTAGCTACAACTCGGCACGTTCCGAAAGGGGACATAGCTGGGCTCAAATTTATCCTGACTTATCCATATGCGTTGGTTCGGCGTAGGGATAAGACTCAGGATAAATTAATAGCCCAGCTATTGTTCGATAGGTTCGGATCGAGCCCGCTTCTCAGTCACACACACATGATATGCACGTGCAGGCCGCTCGTTCTGAGTCAAACTCAAGAAAAAAGGGCAATGTGTTCTGGGCATCCTACTGGCTCCACAACCGCGACAAACACTTCAGACTTGGGGCAAAATGTTTAGATGGGAAGTCACTGTATTCAGGCCTCTGATCGGCAGAGGCCGCCGAGCATTGCCGCCATCTGTCTACCCTACGCGACCCTACGCGACCGGGTCTGCTGAGGTCCGGTCGCGTAGGGTAGACAGATGGCGGCAATGCTCGGCAGACTCTGCCGATCAGGGGCCTGAATGCAGTGAGTGTCCCAATGCTTTGCTCGCCTTAGATTTTCTATTCGTCTTCGAAACCTGCTGGAAATTTGCACAATTGTTCTCACGTCGATCATCCCATTAGGGTCGTTCACAGTAGCCCTTTTTCACGCCCTTTTTCGCCCTTTTTGGCATTCTCTTTGTTTTTTGCACTGTTTTTTTTTCCCTTTTTCAATAGGGGACTTCACGGTAGGAAATATTTTGGTGTTTGTGAATAAATTTATTCATTTGAATAAAATCATGTTTTGTGGAATAAATCTATGATCACCCCGTTTGGTTTCCACCATATATTTTCATTAATTCTTTCTGTGCACCAAACATATACATACAGATAACACCTTATCACACCATGTAATCATCTGACAGGCCTCTACATAGATCAGCTGGTACAATCTCACTCTGTTACTCCCCTCCACGATGCCTCGACAAACCAACCATTGGGCCCCCCCCGAGGACATTTTTTGGACTGAGGGGCAGCAGCTTTCTTCATGTCTGCCAAACGAGCCTCAAGCTCATCAATTGATTTTTTTCAGGAGCTTTCTTCTTCCCCATGAGCATTAATGATGAAGGTGGTGTGTCACAGACAACACCTCTGTCCACTGCTCAGTGGGTGTGGTATGAACATCGTGAAGATGAATGAATAAAAGGCTGGAGACTACAGTCGAAAGTGCACACTACTTATACTACTTGGAACAAACCGTGAAAACGACTATGCTTTTGTTGTGTTGTACAATAGCTTTGCTCAGTCTAGGAAACTGTTTCTAGCTATGATGTTGAACATTGTCCTTCAGATGAGATCTGGTACACGAATGGTTCACTCCTGGAGGGCTTGGCAGGTGGTGTGGTGGTCAGAGTCATCAGATCTGAGGTGCGGGAGCGCATCCTCGTCCCACTCGGTGAAGGATAGGTAGCAGAGGGAGAGATTGAGGGCTTACTGAGAGCAATGGAGCAGTGTGGTAAGGACGGCGGTGTCGGTATCAAAAGAGATGTGATTCAAATTCGACTACATTTGTCCTCTAGAGGGGAAGGTACAGTCAAATGATAGAGCGGAAGGTCGGTGCACGAATCGGCCTTGTACATATGTGTGTGTGAACAGTTATTTGTGGAGACTGTTTGTCTCCTAGGTGTGGATGTGTGCGGCGGACCTGTTGTCAGTGAAAACAGTAAAGAAGATGTAAATGCCTAGACCTGGTTCCCTGTACGAGTGTACTGGAACCCTAAATGTGTTGCCCTGTCTGTTTTTCCTTCGTGCACTCTTCCCCTTAGAACCAGCACTGGAGATGCGATGTGTGTTGCACAGACAATGGCACCAACATCGTTCGGTCGACGGCGAGACAGTTGGTCTCGTTGGCTCTGGATAGCAATTTGTATGTGGTGGCTTCTCTCTGGGCATATTTTCTACAGAGCAAGGCTCACAAGAACGGTGATCCTAATCGAGGAAGCCTGGGATTGTGACACCGGGTCCGGTGAGGAGGGACCCTGCTGATGGAGGTGTGAGAGGTAAGACACTGATGAACGAGCAAATGTAAGATGTGTGGCCTGCCTCCGGCAGTAGGCGAGGAGGAGGGTGCACGAGAGGTACAAGGTTGGGGAAGGCTGGGAGTACCCCTTTAGATTGAGTTGAGAATGGTACAGAAAGTGGGGAAACACCCCGAAAGCTACTTCTGCAGGCCAGAAGGTACTAACTACTCCTACTAAATGCGCTCCCTTTTATACCTCCTCTACGACTTCCCATGTTTCCAGAGGTGCCATGTGGGTCGCAGGTGTTTCCAGGAGGCAGGGGACGTCATGAGGCGTTTCGGGGTGCATATACAGCAGGAGAACGGGCACCTCTGCTGAGGAGACTGATTGTCTCTGGGTTGTGCAAGGCACAGTGAGGCCAAAGACCTCGGAACACGTCTGGAGCTTCAGGCACAGCCTGGTAGTTGTGTTGGCGGGTGCTCAAGTGCTCAGGGAGGAGGAGAGACAGACGGTCTCCCTCGGCTAGTCGATGCGTCATGTGAAGTGGGGGACAGGCGGTGTCGGGATATCCTCTGCCTCGTCCGATGGGTCGGTGTCAGGCACGTGGTAGGTCCGTCCGGTCGTCTGGGAACGGAAAAGAGGGGAGGTCGTCCACGCACCATGGGAGGGGACCGGTTGTATCCTGTTGCTGGACGCCGAGTAGTGACAAACACAATCCCTGTGGTATGGGGAGCACCGGTCTCGTTCATTGGAGGTGTGTATGCGGAGGGTCGCGAGGAAGGTGTTGAGAGTCCTGGATTGTGGGGTACAGGTTGCATCTGGGTGACGATGGTGCAGGAGCGAGCTCAAACGGCGGGGAAGACAATGCAGATGGTGGGGAGAGCATTGGTCTTGCTTGGAAGCTGCTTCCGGTAACGTGGAATCCTGTTTAGGAAGATCCGTCGCGTACGTCTGAGCTCGTCCCGTCAGTCGTGCAGATGGTTCGCAGGGGTCATGAGGCGACAAGCAGTGTGTAGCACGCTCGGAGACCTCACAGTGGGCACTGAGCAGGGATGCTGATCAGATCCTCATTGTCTTGGACTGTGATGCGGCACGGGTCGGGAGACGCGCATCGTAGTTCAAAAGGCTTCACTGTGGGTAGTAGCCATAGTAGAAGTGAGGTATACTGTTGTAACCCTTCGTTAAGGGGTCGTGTTACCCTGGACAGGAGCCTCTGCAACACTGAGGCCATGGAGCAGTTATACGGATGCTCAGCCAGGCAGGTGGTCTAATGTGTAATGGTGGTTCGCTGGGGTGACCTCGGACTCGCTATATCATGGTAGATGGCAAGTTAAGATTATTATTACGTGATCTACATGTTGTAACTATATAGGAACATGTGATCTAAGATATGGTAATTTATCTATAGGTCTGGCAGCGTCTGCCTTGGAAATGCCATAGAACACCCCATCACATGGACTCCCAAGCTGGCCTTCTTGGCATTCTCTCCATGTCGCACACTGGCCAGTCCCGAGCCATTGTGTTCAACAAAATTGTCTGCACTGCCATGTCCTGCCTCTCCAGCCTTCGTATCATGACCCTCTGGACCCCAGCCCACATTGGCACAACCGGTAACAAGCTTGCAGATGACATGGCAAAAGTGTTAGCTCACCTACCCCCATCCCTGTCTCTCACCATATCCCTCACCTCGTCTAAACATTGAATCAACCTCGCCATCCTGGAGAAGTGGAACATCATGTGGAAGTTCTTGTCCACAGGTCGCGGGCTACACAAAATTGACGACTCTCTGCCATCGCTCATCTTACAGTCACCATACCTCTCCTCGGCGTTGTGAGGTGAGACTGGCTGTGACAGGTTGGAGGTAGTGTGCAGCAGCCAGCTGAATTGTCCTCTGGGAGGAAAGAGAGATTGGTGGAACTGGTCTGGAGATGATGGGGATGGGGGATGGAGTATAGGGCCAGGGAAGAGGAGATGTTCAGAGAACTGGAGCTCTTTAGTGTGTAGAAGTGGGGGATCAATTGACTGCCTAAAAAGCGAATATTGCAGGGTATTTATACTGTTTCCAATGGTCCTGGGTAAGCTTCGGCCTGCACAGCAACAAGCTCCAGCCTACACAGCACCCTGAAATGTGTTCCGCATGTTCCATGTTCCGTTTTGGGATGAGGAGACAGGGCATCTCGTTGAGACAGGTCGTCTCTTCTGAGCTACATTGCCTTGTCTTCATTGTGTCATTGGGAAGGTGGTTCTCTCCTCTCTTTGGACCGTTCCAAGGCACTTTGGAGGGCCAGGAGAGCAATGGTTCAATATGCCATAGAGGGAGATCAGTGGTCTCATGTTCCTGGGGGAGTGTCATGAATCACCCGGGTTCTACTTTTTCGCGCGACACGTCCGTATGGATACAGACGCGTCTTAGCGGCACGGGACTCTCATGACGCCACCACGTGACCTTCTCACGGTTGAAACCCGGCCTCGGATCCTAAAGCTGCAGACTTGGGGAGTCTGCGCCACGGGATACAAAGACATTAGGGACTAGGAACCCGTACAGACGAACTCTAGTCCCCGGACGCACTAAGGGCTGACATAGAAGTGTATACGAAGTACAGGAGTGGTTGCAAACCCGATTGGGGTTTGAACCACTGGATACGATGACACTTAGGACTAGGAAACCCGAACGTCGGGTCTCCTAGGTCCACCGACACCACGGAAACCAACACAGAGGAGTCCAGGAGCATCAGCATTAATGCTCCTTAATGCTACAGTGCAGGAACTGATCGCGATTGACCGTGA
This sequence comes from Mycena olivaceomarginata, assembly GCA_029378375.1. NCBI lineage: Eukaryota > Fungi > Basidiomycota > Agaricomycetes > Agaricales > Mycenaceae > Mycena > Mycena olivaceomarginata. Next base: position 215,339 of record JARKIC010000196.1, read on the forward strand.
TCGCTTTAATTTATTAGAAGCCTATATAAGCACGGTAGAATCTCCATGTACAGTAGATTCTACCTCGTCTAATCTCAGGCTTCTACCTTGGCTTGACATAGGCATTGTCTCCACCCTGCCTCGCTTCCTTCACATCGTACTACGGGTTGTATCCACGCCCCGGGTTGTATACCTGAGTGGATATCACACCCTCTTCGACTCGTTCTGGGTTCCGCCTCGCATCCCGACCTACGACATACAGCCTCCTAGGGAGGACGCCGTATGACTGGTCCTACTGCTCGGGGAACACATGAGCTATTAGCGTCTATCGGGTTTATCCTGGTTGGGGTTCTCGTCGGGTTACTTGCTGTTTAGCCGACCCAGAGGTCGTTGCTAACAGGGAGAAACAAGCAGTCTCGCTGTAAAGACAAGTGATCTTGTCAGGGGAACCCCCGCTCCAGCTCTGGAACCTTCCGCTCTGGCCTCAGGATCTTCTGCTCCTGCTCCGGCCTTCGCTCCAGCATCTGGAACTTCTGTCTGCTCGCGCTGGCACGTGCTATGTGATCGGGCCTGAGATCATTGTAGATACCTACAGACACATGCTACTGGGTAGTTACCAATTAGTATATAAGGTTTCCTCTAGCATGGGAATCCCCATCCTTTCTTCTCTTCGGATTCCCTCGCTAGGTGCGTAGTATTTCTGCTCCTGTATTCTAGTACCCATATTTATACTTTGGATTCCCCCACTAGTTTCCATGCCCTGAGCTGAGCTTAAGGTTGTCCTTACACAAGCGGCGACACCGGCGACCTTGACGGGATCCATCTCAACATGGTTGTGCGAGATGATGACGCCGAGGTACTCGATCATCGACTTATCAAACTCGCACTTCTCTGGACGGAGGAAGAGGCAATGTTCTCGGAGCTGCCAGAGCACTTCCTGGACGATTTCACGGTGACGGGCGAGGTTGAAGTGTGTGATGAGGATGTCGTCCAGGTAGACCATGACGTCTCAGGACAGAATGAGGTCCTGGAAGATGTTGTTCATCATTGTCTGGAAGGTGGCCGGGGAGTTGGTAAGGCCGAGGCTTGAAGAGCCCCCAGTTTGTACGGAACACGACCTTCCATTTGTCACCTTCCCGGATCCAGACGTTGTTGAAACCCCATTGGACATTGAGTTTCGTGAAGAACTGGGCTCCCTTCAAACAGTTAATAAGATCGTTGATTAAAGGGAGTGGATACCAATTTTTCACAGTCATTGCGTTGAGTGCCTGGTAGTCCTGAACGAACCAGAGGGCACCGTCCTTCCTCTTAATGAAGAAGACCAGCGACACCATTGGAGACTTGGACAGACAGATGCAGCTGGTACTCAATCCCTCCACAATGAAGGCATTGAGCTCCTTCTGCTCAAGCGGAGAGATCTGGTAGACCTTGCAGTTGGCCAGCTTCGCATCCGGGACAATTTTGATGGTGTGATCCCACGCCCGCCTTTCCGGCAGAGAGTCGAAAGATTCCCCATTGAAGACATCTGAGAAGTCTGTGGCCCAGGGCAGGACCTTGGTTCCGGCTGGTGTGGAATTCCGTGTATGAGTCTCTGCGAGACGTTGCGAGACAGTGCTTCCAGTGCAAATCTCTTCAACTGGAGCGAACACGGTGTAGAGAATACGGTCACCTTCCTTGAGCTTGTCCTCATTGTCGTCATCATTGTCCGGGTCCGGGGACAGGTCCGGAAGGTCGTCGCCATCGGCCAGATCATACCCATTGTCTCCGTTGAAACACCGTAACAAGAGCGCGCGGCATCTAGTGCTATTTTGCGATTTCTTAGGACCAGTATTTATACAATGGGAAAGCGCTAGCACTTCTGAAGTGTTATTACTAGCACTCAGGACTCGGGCTAGGTGATATAAAGGAGAACTGGAGTGAGCCCAAGCTGCCGGTTGTAGCGTCAGATATGACTAGTGTGACGTGCTAGTACGGTCTGAAGGCACAAACCACGGGGAAATAACCATAAGCCTACACAGTCAAGGTGCTAGCACCTAGGAAGCGAGACACAGGAGAGTGGTATTGCGAGCACGCTAGCTGGAGGTGCGAGCAGCGAGTCTGGGATCTGAAGGGTAGTAAACTATGTGCTAGCAGCCTTCTAGCAAGGATGTTAGTATGTAGAACACTACTAGTGATCGACCCGAGACCTGAAACACAGATGCGAGCACGTGACTGTCGCGACGCGGTCGCGAGTCATAAACAGAGACAAGTAGACAGTAGAAGAATAGCTAGCAGGCTATTGGTGCGGATGCGCGGGTCACCACATATGCAGTAACGGATAAACGGACTGCTAGCCGGTGCTCTGACTCGTGCTAGATGACTCCAGGCGGCAGATTCAACTCTGCTTCGTCAGGATAGCAATTCCAACAGCTGATGGCAAGCTGAGGGATCACTCACGATACCTATAAATGGATGCTAGCAGATCAGTGTGGCTGTTCTGCTTGACATAGACCCATCATAAAACCAAATGGCAGTCGTTTCATTGGCTGTCGTATCTATCACATCATTTTCACTCATTTATATTATTCATTCTGTTTATCACATGTACCATGGACCTCAGTAGTATAAAGGGAGCACAGAGCAGGCTAGGACCTCAGATTATTACACCCCGACTTTGTACGAAGTTGGTGCAGGTGGTCTCAGGTTGCTAGTGGAGATTGTACACACACTTCACAAGTAGTAGCTTTATTGGAATCAATACTGTTGACTCTGGACACGTCGAGATCTTAAGTTGAGGTTCTAAGTTGTTGGCTCGCGGAGTCTTCACGTATAAAACCAAGGGTGTTCTCTTCGAGAACCAGCTAGCAGTTGCGCTAGCAGCTTTGCCTTCACCCCGATATATTCGTAGTGTGTTGGATCGCCTGCTAGGTGATTGTGTGTTGACTCGAGCCCACTAAGAAGAAGACGGACTAGGTGCCCCCACCTCTAGACCGACTGTAACTTGTCAGTTACTTCGCCTTCACCCCGATATTGACGGAAGCGCTGTCGTAGTGTGTTGGGGTCGCTAGCTGGACGCTTATAGTGTTTATTGCCAATACAAAGTGGAAATGTTCCTGTTCTTGGTTAAGGAATAGGTCAGTGGCTTAAGGACTGCCTTGTCGCTTGAGGATTGAAGTCCCCTTGTTGTTAGCCTCAATAGTCTTTGGGTATCCCATTGCGAGGATTTCACAAACCTACATACTCTGTCCTGGTGCCCTCGATCTAGCGATCCAGCCACCTTGTATCCAACCCATAAACCCCTGCCCATCCCAGGTGCTAGCGGTATTGTTGTTGGCAGCTGCGTAGTGCTAGCGTGTTGTTGAACGGCTTTGTTGAAGTCTAGCAGTCAAATTGTGTTTGTTCCAAACCTGCTGGTCGCATACTACGGCCTGGACCCGAACTCACAAAGAGAAGCACTTACATCTTTGGAGGAATAGATTGTTGTAGTGGTGGTTTTGTGGTTGTTTTGTGCAAGCACGAATCTAAGCTATTTCTAGTCGTATATCAAGTGCACCGTTTCACTGTCATGCGAACCTCCTTGGTTTCCCAGTTGATCTCTGGATCATGTTTCTGGAGCCAGGAGTAACCGAGGATGACGTGCTGCTTCCTGAGCCGGGTTATGGTGAGCTGGATGTGCTCGGCATGCCCCCTTGTAGTCGACCACCATATCAACTACACCGGTGATGCCACCCGCTTGGTTCTGGCTGCCATCCACATTGAGGACTAGGATGGGCTACGAGAGGTGCCGGACCGGAGGGTTGCGAGAGATGACATACTCTGAGTTGATGAAGTCTCCGGTCGCCCCACAGTCGACCAGAGCCTTCACCGACATCTGTGCGGCAGTCTCAACAGACTCTAAGTCCAACGGGATGTGCAGGGAGTTTCGGCCTTCAACAGAATCAATGATGTACTGCTGGGGAAGTCGCTGTTCCCACTTTGGGTGGTGAACACGCCGGAGTGAGCCTGTCCTCGTTCCCAGCTCAGGGACAGGGGCCTCCATCACTGTCCTTGTTCCTGGCTTGGGGACAGTGCAGGTTTCCGTCTCCAGGACGGAAGGAAGAGTCTCGGTCACTTGGACGGAGAGTGGGACGGGGGGTGCGCCTCTCGCTACTACCTCGGACTCAAATGTATTGGCACTATCTGAATACAGGAGGGTGTAGTGATTGGGGGACGTGACCGAGGGTGTACCACTCACTCAGCTGGGGACAGAAAACCCACTGGGTCTGCATCCTCATTGATCGAATCCGCCGGAAGCAAGGCGGGGTAATGGCGAGGTGGGCGAACAGCTCATCGAGGAGGTTGTCCCCAAGTTGACGAACGACCTCGTTGAGAACATCTGTGTGCCAGACATCGGACGTAACCGGGCATTCGCGTGCGAGGTGTCCGGCGGCTACACACTGGAAGCAGGTGCATGGGAATGCACGCATCTGGGTCCGGTCAATGTCCATTGGAACGACCAGTGGAAGCCCAGGCGCACTGGAGCACGTGAGGGCACCGGAGCCGGGAATACACCTGCTGCGCGCAGCCAAGGCAAAGTGGCCAGAAGCCAGACTGGAAGGTTTCTAGGCACGGCCAAATGCTTCGTATTGCCGGAAGGTGCATATGCGTCACCCATTGTAGTCGGTGAGGTCAGGGGTGGTTTCCAGATGTTGTAATTGCGGTGTTGATCCGCAGGTCGAGGCTGGAGTGATACTTGGTCACCCGGACGAGAGCACCCAAGTAACCGGCTGTTATGGCCAGCTCCTCGAAGTTGTACGTGTACCGGTAGATGTTGCGGGAGCCCTGGAAATATGAGTGGGACTCAAGCTTGGTGAGGGCTTGGTCCTGCTTGTTCTCCTCTACAAACCGGAGGCAGAACTCAGCCTCAAATTCAGCCCAGGTGGGGAATGGGAACAGTACAGCCCACAACTGATGTTCGGTCCCCCGGGCAGCTGCGTCTTTTGACATGAAGGACATGGTGAACCGGACAAGTTTTTCCTGCGAGACGAACCCATCTGCCATGAAAGCTTCTGGAACCAGCCGGTAGTAGGTGAGAACAGTAGAGGAACATCTGTCCTTGCATCTGGTCGCCATCGAAAACAGCTGGAGGGTTCAGTAGGAGGACCGTTTTTTGGAGCTGGGGGGGCCCGAGAAATCTGGACCTGGCGCCGGAACTGGAGCAGCAGGGGCTGGGGCAGGCGGCGGATTTTGGGTGCTCAGCAATAGCTGGTGGAGCATGTCCTGAATGGTCTTGAGAGAGCCTTTGACAGCATCCAGAAGCCAGATCCGGAGTGTGAACACTCGGGATCTGGTGTCAGGGGCAGGCAGCTGGTCCATCGGAACGGAGGAGGGGTCGAGATTTGAAGTGGGGGAGGATGGAGCACTGGAGTAGTGGTCCGAATCCATACCTGCACCAAACTTCCCAATCTTGACTGGTTGATCCCTTAGATCCTTTCTTCTGCTGTAAGGGCAACCTTAAGCTGGCACGGGGCATGGAAACTAGCGGGGGAATCTGAAGTATAAATATGGGTACTAGAATACAGGAGCGGAAATACTACGCACCTAGTGGGGGGAATCCGAAGAGAAGACAGGATGGGGATTCCCATGCTAGGTGAAACCTTATATACTAATTGGTAACTACCTAGTAGCACATGTCCAGAGGTATCTACAGTGATCACGGGCCTGATCACACAGCACGTACCAGCGAGAGCGAACAGATGTCCCGGATGGTTGGATAGATGGATGGGCGGGCATGGAGTATCCGGAGCACCGGATGGAAAAGTGTCCGGGGTGGATCCGGAATCGTCTGGAGCGGATCTGGAAGGTCCGGATCTGGAAGCGTCTAGAGCGTATCTGGATAGAAAAGTGTCCGGAGCGGGAGTTCCCCTGACAGCTTGGCCCACACCTGAGAACAAGAAGGATGTGCAGCAGTTCCTTGGCTTCACAAACTTCTACCGGAGGTTCATTTGAGCATTCTTGGACATTGTTCAGCCGCTTTCCGACCTGATGAAGAAGGGCGTGGCCTGGACCTGGACCACTGCCTCGGCCACCACGTTCCAAGCTCTTAAGGACACGGTGACTGTGGAGCCTGTTCTGGTCCTTTCAGATGAGTCCCAGCCGTATCAGCTGGAGGTGGACAGTTCCGACCAGGCAACCGGAGCCGTTCTGTTGCAGCAGGGCATGGATGGAAAGTGGCACCCTGTCACCTTCTACTCCAAAAGCTTGAACAATGTCCAATGAACCTACGTAATCCACAACAAGGAGATGCTTGTAATTGTCTGAGCCCTAATGGAGTGGCGGCACTTCCTTGAAGGTGCACAGCACCTGGTTGAGATCTGGACGGACCACAAGAACTTGGAGTACTTCCAGAAGTCGCAGAAGCTGAACCGGTGGCAGGCCAGGTGGTCCTGTACTTGTCCCGGTTTGACTTTGCCCTGTTCCATCAGCCGGGCCGCCTCATGGGTTGTCCGGATGCACTCTCCCACTGCCCCAACCATGGAGCTGGTTCCGAGAACTTGGACATTACGCTCCTTCAGCCGGAGCTCTTCTGGATCTGCGCAATGGAGGGAGTCACAGTCAACAGACCCGAGGTTCCCCTCCTGCACAATGTTTGGAAGATGTTTGCAACCGAGCTGGAGCTTGAGGACCCTGTCGTGCTTGTTGCCCAGGAGCTCCTCAGGAACTGGAAGGCCCTGCCCCCCCACGCGGCTGAATGGCAGATCTCAGATGGACTCCTCCTGTTTTGTGGCAAGATTGTTGTGCTGCAGAATAAGGACCTCCGTTGCTGGATTATGGAGCAGCACCACGACACATGGGTCACCGGACACACTGGCCACTTCAAGACGTTAGAGCTCATCTCCTGGAACTACTGGTGGCCCCAGTTCCAGTTGTCTCGACACGTTGGCCAGTACGTTGGAACCTGCGACGCATGCAACCGGACGAAGGCGCTCCAGCGGCTCCCCACGGTGAGCTTCATCCGACTGAGATTCTAGATGAGCGCTGGGACACCGTCTCAGTGGACTTCATTTTTGAGCTCCTAGAAGCGCACGGGTTCGACGTGGTCATGGTTGTGGTAGACATCCTCGGTAAGCGGGCCCACTTCAACGAGTGCCACACCGGCCTCGGCGCTGTCGGAGCTGCCCAGTTGTACTACCAGAACATGTGGAGGCACTATGGAACCCCCCCTGAAGTACATCTCTGACCATGGCCTGCAGTTCATTGCTGAGTTCACTCAGGAGCTGTAGCGCCTCATTAGTATCAACCCACTACGTTGACTGCTTACCACCCGCAGACTGATGGCCAAGAGGTGAGTGATCATAGCTGATCAAACACACTAACCTCTTTGACAACCCCCCCAAAAAAGGAAAAAAATGTAAGCAAAATGTGATGTAACTCCGGTGTCCCCCCACCTCTAGCGGATAATTCTATTTGGCACCCCCAGGTGCCAAAGTACCCAGGTGCCATATAACATTTTTCTATTTGGCACCTCCTGGGCCGGTGCCGTAAGTGATCAGCATTTGATATCAGATCAGCCCATAGCCCCGAACAAAACACTGAAGAAGCACACTATATATACCAAGGAAATAGCTGCTGCCAGGTGCTATACTTCAGGCATCTGTTATAGATGGGTGTGAAGTATGCATCTACCAAATTCAAGCCATTTTAGACCCACCTAACCGTACAATGAATATTTCTTTTTCAACTATATTCCATTTGTGGAAGATGTCAATGTGAGTGAATAGACCTTGCCAGACACTAGATTTACCCTTTTCACACTTCACCAGCCATAAAGTAGATATACACAAAAGCACGGCCAATTTGGGCCCTACCTAACCATGCAGCATTTTTTTTTCTTTGTGGTATTGAAGTGAGCTATACAGAACTATCTAGCTATGGTTTCAAAACCTGGTAACCTTCAACTACCACATTTTTCCATGTGTATCCCTCTTGATCCCTAACACCTTTTTGCCACCAGCAATAAGGTCCCGCAATGGAAATTGATGGGATCATTGATTTAAATTAGTTTACATAACAGGTGCCAAATAGAATTATCCATCTCTAGCGCCTTGAATATTTGTCAAAAAGATGACTGGCAGCAGGCTACCCCCCATTTTGGGGTCCAAATCTCTCATTCTGATTTTTCCCAATTTTTTCTGATGACTAGTCAATCAGGAACCATAAAATCATGGTCTCTTCCACCCAATTTTCACTTTTACAAAAAATTATTTTCAGATTCACAATCAGGGTCATAAACTCTTCCCAAAATGAGGTTGATGTACTTTTCAAAAATTTTGCTTACCTCTTGCCGATGGCCAGACTGAACCTGTCAACCAGGAGCTCAACCAGTTTGTCCATATCTTCACAAGCTACAGACAGGATGACTGGGATGAGCTCCTGCCGGCAGCCAAGTTTGCCTACAACAATCACATCCACTCCTCAATGCAGCAGGTCCCGTTCATGACAGATACCAGCTGCCTCCCTCGGATGGGTTTTGAGCCGAACGGTATGCGCTCCACCGACGAGTCCATCAACGAGTTCTGCGACTGGATTGCTGCCCAAAATGGATGAAACTATAGGTATGATGGCAGAGACTTGTATGGCATAGTGTATGCCATACAGTGGCTGACCAATCACCGCAGTGATTCCCTCCATCTATTGCCTTCATCTATTCACTGTAACCCTTGCCTTCTACCATAATCCTTCATCAAACTTAAGTACCGGAAACCATGTCCACACAATTTCCGCTGAATGAACTTCTTGAGGAATTGAGTGCAGCACTTTGGTGTATACAAAGCCTGCAAAGCTCATGTGGAAAGAGTTTCTTGAGTAATTGAGTGCAGCACTTGGTGTATACAAAGCCTGCAAAGCTCATGTGGAAAGGTTCCCCTCAAAGTAGTCTGTTGTTTACCGCAGGGCTCTGATCGTAGTAAAAGCTTATTATATAAGTAATTGCGGAGCTTGAAACTCACTCTATTCGCACTATTGACAACATGTTTTCTCGCTCATCTCTCGAGAAAATTCCTCGCCGCCTTCACTTATATGCACCAGACCTCTGGGATGCCCCCTGAAACAAATGTGAAGCCGAAAATTGGTGCACTGATTCACCGAAGCCATTGAGAATGTGCATCACTGAAGTGGGCTGCTCAAGTTTGGGATTCAATTATGTATGTCCAATACATGTACGCTATACATGTACAAATGGGTGTAGGTATGTTAGGCCAATGAAACATTCCAGGTATGTTAAAGTCAGCACTGAATTTGCCGAGCTGAATGTGGGAGGCGAAAGCCAGTGCAGATCAGGTGTGGAGGGCGAGGAGGTTGGCACAGAGGTCATGTGTGGAGGTCATGTGTGGAGATTGTGTGAGGAGGTTGAGCGAAGGCAAGGCCTGTGGCAGGTGGGTGCAGTGGATATGCGTGGTGGATGTGCGTGGTGAATGGGTGCAGTGGATATGCGTGGAGGTCGTGTGCGGAGGTTGTGTGTGGAGATCGTGTGAGGAGGTTGTCCATGGAGGTTGGGTGCGGAGGTTGGGTGAGGAGGTGCACCACCAGCGGCTCCGAGCGGACCTCTTTGTCATCCCTAATGGGTGGGAGCAGCAAGAACAGGTGGTGCACCAGTCTTGATTATGAGTAAGTTGGTTAGGTGTTCGAGACTTTGCGCGAGGGCAAGACCCGCGGCGGGTGGGTGTGGTGCCGGGTGGATGTGCACAGAGTCTGGACGCGGAAAACAACAAAAAAAACTCTTCTCCCAGTCCCTGGTACTCCTAGAGACCTCTCTCTCCTGTCCTGTGAGTGCTTGAGCCATGGTGAGGGTGTACAGGGTTGCAGGCGCTGGAGGGTGGTGGTGGGAGTCAAGCTGAGGAACAATGTGGCGACCAGCCTGTTGTTCCAGAGCGTAGAGCCGCATCGGCCGATGATGTGGTGGAAAGGTCTCAATTATCCAGCACACAGTACATGTGCAGTGTTGGTTGGAAAACATAGACTGCAGGGATACCCTTCAGGGAAGCAACATATTAATAGGATTAAGAGAAGCGCCGGAGAAATCAAGCCATGGGGAAGTGTGGAAGGATCAACTGCAGCAAAATGTCGGCAAGAAAATGTGCAGGCAAAGAGTACAGAAATTATCTGAAGGTAATGAGTGGGCTGAATGCCTGCAACAATTGCGTGGGCGGTCTCACCAAAGATAATCTCTCCACGTGCGCTCTCTGCCATCAATATGATGGCAGACTATGGCATACTATGGCATACTCTGCCATCATACCTATAGTTTCATTGTTCTCTTGCTGCCGGGGTTTCCGAGGCCAAAGCCGCGCTCATCAAAGCCAAGGATGAGTTCAAGCTCTACTATGATCGCCGACGTGTGCTCGCGCTGGACATCAAGGTAGGCGACTGAGTTTGGGTGGTTGCGTCCAACATCAAAACAACACATCTGTCACCCAAGTTCTTGGAGAAGCGGCTCAGACCCTTCAAGGTCGTAAAGGTTGTGGGCAACGGTGTATACAAGCTCAAGCTTCCACTGCACTGCTCCCAGCTCCACCTGGTCTTCCCAGTGGTGAAACTTGAGCTTGCGAAGCCAGACCTGTTCCCTGGCCGTCCCCGGAACAACAAACCACCACCTGTCCTCCAGACAGACCGGGACGAGAGGTGGGAAGTCACCGAGATCCTCAAAGCACAGGTCCGCTACGGCAGCCTCTGGTACATGGTGCAATGGAAGGGTTATGGACCGGGGCACGATAAGGGGGTAAAACACTCTGATGTCTTCACCAAGGATGCCATTGATGCCTACTATCGCCGCTACCCCAATGTTTCCCACTGGATCACCTTGGCTGCCTTTGACTCACTCTCCTTCTGAAGGCATGACAGGACCATCTGCTTCATAAGTCGGGACACCGTATTCCAAGGGGGGGGGGGGGGGGGGGGGATGTGAGGGGGAACCCTGCTCCAGCCCCCGTTCTGGCCTCGGAACCTTCCACTCCAGCCTCAGGATCTTCTGCTCCTGCTCCGGCATCCAGAACCTCTCCGGAATCTGGAACTTCTGTCCGCTCACACTAGCACATGCTATGTGATTGGGCCTGAGATCATTGTAGATACCTACGGACACGTGCTACTGGGTAGTTACTGACTAGTATATAAGGTTTTGCCTAGCATGGGAATCCTCATCCTTTCTTCTCTTCAGATTCCCCCCGCTAGGTGCGTAGTATTTCCACTCCTGTATTCTAGTGCCTATATTTATTAGAGAGTTTGTGCAAAAGCCGCATGGGCTGCATGCAGCTTTTGTGCATTGTGCAAAGCCGTATGCGGCACTATGTGGCTTTTGTTTTCCTATCAATTATGTATTTGATCCTTGCGTAGATGCCATAGAGTGCTTTGCAAGCTGTCGGTTATTGATCCGGCATCAGGCGGGTGGAGCAAGTGTGGGAAATGCCCTTTTTTTTTTGGCAGCATCACGGCCATAGCCGCACAGTGGCTGTGGAGAAGCCAAATAATGACGTCAAAATGATGCACATCATGGTTGGTAAGTGGTTCAATATACAGTATAGCACCTAATTCAGTAGTATTTCATCAAAATGAATATAGATACACTCATAAAACCCTCAATTTATCATGCAGCTTTGCACAATGCACAAAAGCCGCATGTGGCCCATGCGGCTTTTGCACAAACTCCCTATTCTTCAGATTCCCCTGCTAGTTTCTGCAGCCCGCACCAAGCTCAAGGTTGCCCTTACAGGTCTCACTGTTCCTGAGGGAGAAACGAGCAGTCTCATTGTGTAGAGATGAGTGGTCTCATTGAAGAGAGGGGTGGTTGGTGAGGAGACAGATGATCTTGTTGTCCCAGGGAATGAAGAATATGTTTGTGCGAGGCCAACACAGTCGTTTGGAGGGGCTATGAGGTGGTGTACCATGCCTTACCATGCCTAGCATGTCCACCAACCTCACAGCATCACAGCACAATATCTCCCTCATCTCCCACCTACGTACCAACTTCTCAGTGCTCAACGCCCACCGCTTCCGGTGCCGCCTAGCCCCATCACCTTCATGTGACACGTATGGTGCTGCATATGAGACCCGTGCTCATTTCCTCCTCCACTGTCTGGCCTGGGAACACTTGTGTCCCCCGCTCCAACTGGGATCATACAGTACCAGGCTATTGGGCACCGATGTTTGTTCCCTCCTCAATCATCCCAAGCTTGTCAAAGCCACAGCCTGCTTTATCACCAATACTCATAGATTTAGTTAAGCTCGGATTCTTCTTTCCTTTTTTCCTTACCTCTGCCTCTACCACCTTATCCTCGATATAATTCCTCCATCCTGCCGAGAACCAACCTGTAGTCACCTCACCCTCGCTCCCGTTTTCCTCACACATCCCATGCAGTGTTACTCACATCACCGTGTTTTCCCTCTCGTCTCTAATTCTGTTTCCTCTCTCTGTTTCCTAGATAAATAAGCCTCGTATAAACCCCCTCTTAATTACTTACTTACAAAATCCCCACCTACATTTAGTAGAGTACTGCTGTGTAGCCCCTAGGCCAGATATGGTGTAAATAGAAATAATGAAATGTCACATCATGACAGTTGTCATCAATGTTGTCCTGTCAATCCTTGACATGACAGCATCTCTGACAGTTCTCTGATCGCCAGGTGTTCCGCTTCTAAGGTAGGCGACACAGACGATCTGCTCATGTCACCCCCATTTGGACATTTTGGATCAAAATCTTAATGGCCCTTTTTTGCAGCCCAAATCAAGAAATTGGGTCCCAGAGAATTGTGCCGAAGATGGTTGACAGCATTTCCTTGGGACAAGATTTTTTGATTTGGCCTGAAACAAGGTGCCATTAGGGATAGAGTGGCCCCAAAATGCATTTGATGGCGGCAGATTTGGCAGTGTTCAAGTCATGTGATGTGAGTGGATCGTCCATGTCGCCTACCTCATTGTTCTGCCATAAATATCCATCCAAGTTCCCAGGATCAATCAACATCTTCAGTACTGTAGCATTTAATTCAATTTGTACCCACCTGTGACCTGTGACCGCGACGTACGAAATCCAGATTTCGTATTTGGGCCGGGTCGGGCGTGACACCCATTTTTTTTTTCGCAAATCGGCCGAAAGTTCGCAGGCCTCAGATATGCATATCTGCCTCCCCAGGTCGTTGTAGAATGGTTCAAAGTACTCATATTTCATTTGGGATTTAAAATAGGTGATTTACTCACATAATCATCGGAATTTCACGACATCTTTGCTGCAGACTGGTCTTCCTGACACGTTGAGGATAATCTATCCTGCGTGGAAACGCTGCGGCGCCACTTGATGGCAAGCAGGCGGTGCGGAGGCAGAAATTCGATTTTTTGGGCCATTTTCTGGCGATTTTGTGACTTGTTTGAAGTATTTGTATATGGCTCCGGTGACCTGTGACCGGTACGAAAAAATTCGTAAAATTTTAGGCCTGTGACCTGTGACATACAAATTGAATTAAATGCTACAGTATCTGCTGCAACACTGATTTTGTGGCCTATCCGTCAAGTGGTGATACAAGGAGTAACAGATGATCTTGTCATCATGAATTCATGATATCTTCAATGCATGCTCTATGGGTGCTTGTGATTGAGCGCTTAGATAGGTGTTGGAACAATAAGATTTGCATCAAATTGTGACATGGTGATGGGCAGCTTACTCAAGCAACTTGAAGCACATATATTGCACAAAAATATGTTTATTCCACAAGCAAGATTTAATTGTGCTTGTAGAATATCTTTATTTTGTAGAAATAATCATCCCATCAGTTGAATATTTATATTCACAAACATGAAAATGCATCCTAGCATGAAGTCCCCTAATTAGAAGTATAAAAAGGGTAGAAAACCGAAAAAAAAAACAGGGTCCTACATCCAATTCTGGGGGAACTATAAAAAAAGGGTTGTGAAAAAGGGTGTGAAAAAGGGCTCACCCACAGTCTGGGCTCCCTTTTTCCACCCTTTTTGGTGCTGTCAGGGGAACCCCCACTCTGGCACTTCCAGCACTCCCGGAACTTCCGGAACTTCTGTCTCCCGTCACTTCCAGCACTTGCAAACCTCACAAACCTCGTGCACCTCTGCTCCAGCCACTTCCAGCACTTTCTGTCTCCATTCTGGCCTCATGACTTCTGTCTACTCACACTGGCACATGTTATGTGATCAGGCCCGGGATCATTGTAGATACCTATGACCACATGCTACTGGGTAGTACCTACTAGTATATAAGGTTTCGCCCTAGCATGAGAATCCTCATCCTTTCTTCTCTTCGAATTCCCCCACTAGGTGCATAGTATTTCCACTCCTGTATTTAGTACCTTTATTTATACCTCAGATTCCCCTGCCTATGAGCTTAAGGTTGCCCTTACAGGTGCCTTTTTAACCTCTTTTTCCTCATTTTATGCAGTCTGGGTGCACCTATTGTTCCTCAAAGGTCATGTACCATCTCAAATGTGCAAAAAGGACTGGGGTGATTTTTTCTGGATTTTATAGCTCACTAAGTTACATCATCTGCCAAACATGAAAAAAGGCACAAAAAACAACCTTATTGTAAACACTCAGAATTATTGCTGGGGACCTTATCCAAATTTTGAGGAGATATTATTCTAGAAAAGACATTTCTAATACTGTTAGGCCTTTATTTCAGGCCAACACAGCCATATCTGAGTTTGTGATAGTCAATACGCAAATTTGGCTGAATCGGGAATGTGATTGATATGCCATCATTTTCTGCCTGGCAGCTCATTGCTCATTCCTTTCCTCCCCGTTCTACAAGGACTATTACGCATTTCTGGAGCCTAAACAGCGTCGAAGAACCTTTCAGAAAACCACACATCTCTGAAGCCATATTGTTCACTGCTGGTTTGTGCCGACCACCTTGCCCGATTGAGCCAGAACACTGATGGGGTATTTTCTGGACAACGGAAGCAGTTATTGGCTTCATTCTTGCTGAGAGATCGTCTGAAAATATCCCTCCACATCCATCGAGCCCATAAAATCTCCGGAATTCGACAGAAATGTCATTGGGTTGAGAGAAATTGATGGGACATGTTGCAACTCTAATTGAATTGGCAAGACTCAGCGGTAGTCTTTAATGAACAGAATATCAGCTTAAACCGAAGGAATCCGATTTTAAATGGAGGAGAAATTCATCAATGAACACATGCCTTGTTTTTACAAGTTTGGAGTCTCTGAGAATCACCAGCTCGCCTGTGCGGACTCGTAGAGAGGCTTGTTCCGAACCTCTAAGGGTTGGATGGTTTTTCTGACATGTCTCAACAGAAATATATTCCACCATATTACAACTATCACGCAACCAAAGCCTGCAGTCTCAGGAAGTCAGGCGTACCCAACCCCGTTACGGGATCCCAACCAGCCGCAGCGGTGAACCCACTGTAATTCAATTTAGTACCCGCGGATTGAAAACATTAACATCGCGTACGCTTGTCCGCAGCCGGGGTTAGAGCCTGAGAGGATGTCTGTAAACCCTGATTTGGCGGTCGAGTAGATGAGGGGGTTCAGGAAACCGAGAGGCGCTAGACCGAAGCTAATGAGACGAATGCCACAAACCACGAGACTTTCACGGACCTTTGCCCTCGGAGATGCGGAAGTCGTTGAGAAGGGAGATAACTCCCGCAACGGTCTACGTCCAAGCTCGGTTATGCCATATTTGAATCGTTTCACCGATACATACCGGAGAGCTGGCGCTGGTTCCTCCAACGGAACTAAAATCGACAAGTCAGTTCGGAAGCCAATAATATAACAGCGGTAACTTACGAGGTCCGACCACCAATGACAACCTGGAAACCATTTCCAGCGGCGGCGACATCAGGGTAGGCCCGTCCACTAGCGTTGAAAAGCCCAGCAAACTTGGTACCGAGAGAAGTGAGGAAAGGAGCCACAGAGGCGGTCTGGTAAGACGGCTGCGCAAAGTATCTGCACACAGAACAAGTTAGACTCCCCGAATGGCGCTTGGGAAGATCATTTCTCACCTCGAAAAACCACCCCCAGAGAAACTGACTGCAACTTCGGGGTTGACACGGGTGGTGCCTCCGACAGTCGTTACCTACAATGTTCACATCAGAATGAAACGTCTGTCTGCGAGAGGCTAGTAATTACAAAAGGACAGCTAGGAACAGTCAATAACATATATGGTAAAGCGGAAGGAGGATGTACCTAGCCGGGAACGCAGGCTGGAAGATTTTCCTGTTTGTACCGTCGTTCGTGAGACAGTCGCCGCCACCAACACTAAATCCGTGTCAATCAGACGAATAACTAAGATATCTTGGACTAACCCCTCGTCTCCAGAAGAGAACATAATGCTGCTTCCACGAGCGCCCAGCTGCGCAAAGAGATTGCTGTTCGGGAATGGAAATTGAACCGTGTGAATTTCAGGATGTCTTATAACAACGTACCAGACCGAGATCGCGTAATCTTGGGGAACCGTTTGCTCGTCGTCACCGTAACTAGTGGTCTGCGGAATGAATATGTGAGCTGACTTCGACGGACGTATATCAAGTACTTGCGAAGGTCTGGGGAATAGTAGTCTGGTTGAGGATAAAGTTCAACCAATCCAGGTACGGCTCGTTCGTGTTAGTGGTGGTGAAGGTATCCTTGGGTATAATTAGTGACTGTCAAGAGCCTTATAAGAACCCATACCTTCAAGAACGGTGGGCTGCCGCCAGTGGAGTAGTAGATATTGGGAGTCGGGAATGATATGCCCTCGGTGTATTCTAGAAGTCTGTCAACGCCAGATCAACAAAACACAAAAGGGTCATTTACGAATGTCAAGGTTAGCCTGCATAAGCACAACGATTAATACTGAGAACATTCGGATGAGGAGCACCAATTTACCTCGACTCCGGGGTCCGACTGAGTGTTTTGGCCGCCATTGACTTGAACGTGCGTAAAAGTGGCACCGACGGCGTCAGTCCGGAAAGTTCTGAAGAAAGTCTGGAAGTCAAATTATTAATGTGGTTTCCGAGAAAATAAGGAAGGCAGTAACCTGCAAGTCTGCCGGGGCCATTAGCCAAAGTGCAGCGGTCAATGGAATGAAATTGCGTTACCGGCGTCATTGGCGAATTCCTGGAGGTATCCGGCAACACCGAGCTTGTTGGTAGCGGTGGCCTTAGGTACATAGGCAGTAGTATTGTACAGTGCCTGTGCGAGGGTCAGCGCGTTACGGGACGGGACGTGTAATTTCAAGTATTTACTCTGAGGCAGGCAGGTGTCACGGTAGTTCCGCATGAGGCCGGAACGGCGAGAGGGCGAGATTTCAGCAGCGAAAGAGGCCGAGTCGTCGACAAGAGAGTTCGGTTGCGGCTGGATGAAACTAGTCGAGCGCATGCTGTGGAAAGTGCCGAAGTATGTGGTCGGGGTGATGACATCAATGTGGGAGTGCAGCTCGGTGGGTAGCGAGTACCCCATTGTGCGCACGACGGACGAGCCAGAGGCAGCATGGTAGTATACACCGTATTTGGTGTCGAGCATGCGCTCGGCCTGGGCAACGGAAACGTGAATCGTGATCCATTCACCGCCAGCAGAGCGGAAGTGGGCATCGGCGGGGTTAATACCGTGGTGCTCGAGCCACGCTTCAACGGCTTCGATGGAGTCTGGGTGGGGAGCAACGAGAGCATCCACCTCCTCCTTCGACAAGTGCTGGCCATACCTAAGAAGAAATGCTGTGAACCACAAAATTCATTCCAGAATGGTCTACGCACTTCTCGTGGGCAGGATCGCTGACTTCGTACAGGGAAGAGATCAGCTCCTCAAGTCTGTCCTGCTTCAAGCCAATGCGCATTTCGAGCAAATGATCCTCAGGAGGGGTAGAGTGGAATTCCCAGCCGCGAGGAATTTCGACCCATCGGTGCTTGAGGGAAACATCGTTCCATCGTTTGCTGGACAGAGGCTTGGCACTACTGAGACCGGCAAGGGCCACGACGAAAGCCGATAGCAACAACATGTCGACGGAGTGGGGAGCGGGGACGACAGAAGGCCCGCGCTGAAGCTCTTATACTTCGCGACTTCGAGAATCATCTTGTTATCTCGAGCATGCGATGCGAGCCAAAGTAACACGAGGAACGGAGAATCGAAGGCATGATGATCCCATGCAGGGTCAAAGGAAGGGTCGGAAACATATGGACAATATGTTACCGGACGGAACGGTACAAAACCGCCGTCAGGCCTACGGATAGCGAGAGATGGCTTGAGGATTGCACAATGTCAACAGCAACCCAAATCACAGAGAAGTGATTTCTTGAATCTTGGCATTTCTTGGTTCGATTCTGCACATGCACCCTGGATTCTCCCCGCCGTTTATCCCGCAAGTAACAATGGTCGTGGGAACGCCGGCTCGAGTTGTGGCTGCTTGTGGGAGGAAGGAGGAAGTGTGAGAGTCACGCGACAGTTTTCGTTATCGCCACATCCCGACGATCCTTGTATTCGCCGCGATGCATGGCATATCGACGATTCGAAGAGGTCCTCAAGAATCCGCACTGCTTTTCTCGAGGCCGCCAGCCATAGCCACCTCGGGGGTGACTCGAGTACCTAGGCTGCCACTTGCTTCAACTTGAAGTTCAAAGGTGTTCAAAAGGCCTGAACGCGTTGGTGGCGGTAAGATGGGTATAGGTCTTCAAATTCATACGAAACCCATTCAGCTGGAGACTGGGGTATGTACTATCGGTGCTCTCGAGCTCGCCGACCTCTGGCTCTTGGCGGGCTTCTTGCCGCCGTGCCGATCCTTTGGCGATTCAACCTCATGCTCCGAGTCTAAAACCGAGTCGTCCAAGACTCCAAGCCCAATCCAAGCTTCAAACTTATTTAGATCTTCGTTCCAGACCAGTTTGGCTCTTCCCCTTCGCTGAATGGGGCATACTCAACTTTAATAACGTTTGTGCGCTGAAAACGCGCGATCCTTACTGGCAATTGTTTCCTTTCCCCGCCATCCGAGACGAACGGTGACTGGGTTCGGTCTTGTCGGCCATCTCAGAGTCGACGCAAAGCCTGCCGCGGAAGAAGGTTACTTGATGACGCTTCCAAAAAAGGACTTTGGTAGTTCGATGGGCGCTTGTGGTTCCAACGCAAGCCTCCCGTCGATTTGAAGTAAGTCTTCTGCGTTACAGGAAGTCCTTCTTGCTCTATTTACCGTTGATTCACCACAGTTCAAGTTGTACAGATAAATTAGCGTCACAGAAAATATAATAACGAGTGAAGACGATCCCTCCCATGAACTCCTCAGAACATCACGCCATCGTGCCTAGTTCGCATCGATAGCGAGTGGTTGTTTTTCAGACTTGTTCTCCGCCAGCTTAGCCTCGACTTCCGCTAAAAAGCCCAGCAGTTCCTGCAACGTGTAAAAATAAAAACAACCTGCGGACCAAGGTCTACGCACCGTGTTTCCCGGCTCGAACGCGAGCCCAAGCTTGAGCGCCTCAGAGGCCTCCGTCAGCCGATCCATCGCGACGAGTGTCTTGGCCTTCCGGAAGGGTCCTTTGGTCCAATTCCTCCGGAGCGAGATGACCATCTCTGCGTCCGCGAGAGCAGCGATGTAGTCACGCGCTTCGAGGTAGGCGGCGGAACGGTTCGAGATGACGGTGGAAAGCTCCTCGCGCATGAACTGGTTCGCCTCCCACGGCGGGCGCTGCACCGCGATCGACGCGGCCATGTTATATTTCTTTATGGCGTTGACGTGGTCCCCCTTCTTGAAGAGCGTCTGCAGTACACGAATAAGCCACCATACAGGCTGATATACACGAAAGCGCGCACGTTCCCCTCGTCCTTCGTCTGCGTGACCATCTGTGTAAGCTTTTGCGAGATGACATTCGACGGCGGCGGACACAGCAGCGTGGGGTTCCCGACGAGAATCTTCGACAGGCGGTTCAGGTTCACGTAGTCGACCCCGCAGTCGGTACATTTTTCCAGTTTGTGTGGGGCACAGAGCGCGAAATTGTTGTCCTGCGAAAGGACAACTGGTGTCGGTATGTAATCCGCGTCGATGAGCGCCTGGAGTGTGGGGTCCACCGACGGCTGCGGGGCGGGCTGCGGGGGGGCCATGAGAATGGTTGTGGGTTTCGCCAGGGCCGTGGGTGTGGGACATGGTAGAAAGCAAGAAGTCCTTGACACGTCGCGCGACAAAGGCTTTGTGATCCTACACAGCCACATATTACTCTATGCTTCTCCCTGTATGAACCTTTGGCGTCCCTTGTCGCGGATCCAATACTCTGGCCGGCGGTTTCTAACCCAGAATCTCCCGCCCAGTGAGGACCCACTCAAGCTCTTCACGCGACGCCTGAACTGGTTATTGCGCCATGGTGCCGTCCCGCCGGTCATGACACTGCGCCCCGACGGCTTCGTCCGCCTCGGCGACGTTGTACGCTGCATAGAGCTCCGCTAGTATCTAGTTCTTATGTCTCTGTAGAGAAACCTGGGGCTCTTCCGCAATCTCTTGCCCGGCGAATTCGACGAGTTACTTGCACGCGACGAGTCCCGATCCTTCAAAATCATCTCGGAATACGATCCCCGAGTCGGTGCGGACGCGCCCTGGATACGTGCGCGCATGGGCCACTCAATCAAGGTGTGCATTCGCGTTTTCTTGGACAAAAAGGACCGCGCATCCTGAGGGTGTATGTAGTCCGTCGACTGGAGCGTGAAGCGGATCCTGACGCCCGAAAAGGTGCCCATGCTCGTCCACCGCCTCGACGTGGAGACATGGATGCTCGCTCGTACGTGCTCCCACCCAAATTTATTCCTTGACATTAATAGCAAACCAGGCCACCACGGCATCCAGCCCCACCCCACCGACGGCCTCATCCACCTCCAACCCGTGGCCGCGACGCAAAAGTTTGGCGATGGTCTGTTCAGAAAGAAACGCTGAACGTATATTTCATTGACTTGTTACGCAGAGACCAGCGATATCTATGTATTCCTCGACATCCCCAAGATGCTCGCCGCGGGCATCCCCCTGTGGCGCAGCACGCGCGGCGGCATCGCGTGGCTTACCACCGGCGACGTCAACGGTGTGCTGCCACCACAAATGTTCTTAGAGGCGCTACAGGTCCAAGTCGACCGTCAGACGCAGAAAATGCCAAGCGGGTAGAGAAAAAGTTAGAATGTGTCCGGAGAGACTTAGAAGAGAAGATATTACTAAATGAATGTAGACCGGCGGATTTTGAATATCCCGACTCAACCCCAACTCGATATGTTTTACTTCCAGAAAAGATAGGAGGTCCAGGGATCAGCCCCCCATTATTGGACTCGAAAATAAAACATTTGAGACAGCCGAAATGTTTGACTATCTCGAAACAACCTGGCATTAACAATGGGATTGTCGATGGGGCATAGAGGTATGTAGTTCGAAAAAATTCGACGTCCACCTTGGTGTTGCAGACTATTACCTAACTCAGGACGCTATGGCAAAAAGGATGGTGTATGATGTCCTGCTTCAAAGCCCAAAATTAAGGGCTGCCGGAAAATCGGTCCTGTCATCCGATTCCCCAGAATCTCCAGTTGAACAGCAAGATAAAAATAAAGTATGGGATCAAATCGCTCCGATATCTCAGAACAGAAATCTCGAGTAGAGTGAAAAGGGGCACAAGTTTGAAAAGTCCACGGTTTAGGAAAAGCAGGCCGGTGCAAAGTTATGTTGTCAACAGCAAGAACCTGTTCACGCGAAAGGGTTGGACGAATATTATAAACAACTCGAAGCCTCCCTTGAATCAAAGCCCTAATCTTGAGGAATTCCACGCACTCCGTAAAGCCCATTGTATGGCCCCTCGAAATGTACCTGTTCGGTTCGAAGAAGCCTAACCCAAAGCTTCGGAATCAGCTTTTGGTCAAGCAAACCTGTGACAACGGCTTCCGCATTAGGGGGTTTCAAAGTTAAAACTCGGCGCCCAACTTGAGGCCCAACTTGACCTTCAACTTGACCTCCAACTTACGGAGTCGGGAGCCCAAGTTGGGGCCTTTGTCTGTGAAACACCTAAGCAGACGTATGCACGCACAACTTCGGAAGTCGAGGCGTCGCGTACCATAACCGAGGTGATGCAGGCGGGAGATCCGAATTAGCCGAAGTTGGAGACGAAGTTGGCCATCAAGTTGGACGTCAAGTCGAGCTCTTGTGCTCGACTTGACCTCCAACTTGGATTTTTGGGTTCCAACTTGACCTCCAACTTTGCAAGTTGGAACGCGAGTTGGAGCTCAAGTTGGAGCTCAAGTTGGGCCCCAAATTTTAACTTTGAAACCCCCTATTGACAGTTGCCCAGATTTTAGCAGAGTTCAGCATACCAAAAGAGTTCAGCAGACCGAATGGGTTGATTCACCGAAAGGGAACTGAAACTCTTAGGTCCTTGCCTTGTTCCTCAAGCGGCAGTTTCGAGGACGCTTTCGGCTGGCCCAAAACGGCTTCGAGGCGACATATTCATAATCCGCCACTGTTGGGTTGGTTCACGGAAAAGGAACTGGACCCTGGATACTTGTCGTGTTCCTCACTCAAGTTTTTCAGAGGAGGGCATTTCGGCAGGCCCAGAACGGCTTCGAGACGACATTCATAGCCCGCCAGACTGTTGGGTTAACTTCACGAAAATGCTGAAACCTTGGGTACTCGCTTTATTCCTCCAACTGAGGTTTTTAAGAGGACGCTTTCGGCAGGCGAAAACTGCTTCGAAGACGTTTGTAGCCCGCCAGACTGTTGGGATGGTTCGCGCAATGCTGAAACCTTGGATACTCGCTTTATTTCTTCGATTGAAGTTTTTAAGAGGAGGCCACTTTCGGCAGGCGAAAACTGCTTCGAAGACATTTGCAGTCCGCCAGACTGTTGGGCTGATTGACAAAAAGCGGCTTCGAAGCGACATCCAACCCTTCCAGTTGCTACGCGATTCCCTGCTCGGTCCTGCGCGTCATGGATTTCCCGATAGCCTAAGCGTGGGTAGTAATTCCTCCTAAGAGCAACAAGGGGTCCCCCTCCGCCATATCATTTTTATTTACCTCCAAAAAACTTGAGCCGTTAACAGAAACGAACCGAACTGACTTGTGAATTGACTTGCCTCCATTTTTGGAGATGTGTTGATGGCCGTAGCCCTCGCGTGAGGAAAGAAACAGACTTCTTGAATGACAAAATAGCGTCAGAGGCCATGCGAAGTGATGTGCGCTGCGTGATACATGACACGGAACCGAGGGCCGCCAGTTATCAGCCATCAAATTGGCGGCTTTCGAGCAGAAAATAAACAAAGTTCTCCGGCGGAGGGAGGAGTATCGAAAAAAGAATTAATTCACTTAGCATGTGCTGCAGCTCTACATAAAGACCACGGGATCCAATTACCTGGATGCGGTCGGGCTGAATCGAGCTGAATCGAGGTTTCTTCTCGCACGTAGCACATTCTACTCGAGACCCTGCGACGGAGGGAAGAATTCAGCGAAGTGGAATGAATAGAAATGCCCTGCAACTGTCGGACGATTAGGAAACAGAGGACGTCTGCAGGGGACCCGGAAACAGAGGGCGTTTCCATGCGGAAAAAAATCCAAGAATAAAAACCGCTGTCCCTGGGGCGAGGACAAATCGGTGGTTCACGGACGGTCCGAAAAATTGTCTGTCCCGCGACTCGCGGCCAGACAGAAAATAAGTCCGATTCCTGTCAGAGCAATCTTCGCAATTCGGAAACGGAGCAGTAGCTAAGATTGAACTAGCAGGACGTGTGTAAGATCTTGGAGACGGAAAAAATAGACACGCGCAGAAGAATGCCGGGGAAAACCAAGGAAAAAACGTGCGTCCACGCCACGTCAGCGGAAACTAAGGTCAACGAGTAGCTTGGAAGATAGGAACCACGCGGGAACCTCTGATATGTCCATGTACGCACAGTGCGCACGCAAAGTCAATGTGAAACGCTGATCCTGCTTGTAGGATTATTATTATTGTAGACTTCGACGTCGGGGAGAGGGCCTGGACGGCCGGGGCCGCTCGTGAGACTCCCACAGCTTCATATCAGTGCGGTCGTTAGTGCATGCGGGACGACGGCACTAACCAGAAGTGGCTTCAGCAGTCTCATGCATCTCTGATATCAGGCGCACTCAACAGTTGGGAGTCGGGGATAGCCGGCCCAAAGTCGTTGATAGTCTCGCTAGAAAGCAGAAACAAAAAATACAGTCTAATGCTGTCGAAGCCGCAGGCGAAATGCGTTTTTGGAGGCGCGAGACTGCGGATCGAGATACGCCTCGTAGAATCCAGCGACAAACTCCTCTGCTTTGAAGCCAAAACGATTGTACAGCAACTGGGAACAACGAGTTTTAAGCTCGGCGCCCTTTCGCGGAATAAATCACATACCATGGCAGAATTGTTGGCCGAAACATGAAGGGTGATGTCCTGGTGTGGGTTTAGAACTATCAAGTGATAGAGCATCGTCCTGTAGTAAAGATTGATTAAAACTGCTATCTATCTCAAGCAGAAAATTGGCCCACGTCGCGATCTGCGCATTGTCCCAGCCTGCGCGCACCGCGAGATATGTGATATACGTCTCACGCGGGGAACTGATAATGACAACCCCGACCACAAGGCGGTTGTACGCTGCTACAATGGTGCACCGTTCTGGCGAATATTCAAGCGAGTCGCTCACTAGCAGTTGGCGTCAGCCCGCCGTAATCAATCAAACTTGAGGGCAGATTGAAGATGAAACCAACCATCTATCCCAGACCAGAACGCGCGACCCAGTAAGTCATGGACCTGATCTAAATGCCAAGGTTCCAGCGAGCTGTACGTGATGGGTGACACCGTGCTGGAGGGGCAGTCTCGCTCGGGGCTTTTAAGGATGTCGGAACTGTAAAAATTCGGGGAAACTGCTCAGCTGAAAGGCTCACTGTGCGAAGGAGTAATGGTCCCGTATGTCAATCATGAGACTCATCCAAGGCGTCACTGTCTCCCAGTCCACCTCGACAAGCCCGGGTATGGCAGCTCCGCGTGCGACACCATGCAAACGTGCCAAAAACGAGTTCTCGAACGGAGTCGTTTTTATTGATTCGAGTGCTTCGATGATGCTATTATGTTCGGCAAGTGGTACGGGGGCCGGCACCAATTCAGTCAAGGTTGCCGGTGTAGAAGTCGAAATGTTATTTTCCGTCCAGCCCGCACGCCGTCGGTCCTGTGAGAGAAATATAGGGATCTAGTCAAATTTGAATTTCCAGATGGCGTACCTGGCCGACTTTGAGCTTACGTATGGCTATGGCCTGCGACACGGACCAGGAGCTAGAAATGGCTGTTGCATCGAGAAACGATGCGACGTCGGACCGCGTCAATGGGCGGAGAAGTTGGCCCTGCTCGGTTTTAACAGGAAAAACAATCCTCCGTTTGTTATGGTGACTTGCCGTTGAATCTTTTTCAGAATCTTTTTCCTGCTGAACAGCTCTGTCATGGAGGTATTCTGGCAGCAATCTGCCCATGGAGTCCTCGAGCGGAATTTCAACGTCGTCCAGGAGATCTAGAAGGGGTTTCAACGAGAAACCCTCCTTCTTTGAGGACGTTGGTAAACCATCATTTCCCTTTCTTCGTTTGGTCTGGGCATATCCATGGGTTAGTGGACCGCGAACGTGGGAACAAACGGTGTGTGAACAGCGACCTTTCGGGTGATGACTTCGTCATCGTAGTTTGATTCGTCAGAGGACATTGCCCCGCCTTTACTGGCTATGCAGACTGAACTAAGAGGTAACGTCACGGTCGAAAGAGGAATGCCATCACGTGAGATTGATCGGATAATGATTGAAGTAAAAATAGGGGCTCCAACCAATTCAATACTCTGTTCCGTCTCTTTTTTGGTGCTTTGTTGCGCTACCCGTAGGTTGAGAAATGACTAAAGAATTCCATAATTCTTTTGACAGGATTGTCATTCCCATGAAGCTCAAAAGCGGACGTCCCATCTTCTCTAGACATATCTGTTCGAAGGTTGGAGCAATCCAGCGTAAGGAAAAATAACTGCCATATTCTGCCATATTGCTTCTGAATATTGGGCCAACTCAAGTGCCGATGAAAGGTATCTCACTCGTATTTGACCTAAATATTACTCTGGCAGATCCGCTCCTCTCACTCCCGCAAACTCGACGTCTACCTGCCCTGCTCATCCGCCACCAAGCTGAGTTCCTCCAGCTCCGCCTGGGTGTTTGACAGCGTCTCGGCCGCGTGGGCGAAATATATCAGCTGCAGATAATCAACCATCAAAATTATTTCGCAGACTGTCGAGTAATGCATACCTGCGCCTTCGCGAGTTCATTAAGGTGCTTGATGGGTTCAGGCTGGTAGTCATGATCAGTGACACCCATACAAGGGGCACAAGGATGAGCATACATTCTTCAGGACCTTCTCCATCAGCGCAATGGCGACCTCTGTCTTCTGCACGAGATCATCCTCTGCGTTCTCGACCTCGAGCCGGGCCTGCTCCTGCTTCGCCGCGCTCGCGTTCTTCAGTCTACATGCAGCCGTTTAGCTGCGGTCCAGGAATATAAATACAAGGAAGGGAAGAGAAAACACACGTCTGCTTCGCGCCGTCAAGCTCGAGTCGGCTGGTGCGCACCGCCTGGCGCGCCTTAATCGCGACCGTAAGCGTCGTCGTGAGCGTCTGCTGCCACGGGTGGAGGTAGTTCAGCCGGATGGCCGAGTCCTACAGCAACAGAACACCGTCAGTCCGCGGCCTAGACTTGCTTTCCCTAAATAAAAACAAAAATACCTGTTCAACCCTCGCAGCGGCGACCCTCTCCATCCCCTGCGCATACAGCCCCAACGCACTCGCGAGCGGCTCCCCCTGCGCGTGGGGTGCGGTCGCCTGAAGCACCGCCGCCGCACTGGTTGCAGCCCTCCCGAGCGCATGCGGGAGCGTCTTGTGCGCAGGCGCAGGCGGCGCGGCAGGCGCGGCCGGTGCAGCCGCCTGCAGTTTCGTGCCCTTCAAATTCGCCGCGGCGAAGGAGGTGATGTTGTGCCCGACCGACGCCGAGAGCTCCGCGATGGACTCTTGGATCTGGGATGGGTAATCGTACGCCTCCGACTCGTAGACTTTGGTGATCCTGCGTGCGGAAAGCAATTTTTAATTTGGTATTATACGTATAGTGAGAAAAATTTAAACAGACTTGAGCAGAGTGAGATGCGCCTGGCGAAGGGCATCGACGCGTGCCTCCAGGTCCTTGTATTCTGCGGATCACTTAGATACGAAGAATGCCAGGTATTGGTATAAGCGCGCACGCACCTTGCGGCAGCTCAGTGATTCTCGTCCTGCCCAACTCTGCCGAGCCGTTCCTTGGTCGCCTGCACACTGGTGCTGAAGCCCTTGTTCAGGCTCGATTGCAGCGACCGCCAGTCTATTGACATTGTAAGAAGTAAGTATTGAGGTGGCGGCGGCGGAAGAAGCGTGGCAAATCACGGTCTAAGCGGTGTCTTGGGTGATTACATCTCCTTGCTTACGAGGACAGATTCTCCCAACCCAAAATCTAATCCAGGGCTACAAATTGTACTACTAGTAGTACAAAGAGTGGAGATGCTACAAAATAGTACTGGCTACAGAGTATTACTGTATATATGTAAATTATGCGGGAAATAGAGTACCTTTCTGCGTCCCCACAGAGGAAACTACCCCCTCCCTCCTCTCCGCCCTCTCACCGTCACCCCCGCGTCCCACGTCCCTACAATCCACCCATCCTCCTCGAGTGCCTTCTTCATGGCGGGCTTCAGCACGCTCACCTGTCCCGCAGAGTGGCTCCCCCGGCCGGTGATGACCTTAAGCGGTCTGTCGCCTGACCACCCGCCCTCCCCAAGTATCTCCTTCACAATCACCACCGCCTCCGCAGCCGTGACGCCGTGCAGATCCACCGTGTCCCCCTGCCTCCTCTCCCGCACCATCATCCTCGCCGCCTCCAGCGCCTCCCGCCTCGCCACCTCCTGGAACTCACGCGCCCGCTCCGCAAAATACAGCGCCACCTCCCCCCCGCGCGTGCGCTTGTTCCCGCGCTGCCACATCCGCGCCGCCTCCCGCAGCAGCTCGTCCCTTCGCCGCATGCTCTCCCCCACGCGGCGCCGATACGCCCCAACACCCAGCTCGCCGACGTCACCCTTCCCGCCCTTGCCCGCGGCGTTCCCGCCCCCGCGCACGCGCACGCCGTTGACGTCCCGCGTGTACGCGGGGATGTGCATCGCGTGCGGGTACGGCTCGCGCACCGCCGCCCGGCGCCGCGGGGGGACGGCCTGCCACCCGCCGCTCGACTTGCCGCTCGGCGCGGGTTGGGGCAAGTTGAGATTCGGCGGCGGCGGAGTAGGCGCGGGGCTCGTTGGCAGGGGGAGGGACAGTGTGCGTGTTGGTGGAAACGGCCTTGTCGGCTGTGGGGTCGATGAAGAAGATTGCACAGGCGAGTGATACACCCCCAGCTCGTACGCGCCAGACTCAGCATCAGCATCGAGGTCCCTCAAGACTCTGACGAGCTCAAACGCGTCCTCGCCCCGGCCCTGGGCGGCGTTGAGGGCGAGCTCGACGTCGGCGACAAGTACGTCCGGGGAGAGAGGCCCGTATGCGGGGAGGAGCATGTCCAGGAGGTGGAAGAGCGTGGTGGTGTGCTTCGCGTCGGGCTCGTCGGGCGGGGAAGAGGAGATAGCGGTCAAGGCCGCGCAGAGCGCGCCATACGGCGTGCGGGCGTGCGCGGGGGAGTGGAAGAACGAGAGGAAGAAGGCCGGCGTGTGCGGCGGGAGGAGCTGCGCGACGTGCGTGGACAGCGAGGCGAGCTGCGTCCATGGGTCCTCGATACCACCACCGATACGAGGACGCGCCGCAGAGACATGCTGCTGCTGGCGGACGTCGGATAGAGTGATTTTGCTCCCAGTCTTCTTCTTCTTTGCCTTGCGCGCAACCCGTTTGGTTTCAACCGTCTCCCAAGCGGTCTCACCGATCTCGTTCATGTCGTCCTCGTCAAGATCGCGTTCGCGCATCTCCTTCTCTGTCTCCTCGGAGAGAATAGCGGAAATAAGTTCCCACATGTCTAGCGCGTCGTCCGGGGCATCCGCCTCTGCCAGCGCGCGCAGGAGGCGCTGGGTGGAGATGTGCGGCAGCGCAGCTTGCAAAAAGCCTAAAGGCGAATTGAAGGGGGCAGATCGCCCAGATCCGCCAGATAAATCCGACGCAGAGGTCGCGGTGGTAGTTGTACAAAAGTCGGGGGCGCTGCTGTTGGTTTCTTCGGAATAGGAAAAATCGAGGGCTTCGGCTGCTCCTTCGTCGGCGTGAACTGCAAGCTCGATAAGCGTGTTGCGAAGAACTGCGATCTGAGATTGTTTCGAGGTCTCTGGCGCGTCTGGGTCGACGTCTGCGAGGAGAGCCGCGAGCAGAGACGAGTCGAGGGGAGGACAGAATTCTCGCTGCCACTCGAGATTATTATTGGCCGTATAGTTATTGGCTGTGTCGCACCTGTAATGATTCGAAGATAGCGTCCATTTGGGTAGTGATGCGCGCGGGATATGCCAGAGAAAAGGTATACAAGATAGAACACGAGTACAGCACAATTTGCGCGAGATAAAATAGGAATGTGATGACTGCAGATGACAAAGGTCAAGTCACGATCAATGTTGTCGCCTCTTTGGGAACGGCATCAGACGGCGACGCGGCAGAGTCGGCACCTTCTTGCTTTTGGTAAGTAATCAAGAGAATACTAGGGGCAGAGCCGGCCAGTGGCAGCTGAAGCGCTGAAAGAGCCAATGGGTTCTAGAACCAAAAATGAGTATTTGAAAGAGCAGCAAAGATCCGATGAATTTTTAACGATGTCAGCCAATAAGGTACAGCGTGGGTACAGTGGGGTGTAAGGCCTCAAAACACGTTGAGACAGCTCCGCAACGCGTCAAGTTCCGCGGGAGAGCGATGGACAGTGTCGAGGATGTCCAGCAGCGCGGTAACGCGTCCATATGTGCCAAAGGTCGGCGGTGGCACGTACTGGAACGCGTAAAACAGCGGCAAGAGCTATCGTTGGGACCCGGAGAAATGTCTTGGGGTAACCAACAGTGGGACCTGATTGGTATTAAGGTATTAAGGAGTGGTGGCATGGAAGTGAGGCCCTGCAGATTGCAGACAGGGCGGAGAATGAAAGCACATCACTGAGCCGAATGATGGCCGAATGTACCTCCCAAATAAGGGAATGCTGAGTCAGACACACTGCCACTGTGGCTGTCCCCGCAGCCAAGCCTGCCTTTGTCTCAATAGCAACTACTAGTTACCTTCCACTCTCTCCTCCATATATCAACTACCACTCAGGACAAATGATTTTCTTCCTCTCTATCGCAGCCTTCTTGGTCCTGCTCTTCATGCGTGCGTCCCGCTCACCACTTCCTATTGTTCTCAGACAAAAGAAGCTAATTAGTCAACCTCGCTGCAGTCTCCTTCCGATACCGCGCATCTCTCCTCCCGCACGTCCCCGAACGCGTCCTCCAGCTCTTCCCCACATTCAACAACTACCGCCCCCTCGCGACCTTTTCGGAGCAGATCGGCGCGGGCATGTCGTCCGCCGACTTTGACTTGGAGGCGAACGTGCGGGACGAAGATTCCCGGTCCGGCTTGGACGAGCAGGGAACGCGGGAGATCATGGAGATTATGCGCAGGGAGCGCGTAAAGTACGTCGTTTATTCGCCTTCGCGTGCATGCTAATGCTAACGCAAACCCAGCTTTGACCAGGCGCGCCTGATCCGGCACAACCGCATCCTCGCACAGAACGGAATCGACCCCTCAGGCACGTCTCCTTCCTACCTGCCTTACTGACCTCTCGGCTCATCGACTTGCGCAGGGATGCCGATGGACTCCAAAGCCATCACGCGCCTCTGACCTGCACGCCTCCACGTGGTACTCACATCTAACCTATCTATTCCGAGCTGCTGTCGGCCAGCCATCTCGCGCTCACTCTCCCTGCTCCCTTCCACCTCCGCTTTTCGTGTCTCACACGCACGCATCTCGCTCTCTCGTCCCTATCTTTTCTTACGTGTTTGGAAGTAACGGAACTGGCTTCATTGTACATCTCACTTGCCACCACCATCTACACTATGTACTACTTATCACAATCCCCAATCCAATCCAATCCAGCCACCACCACTACGACTTGACACCTATCTACCTGCACCAGAATCTACCAGCGCTACCTTACTTCCTGACATCCTATCCACCGTGTATCCATCCATTTCCTTCCGTTCCGCTCAACAACCAATTTGAAAGTGGGAGGTGAATTGAATTCAATACGGAACTATCTTGTGATTCCGCGGAATGAGGTTGCATCTTTCGCGCTACAGCGATCGACAGTCGTAGTGCTGATTGGGGTTCGTTCAGTCGTCGTCGACTAGACCGTTGCGGATTCAAATTGTAAAATTCATATTCGAACGGCGCTCCGCGCACTGGGACCGAATGTCGTCACACCCAATTCCCAACCCTTAGTCGCGATCTACTGTATTGGTGATCCACGATCGGTAAACGTGTTTTAAGGTTTTGGAGGGCGGGCGTCCGGGAACTGCCGTATAGATAATCCATGATCGAGAATCGCGTGGTGCCCGGCATATGCCGGATTAGTAATCCATGATCGGGAAACGCGTTTTAACGGAGGACACGCAAGAGGCAGGCAACGGAGATTGCCGGGATATCAACCTCCGAAGTCCAGGACCCCACCCCCACCCCCTACGGTTGTCGGACCGACCGCCTGCGGACCGATGTCCGCTGCGAAAAAAAATGATTAAGTGATGACGTGCCTTTGCTGACATGATCAAATTCGCATGTCGGTCCGAACCGATAATTCTTGATTAAACTTGAACTGTACTTCGTAGTTCGCAAAATATTGTGGAAATGCTCTAGGTCGTCTGGGAGCATATAATAATTGGGGGTCTCCCTTTTCAATTTTACGATTGACTCATTTTCACGTTGCCCAGCTAGAATTTGGTCAAATCGTTGCTCAAACCTAAGCGACATCGGACCGCACTCCGATCTGAGCTGTCAAAAGAGGTCGATATCTCGGAATCTTCCGTTGCCTGCCTCTTGAGGACGCGCGGAAGTTGCCGAGTCACTGGGTGGTTTCGTCCATGTAAGGATATCAAGGTATGCGTTATTTTTTACGGAGACCTGGAACCTAAACCGGTCCCAGGAAAAAGCTCGACTATCCTTTCGAGTGCTCTAACCGTCTAGACTCGAACCAATCGTAATATTCACAGTTTATATATGACAATCAATAAACAGAGCGCGTGAATAACAAAACTGTCTTTGGGAACTTACGCCGGTGGACTGGTTCGAATCTACTAACCGTCTAACGTGAAACGAGCTCGAGTTGAAGCAGCTCATGATCAAAACCGTCGACGCAAGTTCGAGGGAAAACGTAAATTCGAACTTGAATCCAAGCCAAAGGCCGCCTGCCAAAGATAGTCCTGCTAGTAACTTTACCTCAAAAGCGGGCAAGTTCGATGTTGTTAGACCAGTCAGTGACTCACCACAAAGTTTTGGTTCCACGGCATGGTCGCTTAGGAACGCCGGGAAATGATTTTCCCCCTCGCCCACTCGCCTTGTCCCGCAAGGAGAAAAAAAATCACCTTCCGGCTGGATACCATGGCCGGCCAGCTCTTGCGAGACGAATCGGGGCCAAGCCCGAAAATTGAATTTCGGCATTAGTTCTGGGCTGGGGAATCGAACATATATCACGTGTTTGTGTGGTTGAAATGAATCTCAGATTCTCAAATCACTACGTTCCAGGGTCGGCTGAACTCAGTTCTGGCCGGCTCGACTCAAGGGTCGGTTTAGGCGAGGAATGTAGCAAGACGGTCTGGCCAGACCTGACCACACCGAAACCACACCGAAACCAACCGAACTGACCTGGCTCGGGACAATCCTGTTGCCGGTGCGAGTCCGACTGTGAAATCCCCTCCGTTATCCTCTTCCGGTACCCACGCATTCCGCCAAGTCGACTTGTCTGGTTGCTACACCCGCCGTCTCCGTGGAAGATAAATTTAAGTAGGCATCGTCAACGAGAAGGCAATCAATCAAAGCGTTCTCTCGCACCCATATTTAGCCAAAGACGCTCTAGCTCTGGAGCCGTGTTAATTGTTGGGTTAAAAAAGAAAGGCTTGTAATAATTACGGCGGAATGCAAAGACAAGCCTACTGTAAGTGCGGTTGAATTTAATTTGTTTGTGCGCAGTCGAGGCGGCTTGAAATTTTGGGTCGGCCGCGGCATGCAAAATTAGAGTAACTTTCTGGATGGGTGGGTCCAAGACACAGACGATCCGTCGTGTGTACTGTTGAACAATGATTCAACCTTGCTAGCATAGAATATGCGGCCAAGAGGAAACCCACGAAATCACAGTACATAACCTCCAAGTCAGTGTCTACTTTCAACAAAATCTAGGGCACAAGGTGAGAAATACATATCACCCAACTCGAGAAGAATGACTGATTATCATCTTTCAGTTAATTGAACAGGAGGTTAATGCTCTCTTGAGCTCGAAATCGGCTCTATGCGTTCTTTGAAAGTCGCCTATGGCCGTCGTTCAAAATGGTCAATTGTTGATTTCAACCAAAGTAAATACATTCATACCTGGAGCGCTTTCGGGTTCGAGTTCAACTTCGGTTTAAACCTCAATACATTACTTCCTTCTTCAACAGACAGCTACCGTCTACACCCTGTGTCTTCGATAATTATGAACTTGGTACCTGTCCTGTCCTGATTTTGGTTCAATTAAGTACCACAATTTACTTGGTTAATTCACCTCGGTCCTTAACTCAAAAGGGTACACGACACCACTCAGATTAACCGTATAAAGCCAGAGAGAGCTGTCAGTAGATCCTCCAGTACTTCAGCTCGAACACCTGCGAACATGCGACTCACAGCTTCAGCCCTCACCGTGCTTTTCGCATTCTTCGCCCTCACGTCTTCGGTCCTTGCCCAAAGCGACGCCGTCGTGGGCAGAGAGGTCGACTCCGACTCCAATGACTACCCCAAACACAAGGTTGGCAAGTTCTTCCTCCTGTTGAAATATGCCATCCCGTCCCGGAGCTCGAAATATTGATGATACTGATGATTTGTGCATGCAGCACAAGCCCCACAAGCCCAACCCGCCCCGGCCCCCACCATGTAACCCGTGTGGTCGTCCGCCGGTCTGCGCAAAAGGGCGGAAGTGTGTCGACCGCCGTATCTGTCCTGCGCAAGGGAACACCAACATTGTATGCCCGCTGGACAACGCGCGGCGAGGCGAGGACGGTTATGGGGATGGCGGACATGATGGCAAGGGTGGAAATAAAGGAATTCTGCCTGGTGACGATAAGGGTCCAGGAGGACACCACGGCGGAAAGCCACCGGGACCAGGCAAGGGAGACGGAGGGGATCACGGAGGGAAACCATCCAAGCCTGGAAACGGACACGGAGGTGGAGAAGGGCAGTAACAAAGGAAATGGTGGATATGGTTGGTAAAACGGTTCCAGAAAACCTGCAGTCCCCGTACGCAGACTACTCTTTCAGTCATTTCTCTTCTTGTAAGATTATCTTGTATCAATCGGGCCTTCGTTGTAAGTACTTGTATCTGTAATCGTTGTACTTGTATCTGGAATCTTTGACGTGCCGTGGAAACGAAGATTGAGAGCAGAACTATATGAACCATGTCAGTATTCCAACTTCGGTGAAGGGCTCACCCAGAGAACTAAACATTCACCGTCGCTGAAATGGTAAGAAGTATAAATTAATTTTTCACGAAATTTTATGCGTTGTTATTTCTCCACTCTCTGTCAACTTTGGACTGGAGCCTGTGACACTCGCTGACGTACTAACCGACTCTGCTACACCTTCTGGGGCACTTCTATGCGTAACCGATTCTTCACTTTCCGCCATTTCGTCCCGGATTGGACCTTCCCATCCCGGAACTGGCCCCTCGTCCTTAAGTTGGACTCGGGAGAAGAACCGGGGCTCAAGGAATCCCTTCTTGTTCCCAGGCGTAAGAACGACGCCATTGCTAGAAAGGTAGAAAACAGATGTCCGCCTTGATGGCGCGCGTCAAGTCGATAAAAATCAGAACTTCAGAAGAACTGCGCATGCCTGGCAAGAAGGTCTAGCTGAGATAAAAGCGAATTCATGGAGACATACCGCTTATTACTTCACTACCCGTAGCGACACCCTGTGCAAAATGGATATGGTTTCGCGACATACGTGATAAGCCCTGGCTGGCTGAATATATTTAGTTCAAGGCGAAACAGCGCAGCAGAAAAAACACGTACAGATGGCCTCCCATGCCTTCATCGAGGTTCCGTGGACAGCCATGGAGACTTGCCATTCCCAATGAATGCGCGTCAGACCGCCCATTACTTCCTAGAACGATATGACATAAGAACAACATGAAGACATCGAAAGGACTGACTGGTATGGAGTGTCCTTGGTTGGCGCGAATCAACCAACATTCAGTTCCTCCGCGACGGATTTCCTTTAAAAGGTGGTAACGCTGCTTCGAATCATTGCGCACAATGGTTTCGAGCTTTGCAAAGTCGAGCCCACGGAGCGACTTGTGATGCAGCTAGATACTTTGCTTAGCCAAAAGGAGCACAAAAAGAGCCATGATGACGCGCACCAGCGCCTCGACTTCGACATAGCCGTCGGTACGAATGGGTAAGCCAGCGCTTTTGGCGCCGTGCCGCAAAAGATATGCCAATTCGCGCGACACCCACATCATTTCCATACCCCGTTCTGGCCCCGACTTTCCGGGCCATGGCTTCGCGGGTGGAAGAGGTGACCCTTTCCGGTATGCCCTAGACCAAAGTGGCAAGAATTTCCGACATCGTTGTAGTTGGATCAGCAAGAACATAGCCACAAGCTGCGACAAACAGATGGCTAAATTGGGACTCCCAAAACGTCGAATACTCAAAAAGGAGCTTTCATACAATCAAGTAAGTATCGGCATTATTTCTGGGGTCAACTGAAGCTGTTTCTACTGCAGAAGCTACCATCCATACTGCTCTGCCGTCCACCCGAAATACTTTCCATCCGGACCGAACTTGACCAACCGTTCATTACGGTCCAACCCTGTAACACGCGCGACGTCCTCGGCGCTCAAGGTGGGTAACTATCCGGTCAAGCGTCAGCTTCAGGCTCGCATGGGAAGGTAAAAATACGGACCGCAATATTCTCTTTCTGGCGATCAATGTTGGCGCTCTTGGGGAGCGCGACTACACCTCGCGCAAGATGCCATGCAAGAATTATTTGCGTCGGCGTGACTTTATATTTCTCTGCGAGCGCGACGATGGTAGGGTCGCTGCGAACTTTCTCGTGCCCAGAAGGGCTGTATGCGGTGACCACAATTCCTTTGTTCCGGCAGTAGTCGAGAAGTTCAGTCTGCGCCAGGTAGGGGTGCATCCTTCCATCTTGGTGAGCGTTCCTATAGTTTAAAATAATTCGGATCCTCACTCGACCTGGTTCACGGCAGGAACAATTTTTGCGGTCTTGAAGAGCTGCTCGAGCCTAAATAAAACAGCGGTATGAGTCTGGACACGAAATTTGGAACAGGAACTCACGTCTTGATCGAAAAGTTACTCACCCCAATGGCCCGAGCCCGTCCGCTGGCATGCAGACCCTCCAGCTCGGTCCAAGTGTTGTTGAATGTTGGGGTATCAACGACTTTCAATTGCGAGAATAAATCACCAAGGCTGGTGGATGCGTCATATCCATCTATTAAATGCGCAAATTTGTTCATGAGGATTTTTTCATGAGCATTCGAACGAAAACTTCCAGGAGACTTACTCGGGTACTCGCCAGTCTGGGGCAAGTGCAGAAGGTACTACGGAACAAATCAGACGGTCATCCGAATTTGTCTCGGCGTGCAGCACTACCAGATCAACATAGTCCAGGCCCAGCTTGTGCAAACTTTCATCGAATGAACGCGCAACGTATTTCGGGTGGTACCATCTATTCACATGTAAGTGGACCTGGGAAATGTCTGCAATCGAAAGAAAACTTGCGGAAGTTTCGTCGTCACGAAGACCTCTTCTCGTGGAATGCCTGAAGCGCGAAGTGCTGCGCCAACGTACGGCTCCGTACCTAGTTAGAATTGGCCAGTGTTCAAAACCATGAACTTGAACGCTGACCATATATGTAGGCCGTGTCCAAGTGCCGATACCCTGCCTGTCAGAGAAATCAACCGGAGACGAATACCACTTCAGAAAAATTATACTTGGAAGGCCGTGAGGAACCATCTCTCAGAGTCCGCTCTACCCTCGGGCGTAAACTCGCTCGGGCCCGCTCCCAAACCTGGATGAAACCAATCAATTCATACTTTCACACGGTTTGGCAATGGAACAGACCTATAGCCGGAATAAACGCCCCAGTGTTTAGTTTTATCGAAGGAATCGCTGCCATGGGTAAGTACTTCGGTATGCATTCATCCACTGAGGTTGAACCTTTATATGCTATGTCGGTGTCATGCGAAGTTTGTGCTGACTGATTCATTGGGTTCTGCAGTTACTAAGCTACCGGGAAGTCATTGGGAACTCAGAGCCGAGACGTTACGTGAAGCCGCTCGCACCAACCTTTCATGCCGCCGCCTCGTGACGGAAGAGTGGAATAGTGGAAGAGCAGGAAGGAAGGAAGGAAGAGCGGATTTGCAGCTCCTATCGCCCATATATCAATGCTATTTGAATTTTATTGAGCGAGGTGCTGCTCGTCGAGGCCAGTATAGAGAATCCCCGGCAGTACTAGTCTTGCAGTATATTATTATCACGGATTCGGAGTTTTCTCAGAGCCGTACGTATATCGATTGGATGTAGGCTGATATAGCTTCGTCGCATACGATGGGGCAACAATTTAGTGCAAGTTTGGTTCAAAGCCATAGAAAGTCGTTGGTGTCAACATTACAAAACCATGAATTGAGTGTCGCGATTACAGCAGGAAATCTAATAGCTACGAATTCCAGGATGGCGTAGCGATGGCCGAGGACCTATAATTAACGGAGGTCGTTGACGCCGTCGCATTCCGCGCACCCGGAGTGGTAGGAGTCCGGGAGACAAAGAACTCGTTTGTCAACAGACAAACGATGGGGACTTGGAGTGGCGACGAACTGCCGATGACCATGTCGCAGCGTTATCGTGCTGTACTGCACAGGATACTGGTGTATGTCCTCTGCTGCTGGGGTTAGGAGCCCAATAATCAGAGCAGCAATGTTGGTGGTGGTAAGGACCTCCTCAGATTTTCAAGCCTGCTGAGCGATGGATCGTTGACCCAGGTCCACGTAGCAATTTCTGGTGTCTTGCTATTAGCGGCCTGAGCTGAGGTCACGTCGAGCTTACCGTATTAAGCCCTCCTTCGTCTCCAGCATCAGGTTCTGCAATGCTTCGTCGTTCCATGCATTCCCAACATGGAAAGTCGTGGATCCGGTGTCGTGGGTACAAAACCATGAATTGAGGAGTGTAACAATTACAGCAGAGAATCCAACAGTTAAGAATTCCAGGATGGCAAGGCCCAGGGCCTAGATAATTAACGGAGCTTATTGACGCCATCGCACCTGCGCACCCGTACTAAGAAGCAAGCAAAGAACTCCTCTGTCAATCGACAAATAAACTTCTAAATAGCTGGAGCTCAGTGAGCCCTACTATTTAACAGAGGTGTGGCTGATTCCGCCGTCGTCGACTCCGCAAGCAAAAAAGCCTCGTATTTCTCGTTTGCTTCCGGACCAATCATCAAATCGCGGAACGCCTTTGTGATCTGGTCGGATTCTGGATGCACCGCATGGGGATAAGGTTCCACAAAGAATATTTCCAGGTTGCGCAAATGGCGAATAGCCAGAATGCTGCGACAATTCTCGTTGGCGAAAGAAACAGGGGTCAAGTACGTCGCAGCGTTGGGTTCGAACTCGAGTGCAAGACTATCGAGGCGCATGCGATGGAGGAATTTGAACGTGGGATACCACGACGATGAACTCCAAGCGTCTTTCCCAAGGTGTATGCTCCGAAACTCGGTTAGACAGTGTTGTCCCAAGCCGCATTGGATGATGGGAGGGAAGTCCCACGGGGAGAAAACGAAGGTGTTTTGGCGGAGAATAATTGGGAAAACCTCGACGTAAACTGCCCGACAGACAAGCAATAGGGCGACGGGGATATCGTCGGCAGGGTCGAGCATACGCAGACTATTTGGTGTGTCTAGCTTTTCGGGCCGCACATAGAACGAGGCGTAGATCAAGTGGCCGTCGTACCCCACTGGGACCCTTTTTATGTGAACGAGGCGATTCCCGGCGGCTATTTCGAAAATGAGCTCGCGCAGCTCGGGAGGTAAACGAAGCAAGCGGCATGTCGACGGTTGTGCTACCATGGGCAGTCTCTGGTTGAGGGTGTCGATACGATCGGTGGGGAGCGGAGTGAGATAGGGTCCCTTCATGTGCGTACTTCTTTTCCTCGTCGGCCTCTTCAGCCTCCAGCGTCTGCGGTTGAGCAGCGCCAGATAAGGGCTGCATAGAGCATGAAGGATATATGACTTGGTGAGTTTTGCTGCCTCTCGGAAGGTAGGCATCCAACTGTGGAGGTTGGGTTACTTGAGGCTTGAAAGTCAAAGCGTCTCTTACCTCGTCAAGAGCAACCTGTGTGCATAGCGGATTTTGACGGCGACAGTGACAAGGCAAAGACGTGAGCTCTGAGTCCGAGATCAAATGGTCGACAGGTCAACTTCACGATCACGTGTTCTCCTTCATCCACGAACATGGCCACCGTTGGATTAGCGGCCAAGATAGCCGCTCTCGACATATCAGGACCATCCCGCGTGCCACCCTCAACCTCCTCTACCGCGCGACCCACCCACGCCAAGCAGCCCAGCCAGCCCAACGTCGCCAAACTACCCACGAAATTGGCCGCACCCAACCCCCACCAGGGCCACACAAACTCGTCCAGCCTCTCCACCGCACCTGCCCGCAGCGGCACCACCCAACCCGCAATCGACATCGGCCGCTACGACGGAGGTTTGGAGGCCGAGGACGAGAAACGATATGGGGATGCGGTCACCGGAGAAGCCGCAGAGGACCTTGCACTCGACTCTAGTTTGTCTCGGTCCGTTACAGTATGCCTTGCTCGTTCCTTGGTTTACTTTGGTATAGTACCTATCCGACTCAAGAATGGACACTACACTCCTTCGACATGGGTCGGCCGCTCGGAAAAGGTATGTCTGTCATTTCTTCCCTCTCCCAACTACACCTCACATCTGTCTGTCGACCAGGTAAATTCGGCCGTGTATACATGGTCCGCACAAAGTCCGCCCCAAAGTACATCCTCGCGCTCAAAACCCTCTATAAATCCGAGCTCGTGAAAAACAAGGTGGAGAAGCAGACCCGGCGCGAGATCGAGATCCAGCAGAACCTGCGCCACACCAACATCCTGCGCCTCTACGGATACTTCCACGACGAGCAGCGGATCTTCCTGATGCTGGAGTTCGCGGCGCAGGGAGAGCTGTACCGGCAGCTCAGCAAGCAGGGCAGCTTCTCGGAGCGGAGAAGCGCCAGGTACATCGACCAGATGACCGATGCGCTCTCATACCTCCACACCAAACACGTTATCCACCGCGACATCAAGCCCGAAAACTTACTTCTTGGTAGCCTCTTTCTTTCATAGTGTTTATGGCCGACTAAAGGAACTGCAGGTATCAACGGCGAGCTGAAAATCGGAGACTTCGGCTGGTCTGTGCACGCCCCCGGGCTAAGAAGGATGACGATGTGCGGGACCCTGGATTACCTGCCGCCGGAGATGGTCGAAGGCAAGGAGCACAACGAACGGGTTTGCCTACCTCCCGTTCGATTCCCCCACCTGAAGTTTGAACCCGCTGCAGGTCGACCATTGGGCGCTCGGCGTATTGACGTACGAGTTCATGATCGGCGCTCCTCCGTTCGAGGACCGCAAAAGCGTCAACAGTATACTCCCTTCCTCCCGTTGCGCGAGAACGGCAACTGATCTTGGGTACTTATATAGACACGTACGCGCGGATCGCGAGAGTGGACCTCAAGTTCCCGCCCTCGATATCGGCAGACGCCAAGGACCTCATCTCAAAGGTGCGCGCGCGCGCGCGAATTCAGTCGGCCTCCGAATGCAGCTTGTCTGATCGCGGCCACAGCTTCTTGTGTATGACCCGCAGCGGCGGATGGCGTTGGCGGACGTTCTCCGCCACCCGTGGATTGTAAAGTACCGACAGAAGCAGCCGTGCCTAGTGTATGATTCGTTGAGCTATTGGACTCTTAGACATCTAAATTATGACAACGAGTGGATTTTTCGTTGTCCGCGATATCGTCGAGCCGTTTTTTGGGGGGGGGAGAAACTTGTATGTAGGTCGGAG
The DNA here is from genome assembly GCA_029378375.1 of Mycena olivaceomarginata. Classification (NCBI taxonomy): domain Eukaryota; kingdom Fungi; phylum Basidiomycota; class Agaricomycetes; order Agaricales; family Mycenaceae; genus Mycena; species Mycena olivaceomarginata. Next base: position 256,610 of record JARKIC010000196.1, read on the forward strand.
CCACTAGAAAGGCGACTACACGTTCACGGTCCTCCAACGCAAAGCAATTAATACAGGGATAATTTACAGCCCACACTCGACTCTAACTACGCTAAGTAGTAAACCGCCGACCAGATTGCGCCGGCTTCTCGAAGGGGTTCTTCGCCGCCCCCGCCTTCGGCGGAATTCCATACTGCGCGCGCTCCTTCGCGCTCCACTCGAAGATCGGGAGCGGGTGCGCCTCGGTGTTGAAGACGTACTTGTCGAGCGGGACGATGTCCTGGTCGACGAACATCAGGTAGAGGTATTTCAGCCTGCGCAAGAAAAAAAAAAGGTCAGTCAGCGCGGGGAGGGCGGACGGGCCGTAGCAGCGACGAACGTTTCGGCAAGGAAGAAGCTGTGGGGGGGGGGGGCGTGAGTGAGAGTTGGTTGGGTGGTACGGCGAAGGAACGGCGGACCTGGGCATCTCGTCGAGGTGTGCGACGGGCAGCGTGTCGACGGTGGAGACGCTGGCATAGCCGCGCTCCAGCCGCGCGTGCTTCTCGATCGACTCGAATATCGTCCTGGAAACAAATAGATGAGCGCAACGCGCGCGCGCGCTACGTTAAGTGGCACCCACCACGCACGCTCCCTCCATATCTCGGCTCCCGTCGTCCGCCAAAGAATGTAGAAGCTCTCCACCGTCTGAAAAGCCATCGTCAGCTATCACTCGCGACCGAAGTCCGCAGGACGCGTCGACCGACCTCCGGGCGGAGCAGATAATACGTCTTATACGCGTTGTAGTCGCGCGCCGCGGCATTCCTCTCGGGCGTGGCGTTCCCGAGCCCGGGCGGCACGCCCCCGGGCCTGCCGGCGGCCTCCCACTCGGCGAGCTGCGCCGTCCACTTGGCGCCCGCGAACGGCGGCTCGTGGCGCATCGTCATCTCGTCCGGCCCGAGCCCGCTCGCCTGGTCCGCGTAGGTCAGCCAGCACGTCGTGGCGATGCCCTCCGCGGCCCACGCGTGGCGCTCCTTCGCGGGGGGCGGGAGGTCGAGCGTGTCGACGCCGAGCGCGAGGAGGCCCGGGAGGAAGCACGAGAGGTGCTCGAACTTGAAGCTCGGGGAGGCGTTGGTGGCGTCTGTGACGTAGAGCAGCTTGCGCTTGGGGGTGACGTAGAGCAGGGTGTCGATTATGGAGTCTACGACCCGGAGATCTGAAAACAGTTGGAGGGAGATGGGACATGTAGAGGAGGAAACGCACACAGCTCTTTCGTTTTGGGCTCTGTTCGGCCTGTAAGAAGCCACTGCTTCAGGAGGTATTCGTGGGCACTGTCGGCGTAGGCTCCAACGGAAAAGTGTTCTGTATGCGGTCACCACATGCGTCGATAAAGCGAAGAGCACGAATTACGGTTTATTGGTTTTCCTGTACTGGCATCCCACTGTGTCGGGAACTGTCCAGCAGGGATAGTTGCATTGTACATGATATCCATGATCTTCTCCGTCTGCAGAGATGAGCAAGCGCTGCAGATGTAAAACAGACAGAATTACTCTTTCAAAATATTCAGCGTTTTCCGGTTTAAGTGAGCGAGATATTTGCTTTTTCGCGAGGATTTAGTGGGGATAGAGCCATATCTTCTGGACGCACTATTCCATCTGGTTACTGAGCGCCTCAGACCACAACACTCCTCCAGTCCATCCGCCTCGGGTAGCGCCGCTAGTTTGGGACGGAGGTTGGAAGGCAAAATGGTGCGATCGAAAGACTCACGTCATTGGATTCACTGCAAACATTGGGAGCCCCGAAGGTGTGTTAAACGCGGGCAGGAGCGACTTTCCAAGTTCGTCGGCCTTTTTGAGCAATATAGGCTCACCAGAGAGGGCGTAGGCAGACAACAGCCCTCCCAAGTAGCGGATAATTGTCTCGAAGAACGGGACGTAGTTTTCCGGGTCGATATAGAATGTGGTTTTTCTCGACGATCTCGAGACCCTCATGGAAGAGGTCGTGGAGACCCATGATCAACATGGTGTCTAGTGAATCGAATACGCTGACCGCCCAGCCATTGAAGCTGCAGATATTTAGCACCGGAGATATGAGCGAAGAACCGGAGACGAATTACTTGTTGTCCTTCCCGCCTGAGAGAGGCTTCAGTTCGTCCCACTCCCAAGCATCTTGCTTGTAGCTGGAATAGGCATGGATGTACGCGTCCCGTATTTTCTGCGCCCTATAAGATAGAACCGCGGGCTCGGCTGGTAATCCATTATGGAGAGCTGGGGTCGGGAAAGAGTCTCGTGCATAGCCAAAGAGGAAAGGTGTAAACAGGTAGAGTGTGAGGATCAGAGCGAACAGGTAGGGCAGCCAGCGCAATACAGGTCGACTGTAGAGTAACCGGAGAGACTGCACAGAAAAGACCTGCGGTTTTGTAGGAGAACTCCCGCTGACCTGGCGCGTATGAAAGGGGAGCATGACGACCCCGGATTCAAGTACAAGCACGCACAAAGCCAAGTCCTTTACTACTACGGCCATGTATCGCCGAATCCTTTTACCCAGCTAGATCTCTCGCATTGAATTTCAAGTTTGAACTGGAGCTCATGATCTGGCTCTCCATTCAAACCTGCGTCTGAACTCAAACATTAGCTGGTCTGTACACGCAGCACTCAGCACACGATGTCCATGCATTTAATCTGGCTATTTGCTGTTCCCGTGGACGACCAACTCGCGCCAACCGCCCTCTGCTCCCCCCAAGCCTTCTTTCCGCGTCCGGACCATCCGCAGCGCGTCCCAGTCGCCGGTAACCGCGTCCTCATCGTGGACGAGTACACCGGGACGGCCACAGCCAACCTCCCGGCTGACCTGCTCGCGCAGTTCCCCAAGGCCGGCCCGTGCTTCGATACGCGCTGAAGCACTTGAAACACATCGACTCGCGCAGTGGGGCCGAGCCTCGACGCGGACGACGCGCTTTTTCCGACGGATCGCGTTTTGGGTTGTGCGCAACCTCACGAAGCGCTGGTACGCGGCGCGCAGACGCGCTCGTCAAGGTGAAGAATCGGTGCGGGCCCGCCGTCAAGGGTGGCCTTGGGTTGAAGCGATCTCATCTGGGTGGAGATCGGCGGCTCGTCAGTGCGTGGGTCTAGCCTTTGCGACAGATTCGATGTCCAGACCCTGGCTTCCCGAGGACGGGGAGAAGTGGGTTAACAACAGCAAATCGGCAAAGGACACTTTAACATGTTCAAACATGCTAGACGACGTCTCGGTGCATCGTGGAGAGCATAACTATTAATTGCTTTGTATTCATAAATATCGAGATTCTACGATCATCAGGAAAGCTGGATAGTTGTGTGCAATACATGGACCCAGTAGGCAGCAATGCCTGCAGTCAAGCCAATACAATTTTGTACTTTGTACAGATACGGTTACACATAATTTCAGCGCTTCGTTTCCTAGTCCACTCGCTCAGAGACCCGTCCAGGTCAGAGTCGCACCAAGCTCAACCTCCCCGTTCAGTCGGACATCCGACGATGACGCCGCCACAAGCACCTTGAACGTCCCCGCTTCGGCAATCCAGCACATCTGCCTATCGTCGTAAAAGCCAAGCGCCTCTCTGTTGAGGTCGACCTTGACGCTTTGGCTCTCTCCTCCTTGGAGCGCCAGTTTCACGAACCCTTTGAGCTCCTTGGCGGGGCGCGGGAGGGACGATTGCGGGTCGGCGATGTATACTTGGGCGACTTCGCGGCCGGGTACATTGCTCGTATTCTTTATCTTGAAGGCTAGGGAGAAGGTGCCTTCCGAGGAAACCGGGGAGGTTTCCAGATCCGAGTATTCGAAGGTCGAGTAAGAGAGTCCGAACCTGAATGAGAGTTCGCAGATGAGCCCAGTATTGGAATCGGATCGAAAGGAAGAGGATGGTACCCGAATGGAAAGAGTGGCTGAATGTTCCTCAGCTCATAGCTGCGATATCCGACGAATATGCCCTACGTATGAGACATTGGATCCAAGACATAAACAAGTTTGCTTTTGGAATCACACCTCGTTGTAGTGGACCTTCCCGTGCTCCTGGCCTTTGTCCCCGAAGGATGTGTAGGATGGTGTATCCTCAAGCCGTTTTCTACGACATCTTATGTCAGCTCAACTCGAAACGAAGGGCGACGCTCACGGGAATGTTAGAGCTAATTTCCCGGAAGGATTAACCTTCCCCCATAACGCATCCGCAAGACCGTTCCCTAATTCATTGCCACCGTAAAACGCCTGCAGGACGGTCGAAGCTTCGTCAATCCAGGGCATAGCGACTGGGGTGCCCGATTGATTGACGACCACAGTGTTTGGGTTCGCACGCAAAACAGCAGCGACCAAGGGGTTGGTCAAGAGCGGTAGACTACGATGAAAATCGTCAGATTATGCGGGAAAAATAACGAAGACCACGGCACTCGATGTTCGAGCGATCAAAGCCTTCACTCTCCCAGCTGATAATGGAAATGAGCGAGAGGTCCAGCGTCGAAAGCTTCACTTACTCGTGATTCAGTCCAATCACAAGGATGACGGCTAGCAGAAAAAGAAATGAGCCCAAAATTCACCCGAGGTTTCTTCGGCACACCGTCTGAGTCCTTCGCCAGCGCAGCAGCATCCTTGATAGCTTCTTCGCCGTCAAACTGACGAATGCCGCCAAGCCGGAGGCCGCCCCAGCAAGGAAATGGACTCATCAGAGCAAATTCGCTGGTGCTGATCCTAAGTTCCACGTCGTACGGGTGTCCCGCCTTGAGCCCTTTGACAACCGCGCGCTTGTCTATGGTCCCGAGCCCGAAAAAGTTTTCTCCGAGCTCCAGATTCGTGCTGAGATCCACGATGAGTTTATTGTCGAAGAAGAGGTTCCCCCTGCTCGCGAGGTGAACCCCAAACTCCCAGTCGCCATCTTCATCAGGAATGAAGGCTGTGGAGTACTGGGAAGAAGAAATAAACTACAGATAAAGTGTAACAGATAATGATCTTACGCGGATTGAAACAGTCGAAATTAACCTTGGTGGCATCCTGCAGCGGATTCAACGCAATCCACAGTCAGAAAGGACAAAGACTCACGACGCCATCGAACAAGATGCAGTTGGTCCCAAGGGTCGGCGTGCTCCAGTCGCATTTGTCCAGCTTCGTATTGAGGTCGGCAGCAGCGTGAAGGTAATCCTCCGACGGCTTCTGGTTCCAAAATTCGATGATGGCCCCCGCACCTCCCCCATTCTTCTGCTGGACATACGGGTCCAAGACGGGCAAGTAACTATGCGAAGCAGCGCCGACGGCGTATTTAACCTCTGCCCCCAATGTCCTTCGCCACTGAAGAAATTCCCTCCAGCGGCGACACCGTATAAGTCGACAGAAGGCGGGCGGAGCCGCCACCGCTGGTCTGCGCCAGCTTGGCGTTTGGCCCAATGACGGCAATCTTCTTGAGGTCCGCGGAAAGGGGAAGGACGTTTTTGTCGTTCTTCAACAGTACGATGGCGTCTGCTGCGGCGGTGCGAAGGAGTTGGCGCAGCTCAGGCGTGTCAATCGACTCCTCCGGCGCGTCGAATGGTATCCCGGAATCTTGTGCGCGCTTTAACAGCTCCAGAATCTGCTTTCACTTTAACATGGAGGAACAACAGTAGTGTGGTGTAAAACCTTTCGAACGCGGGCGTTGATATCGCTGGGGAAGAGTTTCCCGCTCATGAGAGCTCGCTCAACAGCCTTGCCGCGCATTACTGTCGGGCCGCTGTGAAGAATTCCATCTGTTACTAGTGGTAGATGTGGAACTCGCGGTGACGTACGGCATTTCGAGATCTACACCAGCTTTGATGCTTTCTGTGGTACTGTATACCCCAGTCCAGTCGCTCATAATCATCCCTGGGGGCGTTAGTAGAGTAGGAACAGAGCGAAGCTACATGTACCTTGATAACCCCATTCCTGCGCACGACATTAGCGAATGTAACTAGAGACTAGGACCCACTGGCCTTCCGCAGAATATCGTCCAGCAGTCTCTTATGTTCAGATGCATGGACACCATTCACGCGATTATACCTGGAAAAAAAATGAATGAGGTCCATGGGAGGTTCTGACATCGGCCTAACGCAGTCATGAGAGCCCAAGGGTTCGCGTCCCGGATCGCAATTTGGAACGGTTTCAAATAAATCTCTCGGAGAGCGCGTTCGCTGACTTCGCCTAGTCCAAGAGCTCAGTGAACGCATCTGCGGCATACAATAAGACCTCACTGCTGATTGAGAACCGTTGATATTCCTGATCATTCGCAACGAAGTGCTTGATCGTGGCGCTAACGCCCTTGGACTGGAGGCCATTGATGTAGGCAGCAGCAATTGTACCATTGAGAATTGGATCCTCGGAGAAGGACTCAAAGCCGCGCCCACCAAGCGGCGAACGCTGTGTGTTCACGGTCGGGGCGAGGAGTATATGAGATCCTGGACTGCCTAAACCCCCGTGACCAAAACACGCAGCGTGAAAGGCGAACCTTTGGCGCGAGCCTCGTTTGCGAGGGCCTCTCCCACATTTCGCGCCAATTCTACATCGAACGAAGAGCCAAGGCCAGTGGAGGCAGGAAAGCAGCTGGCCGGGGACACCATTGAAAAATTTTTGACCGCGAATTCCATTAGGTCCGTCGCTCATCCTCATTCCCGGGACACCGGCTTCAGGAATGGCCTCGGTATGCCACCATCCAGATCCACAAAGAAGTTTAATTTTCTGGGAGATATTCAATTTCGCGAGTGTTTGGTCGACGTCCATGGCTTGGATGACCTAGACGATGGAGAGAAAGAGACTCAGGGAAAACCTCGGCGAGAAGCATTTTAGAACGTTAAAGCGCTTTCGCGCCAGCTCCCGCTTCGAAGTTTAACGTTGATGTGCCAAAGATTTGGTTGTGATGAACCAAAAGAGGGTGTGAGAAGGCTTCAGACACGGATAATTTTATAAAGAGAGAGAGAGAGAAGAGAATTTAGAAGAGATAAGGCAGCCTCGGCGAGATCCGGCCAAGTTTCTTCGTTTCTTGCTCCATGTTCTTGTCCCCGTCATCCTCAGGAATGGCCAGGAATGACCTCAGCGTGCCACCAACTCATTCAGGGATTCAATTTTGCGAGAGTTTGGTCGACGGTCCAGAGCTTGGATGACCTAGACGATGGAGAGGAAGGATTTTTAGGAAAACCCATTGGGGAAACCTCGGTAAGAAGTTGGTGTCGGAACTGTCAAAGCGTCTAAGTTTGCTACTTACCTGTTTATCCATCTCACGATATATTGGGTGAATTAAGCTACTTTTTCACCGGCCCGTCTAGCTCAGTTGGTTAGAGCGTCGTGCTAATAACGCGAAGGTCTTGGGTTCGACCCCCACGATGGCCATGATTGGAGACTCTTTTTCGAGAGGGTCATTATTTTTCTCTCTTTCTCCCTGGGCAACGATATGCATTGTCATGGGACGGCCGTGGGCAGGCCACCAACAGCAAAAAGCAGAGTTTGGCAGACCATCGGAACGGTGTCCTTCAGGAAGCGCGGGTGCATGGCGTTATGAATGCCCCCGAGCCACCCTCTCAGCCTGGCCGACCAGCTCGCGTTATTGCCCAACACGTATTTGAGCTGATTCCAACAATAGCGCTGTATCTTCCGGGATCTTTGGCGAGTTCATCTACCACGACATACTTCAGTTTGTCGTCTCCGCCACGTTCACCTCCACTACGACCCATAAATCTAGGTAGGTTCGATGATGGACCACGTCGCCGCCACTGCTGACATTCTACTCAGCTCCGCTGGGTCTCACCACCGTGCCATGAAACCCGAGCACGTCCTTAAATGCATACCGCTCACATTCATGAGGGTGCTTATTTATTTATTCATTGCATATGCATCACCGTGTATTTTATTGCTAGTACTATTAAATCATTTGTACCATCTTGAACATGCAACTGGTTTCTCGGGAGCGGCTTAGTAGTGGGGGTGTGGACGAAATTTAAAGGAGAGGGTGGGCTAGGCTCGTTTCAGCCTCTATAGTATGGACTGCGCGATTTCCGGTCGTTCAGGTACATAGAGGGTTGGATTCGTGGGGATGAAAAAACAAAGACTCATCAACATGGATAAATTCAAGTACCTTCCCGCCGGCCGTCTAGCTCAGTTGGTTAGAGCGTCGTGCTAATAACGCGAAGGTCTTGGGTTCGACCCCCACGATGGCCATAATTGCTTGTCTTTTTTTTTGTGGCAGTGTCATTCTCTTTCTTTCCTCTTTCCGCATGCTGCGCTTTCTCGAATTCGCATAGTAAAGACGCCGTCGAACGTCAGTAGGAATTCATGCATATTCTACAACAATGTCCAAGATGTGCGACGTGCGATGTGTGAAAGAAACCGAAATCACGGAAGACCAGCCTGCCAATGTTGATACGTCGGCATCGACGGTTCGTTACGCCGTATCGGATGCCGCAGAACCTCCTCAATACTATCCTCGGGAATCTCGTCCAGCCCGGCCACCGCCGCGGCATGCGGATCGTAGAATTGCGACTCCTCCTGAGGCGAGAAGATGGAGATGTGGAGTCGGTGGGGAGAGGGTGAAACGCCGGCTGGATACTGAATGTCGCATAGGTGTAGATGGTATGGGCGAGAGGTGCGTTGTCGACGACGCGGGCGTTCCGGACCCCCATCTGGAAGCTAGCTGTAGAACCTGGAATGCGGAACCAGTCTCGATAAGTATACGAAAACGATTGAAAGGGAGCGGTCGGTCTAACCTTCAACGAAGAGTGGGGACGGCGGCTTCGAGCCCGGGTCGGCGACGAGCGTGGAGGCGGTGAGGTGTGACTCCATGGTGACGGCTCTGTTCAAGGGCTCGGCTTCGAAGTCGTCGTCGTCGTCTCGTTGCAGCAGATAAGATTTGGACCGCATTGGAGGTGGTGGTGCGGAGAAGGGCAACGGCGTCACCGATCCGTTGGGAGGGGTCCCGGCGTCGAACTGGGATTGAACCTTGTACCCGCGCTGGAGGCGGTACCAGAGCGTTTTGTTGCGTTGCAAGAGAAACTGGATGTGTATAAGTATTCGAGAGGGGCTGCTCTGAGGGAGCTTCGTACCACAAGAGAAGCAATGAGGAAAACGAAAAGAGCGCAGCGAAAGTAATGGCGACGATAACACCAGCACTGCACGAGGGGGTCAAAACTAGAGGCAAGGGGCCAGGAATCTCACTTACGAAAGTCCGCCGCGGTTTATAAGGTCCGGATCGGGAGGGATGGTGATACCGCTGGGACTTGAGCTCGGGAGGACGCTAACAGTATTTTAGTTTTATTTCAGCGAGGGAAAAGAGGCCAAGTACCTCGTAGTCAGAGTATTCGTAGTATGGACAAACGGCGTAGTCGATTTGGAAAAGGCCAGGCCCATCATTCACCAGAGTCACAGTGTGGTTCCCCGGCCCAAAGCGATCACCGAAGTACATGAGAACTTGGGAAGAGGGGATGCCCCGGGCAGCATCGAATTGTTGTGGTGATCGGCCAGGCGGCAGGACGCTGTAGCGTGAATGTCCAGGTCCAGCGGTACCATATATGGCCACAGCATCACCTTTCATTGGGTCAACAGATATGCCTATGAGACTTGGTGAATGAATTTACCCTGGAGTAGCCGGTTAGCACGATGGCACGAGAAGCATGGATCGGACTCACCGAAAATGTGTAGTTGACAGAGGCGTTAGGTTGGGAGGTAGAACTGCCGAAATATATATATATATGCGACCGCAGATGGAGTGGGTTCACACGCACTGCCCAGTTTTCTGGCCTAAACCTCGAAAGGTTCGATGGATTCTGATCCCAAGACCCTGACCAAGAAAATGCGCTCTCCGTATCGTCAACAGTTGTGTTCTGCAGTGACGAGTTGGTGTCGCTGCGCCCGCCTATATTGCAGGACCAGGTGATCTGAGAAGTATTGGCGGGTGCGCACCGCTGAGCATAATGAACTTACTGAATCGATATCGAGGGTTGACCATCCGTCATTCGAAATCACGAGCGTGTACTGTCCTGGTGGCAGGTTGTCGGCGGCGAATATTGTGGCTTTCCACTCCCCTGGATACGGCATAGAGCCGTTCATTGGAAAATTCTCGCCATTCAGAGACACTGTGTATCCGCCATGCCATTCATTTCTCAATCCTTTGACCGTTATCGACGTTCCCCAGAACTGGAAAGTGGCGGAGGCATCTTGCCGGTCGGTCCAGGTATAGGTGTTCGCGTGTGCTCTACAAGCATCATCGACGTCGGTTAGCGAGACTTGAGTCGTAAGACGGACTTACTCTGCTGAGAAGTTTTGGGTCCAGGCGCCCTCGGGTAGGTATTTAATCAACGGACTAGCGTCGTCCATGGTGTTGTTCATCGCGGGCATCTTGCACGGGCAGCGAGCTAGGGCTCGAACCGCACTGGTTCGGGAATGAGGAAAAGAGGGTGGAGGGGGCCGCCAGGGCCCGAGAAAGGCTGGGGTGTCGCCAGTATGAGGGTTGGAGCAGGCTGAGGCAGGACTAGTCACCAAATGATCATCATGGCAGTTGCTCTGATATGATGGGCTGCTGTTCGGCTAGATCTTAATAACGCTGCCGGTGGCGTTGTCGCAGATGCCAGCATGTATCATAGGATTCTCTCCGTGTGTGTGTGAATTTTTGCAGAGCTGATTTGCATGAGAGTCATCAAAGAAGAGTGTTGCAGCACGTCGCCGGGTTTCCAGCTCTCGAGTTCAGTTAGCAGACAAAAATCTCGTAGACAGCGCTGCATCATTTTCGTGGGTCACTTTTTGACGCCCAGCCAGCATGGCATTCATTTTGACCAGTTATTTTGGCATGATTGACGAGATGGCGAGCATGAGCATCCCCCGCGGGCGAGCGATTTCATCGGTCAAAGTCTGGGGAGCTAGTACGCCCAAAGTGGATTTATTGCGGGACACGGATCGACGTTGGTCGTGGCATAGCTTGAATGCCCGGCGGTGCATTGTTCCAGCAGAAAGATTGAAGGCAGGAAGCTGTAGAGTACCCAGGGAACGTACAACGCGATTGAAAGCGAGAATGGAATGGCGTAACGTGGCAACTTTGTGGTACCTGTGGTCGCGGGAGTTGAAAAAATGCGATCACCCCCTACCCCGAATTACCCGCCGGGCCGTTTCAAGTTGACTTGATGAACACAGCCGCAAATGCAGCTTGACCGGAACCACATCAAGCCGTTGACTGCCGTTGGCCGGGACCAGAGTTCAGCTGCTCAGAATTAGGCTCGTAAACCAGCCGGCCCGGTGAAATTTGATGCCATCGCAGAACTCGACAACAACCGGGACCGGCTGGGCCCCCATGTCGCGTGTTTTGGTGATGGATTTTCGCCCCGCCAGTTCAGACGCTCGACTTAGAAAAAACCCGTCGAAAACCTTCCGGAACTTGTCCCAAGGTGTATTAGTGAAAGATGGATAATTTTGGATTCTCTATCGATTGAGCCGAACTTGTTTTTTGAGCCAAATTTCACATATAATACATCGTAGTTTACAACGGGAAGTCTCTATAGGGTGTCTGCAGGTATGTGCGTACATGAATAATCAATATCCGAGTGTGTGTGTAGCGAAATTGACCAAAAGTGTTACATAGGAGGTGAGTTGTCCGAATTAGGAAGGTGCTGATTGGGCTCAGGTGTGTCGCTTGCTGGCGTTCTCGACGGCCCCGAGTACCAGCCAGCGTAAGGATTGTTAACAAGGCTCGGGGGGAACGTAAGAAGTGCTCGGAATCGGGGGAAATGGGGGATGAAAGGTACTGGGATTTGGATAGTATTGAGTGTAATGTGGTCGAAGGTAAGTCGGGTAATTCGAGGAGCTCGGGGTAATGGGCAGGCGGCGCCAGCGGTGGGGAGGGAATTCGATAGCCAGGCAGCCACGGTGATTGACCCAGAGAAGGTGAGGAGGCGGTAGGTCCTAGAGGAGATGAGGAAGAAGGTGTATATGACGGCATATAGCGAGGCGGTGTCGGCATCGGGACGATGAAGGGAAGACGCGGCTGCCCAGGGGAAGTAGGTAAGGTCGAGGGGGATGGTTGAGAAGGGGTCTCATGGCCTCTATATAGCGGTCTGGGCTTTGGCCGGGGAACAAGTGGTGGTTGGGGTGACGGGTGTAGTATATGCGCCGGGTACTGATGATAGGAAGAAGGTATCGGGGTCTGGGGGCTAACGGGGTGGGAGGAATCAAGCCGGGGACGAGTTGCTGGAAGCGCTGCCTCGTCATGCGGTGTCCCCTGGACCACATTGCGGCGTTTCCGTGGATTTGATGCTGTGCGCCCCGGCGGCGGCATTTGTGAAGGGGCGACAACGGGAGTAGCGACGACTGGGGAAGCAGCTGGACGAGAGGAAGGCTGGGGATCACTACTGGGCTGCTTCTGGCGAGGGGGCAAAGAGGGGATGTCAAGTCCCTTCATATACACGAAGAGGCGCTGGCCAAGTTCGGCCCAGCGCGACCAGCCGGATCCCAAAAGCTGCTGCAGCATTTCCACAGACTCGATTGGACCCACCGACGCTAATAGTTCACACGTCGCGTCGTCGAGAATACCGTTTGCGGCAAAACAATGGCCGGAGTAGTGCATCTTGAGGATGTTCCGCCGCCACACAAAGAGCGCGCTTCGTACATCGTCGTTTGGGGCACCCTTTCGAATGCCCTTCTGTCGAGCTGCGCGCACAGGCTTGCTGGGACGCGTTTGATCGAATAATTTTGGGTTGCAGATGTCGCAACATTGCTCACGAGGGACGGCTGTGAATGTGCATGAGGAAAAATTAGAGCCGCAAAATATGTAAATACTCACCGTGCGCTGGGTTTTGAAAGAGGCGACTGAGGATGGACCGTCGGCATGTGGTGGCCTGGATAACAACGTAAAGCCCTTCTCGCGGCATGTCGTCGGTGATGATGTAGTTGTCGAGGGGCGGAACTGCGTCCTCGTTGCCTTTGAATGAGCCGCGTTTGACTGCCGTGCGCCACGGCATAATCTTTCCCCTGCTTTTTACCACCCCCACCCCCGCGGCCCCTTCCTCGACCCCTCCCTCGACCGCGTCCGCGTCCGTGCGCAGGTGTAGGTGCCTCCGCAGTATCCGTTGCTGGATTGACTTCAAAAGCGGACTTCTCCACCAACATTACCGCCAATCCCCGGAGACCATCGCGGCGGGCAGCGCGACCGGCACGCTGAACCCAGGAGGAAAGATTTTGCGGAACTTTCCACTGGACTACGAGCTCGATGTCTGGAATATCGCATCCCTTAAATAACAAAGATAAGTATGATTATTAACCTCCATTAAAAGATATACTGACCATTCCGGCTGCATCGGTACACACCAGGACGCGTACAATTCCTGCCCGGAAAAGGGACATGACGTGGGCGCGATATTGACGAGACATTCCTGCGTTGTACGGCCGTACGAGACCCCGACTGCGGTACGTGGGATGGACTCGTGCATTTAGGTGGTCAACGAGTTTGCCACCGTCCTTCACATCGTCCGAGTACAGAAAGGACAGCTTGATGTCGGCCGGGGTCTTGTTTTCTTCAGGGACAATGAAATCGGTGTCTCTGTATGAATTTGCAGGGTGTTCCATGGCCCGAATCACCATGGCCACATTTTCGCGATCGTTGCCGATGGTGCGGTACGTGTATTCGTGCCGATTGAATTGGAGTTTGGTGATCAAGTCCTCGCGAACCCTAGGTGTCAGAGTTGCGGTCACAGCGATAATGGAAGTTGTGCGAGGTAAGAATGCGCGAATGATTCCAATTGAGGCATACTTCTTTCGGAATGAAGCTCCCCAATGAGATATGCAGTGAGCCTCGTCTATAAAGACAGAAAGGCATCGCGAACCGAATTCAGACTTGCGGAGAACGCCATCGACAAAGCGCCGCGATAGGAGCATCTCAGGGGAAAGCATGACAATCTGCCATTCCCCTGAAACAACTTTCTGCAGGCATTTTCAGTCCAGATCGCGTTGGCAAATAACAGTGAATATCACCTGCATAATATCCTTCGTGCAGCCGCCGTTCGAGCTGTTTATTGCGGTGGCCTTAAGCCCAAACTCATTTTGGAATGTAGCAACCTCAAAAGCACGTCAGCCTCGACTTACTGCCAGAAGAAGAAGGTTGCACCTGCTCGTCATGAAGAGACAGAAGCGGAGAAACCACAAGTGTTACCTTCCCCCGACTCGACGGGAGAAGATGTGGCCCTGCAGCAATCCCTGTTTTCCCGGCCCCTGTGGCCGCATGCAGCAAAATTTCCTCCCCTCGCTTTTGCCCCTTCATGCAGTCCAACTGGAAATCCTTCGCGCCATTCGTCCATTTAGTGTAATGGATTTTTATCAGCCCCTCCAAGAGTTTCAGCTCCTCCTCGATAGCTTCCATCTGCTCAGCGGTGATCCTCGCTGCAGCTCGGGTGCGCCTCCCCTGGGGACTCTTGCCATGATACCGGGCTTTCACTTTTGCGGGCATTTAGGAGACTAGATTTCATTTCAAGTCAGTGGTATCCAGTAACAGCAGTCAAGGAAATCAAATCCCAACGTTTGAATGGAGCCGTGAAATGTCTAGGAGGAGAGCAAGACGAGTCACAGTCACGTTCTCCGCCAGCCCCAGAATGTCTCGCGGAAGGACTGGCAACCGCTGGACAATTTTCTCCTCCGACATCGACGACGACGACACTGTAGACAATAATTTACCGCCTTCCGACCCGCCCGACCAGTCTGAAAATGATTCTGAGTCCAATAGTCCACATACCCCTGTCGAGCGATTGCCGGCTCTTACCACTTTGCTCGGGGCTGTCGATAGTATCGACTCTGCACCACACTTGAATATTCCTCCTGCTGTGCTGGATCACCGCTCGCCCCGTCGTGGGTCTTCCGTGCCGCCGGAAGAATCGCCCATTCGCGCCGAGCATCCCACAAGTGACGACTTGTGGACCCCCCGGAGGGAGTCACTGTTTCTTCGCCAGCGGAGGGAGGCTCAGCGCCAGGAGTCCCGTAACGCGAACCGTGCAGCACGGGTGCGTTTGCATGCTATTTGCCGAGTTCCAGTTGTGCTAATATTTCCTCAGGCTACTGCAGAGCAAGAAGCGGAGCAGCGGGCAAAACAGGCAGCTGAGCTGGAGGAGGAGAAGAAAAGGATACGACGCATCCAGGTCAGTAAGGAACAATCGAACAAAATGGAAGCTGACGTACTATCTAGGTTTACGACAAGCTTTTGACGGACATGAAGGACAACGGCATCTCGCTCGCCGAGTTTCTCGATTATATCTTCAACCCTACGACAAAACTCAATTGGGATTGGCGCTGGCGGGGTTTCTTTGCTCACCAGAATATTGTCGCGCGTATTTTTGGGTACTGGACCAGGTCGGAGTACAGCCTCAGCACGCGCACATTCCTTCGAAACTGGGCGACCGACCAAGTCTCCAAAGCCGCTTTCACGGAGTCGCGAGCGATCACTCATTCCGGCATTCTCAGCAAGACTAGAAAAGTTATCAATGAACGCTTTTTCCTTGACTTCAGCCTTGCGACCCTGGTTCAGACCATTCGTGGCATGGCTCCTACCGTGTTCAAAGTTTTCGACAGCTTTTCCACAACCACTCGCCAGTTGCATAAAGCATCTGAAAAATTTCTGAAGAAGAAGGAACTGGTAAGCAAGTCAAGCTTTCGAATGAATGTGTTGATTGACCGTCCATACCAGATGAAGGGCGCCGCCGCATTGACGTTACTTCGCGGGGCAAGTCAGAACAATAATTACGCCCAATCAGTAAACGGCATGTACCTTGCGGCGACGGGTGCGCAGCGCCAGCATTTCCCGGTGCTAGGCATCTACGGGTTCTCCATTGGATATACGAGCATCATTTCGAGTCTTGCGAGTACAGCGAAGGACGAGATGGCTACCGAGGATGCCTCAGTGAGTATACCAAATCTGATCAATGTTCAACGCACTGAAAATTTCTAGACGGAATCACTCGAGCCCAACGACGACCTGAATGAAGTTGACGACGCTCCGGGTGTTCCTGCAGGAAAGAAGCCAAAGAAACGGCGGTCGAAGAAGAAGCGCAAACGCGCTCGGGGGCCCGGACTCTTCAGCCTTCTGCGAGAATCATGTATGGCTACTGCTCGAGCCCTCGCACAGTCCCACCTTGTTGGCCTGACTTACGACAACATAAATCTAATGAATCGCATTGCAGAACAAATTCTGGGTCGAAAGAGTGAGTCAATAAATGGCTTTCAAGCGAATATCGGGGACTTACACATCATATTTCTAGGCGCGCAAGAGAACGGTACATGTGCGACCCTCTTCCCTTTACACAACGCAAAGCTCGACCATCTACAAACAGCCGATCTCGATGCGTCTATCCTTCGCGCGCCTCCATTGACCCTGGAGGATATTGTTCTGGACGACACCGACTCGAAATTCTTCAGAAAAAACATGATACACACCATTCTTCGCATCGTTGTCCTTCATGGGGGCACGGGCTTTGAGAAATGGCGGAAAGACCTTGACGCGTCCCAGCCAGTCAGCCAGGACATTATCGACGTGCACAAAACCCCACTGCACCCTTTGCCTGCGATGGAGATCGATGAGAGTTCCATCACCGGGAACGTGCAGGTCATCGAGGAGATCATGCGCGTGTTGGGCTTCAATCCAGACGACCCGGACTTTGGAAAATATGTCCAGATTATCGCGGGGGACCAGTTAACCATCGCTCGCCAGCGCTCCATTTTAAATGTTCGTCTTGGTCACGAAAGCGGTGCGAATTCGTGGAGGCACATCGTTCTGATGCCCGGTCTTTTTCACGCCAAGATTGCGGACTGTCATGGCGTACTCGAGACGCACTTCGGCAAACCAGGAGCGGGCGCACGAAACCCTGGGAGTCTCGGATTCCACAACACGGTCCTAGATCGGCTCCCCATTACGCTCACCTCATTACCGCCGTTCCGCACTTGTCGCGATTTGATCATGGTGTCGCTCTATGCCCGCGTCCTGCACTGCTTGCTTCTTGTCTCTGGCCACGACTCCCTCGACGCATGCGCAGCCTCGATCAACTCCTGGGAGACTCTCGTCAGTCATGCAGAGAAAATCCACACCACATACACCGATGTCGACTACGTCCAAGAGCTCCGTGAACGCCGCATTCCCGACGAACGAAAACGCGAGGCTGAGGCGAAGGCCGCGAAGAAGGGGCAGCAGACGGCAGAGACCAGCAAGACGGACCCGCCACACATTCGCAAAGGTGACATGGTGTACGAGAACGCCATCCTCTTCCTCCGCGACGCGTTATTGACCCGCGAGTTCGCTGACGCGATCAAGAGCGGGGATTCCGGACGCGTCGTGATCATCCTTCGGCTCTGGGCTTTCTCGTACCGCGGAAACGGGCGCACCAAGTACGCCCACGAGATGCTCCATGTCTTGCATAACCTGATATGTGTGTGGACGGACGAGCTTCGGTGCGTTTCCTATTTTCCTGGGTCATCAGTAATTGACGTGTTTTTCATATAGATCTATTGTCCTTCAAAACTGGCTCGCAAATCCGCAGGGCCTACGTAACGGGTTTGTTGAGATAGATCTGGTGCAAGAGCATTTGAATTTCTGGATTAAGGTGCGTACTTCTTTTATTGCGATCGCAACCTGGTACTCAAAAAAATCGAAATCAGAAAATATACAAGGCTGACGGCGCAGGGCACTCATGGGACTGGCTCGCCCTCGTCTCACCTTGCGTCGACATCCTACGGCAGCTCGCAACTCGAATGAACATCGAGCTGGGCACTCAGCAAGGCTCCAAGCACGCCACCCCGGACTTGGCAGACGACATTGCGGCGCTCATGTCCAGCCTCGACGAGCACGAGGTCTACGTCGAGAAGGAGGGACGTGTTTTGGACGATGACGAGAAGCCTGCCCCGGACGTCATCTCCGTCGGGATGGCGGCGTTGACCCATGGTGCGTCGACTACGCCGCTTGCTGAATTCAATGAGCAGTTCGAAATCCTACGCGAGCGACGTCGTCTCACACCAGTTGCGGAACTGCTCGGCCTCATCAATACTTCCGGGACCCCCCAACCGCCAATTACCGACTCGAACACTGATATCCCCGCCGCCACAAATACTTCCGCGGACTCAGATGACGACGAGTACGCAGACCTTCCCGTGATCGAAGTACCTGCCGACAGCGATGACGAGGATGAGCCTGAGGTGGACGCGGACGAGGACTTGTTCGCTGAGTCCCCGACACTGAGTCGCATGTACGAGGGTGACGTAGAGCTTGATATGGATGATGTGCCGGAGTGGCACTTGGATGAGGGAGACGAGGAGTATTCTGACTCGGGGTCAGAGGGCGAGTACGACACGTAGACACGGCGGAGTCCAATGTACGCGTCGAAAGCTAGTCGCACGAGTTCCTTTCAATGACCATTCGATCCGTTTGCACTGCCACATCTCAAGCCCAATTTGGACGCTTCTTGAAGTTTTCGTGAATTCTGCCATCGTCTCAAGCAAGACGGAGCTGTTTCGTGGCGGATATCCCTTAGAAATTGCCCTCCATTATCTCTACAACCCCAGAAGCACGGAATATGTATTATATGGTGCAAAAAACAAGTTGGTTTCAATCGATAGAGAATCCAAAGTTACCCATCTTTGAATAAGACACCTTGGGACGACTTCCGGAAGGTTTCGACGTTTTTTTTTTCTAAGTCGAGGGTCTGAAATGGCGGGGCGCAAATCCGTCGCACAAACACGCGACATGCGGGTCCAGTCCGTCCACGAGGTTACCCTGTGTTTGACGTCCCATCATTATTTGCTCTGATATTGTATCTATTTGCTTCTATCCTAAATCTGGAATCAGCTCCGCCGTCGCTCTGTCTGTAACCGAGTGGACGTCGACTGGCTTGCGAGTCTAGCTCAGAATCCTCAGCAGCCATTCATTCGATTTCCCACCCGGCGGGAGTTGTCGACTTGTGCCATCATTATTAGTACTAAAACAGTGATATAGTAGACTAATAACTCCGAGGTGACTCCCGGCCACAGACGAACGGAAGACCGCTTTTGCTATTTACAGACGATTGTGATGGAGTCCCAGTCTAACCGCCTGTTTCCTCCTCCAATTCTCGGACCATCAATTCAAACGCCACTTTACTTCCGCGCTGCCAATGCAGATTCTCAGCATCGAGGACTGAATCATTGATTCTCGTGATCCCGCGAGTTCTTGATGAAGTTGGTGATACTTCTCTGCCTCGGAGCAGATCTGGATGATACTTCCTCCTCGGATTGAGCTTGGCGGGATTGTAATGCAAACGAGGTCGCTGGCCAGTGCTAAGTATTGGGCGTCCCTTTGGTCGGGGCTCATGTGGCTTGGCCGTGTAATTTTTTTTGGTTTAGACCTCCAGTTGGGTCGACACTTCTTACCGAGGTTCGTGGACGCACCGGGAATTTTGACAAGAGATCTCACTGGATTTGCGGTGAAACAGCTTCGAGGTGTATATATCAGCACATCAAGAAGTCTGACGACACCTATGTAGCCAGAGAAGCCAGTCAATTTAATGCGTCAGTTCCAAGTCCCCACGTTCATCTCTCATCTTGTCCCCGTGATCCTGATTTCTGCCCTTGTCTGCCTCTTACTGTTCAGTGTTCGTCGCCATCATGATCGTGGTACGCTGTAATTTCGACTTTGCGCTTGATGTCGATGAGTTCTGATTTGTGATAACCTTCGGACGACGTCGAGATAGCTCTTGAACGAGAGCGCCTGGCGATTGAAACTGCGAAACTCGCGCTGCGCCGCGAACGACTAGCTTTTGAGAAAGAGAAATCCGAGTTCCAAATGGACAAGGCCATGAAGTCCCGCCGCACGCACAATATCGATACAGCTTTGGAACAAGAGCGCCTGATGGTCGAAACGGAGAAACTCGAGTTGGGTCGCGAACGCCTCGCTTTGGAAAGAGAAAGGTCGGAGTTTGACAGAGGGGATGCGCGGCTGGCCCGTCTTATTGAACTGGTCTTGAAATGGTCACTTCAAAGCGGTGAAGTGCAACCTGTACCCCGTCCCTTTCCGGAGCCTAGTCTTCTTGTTGAGACCGAATATCAGTTCCTTTGTCTCTTGGTACTTGTGATTGCTAACAATTTGGAGCAAAGCTTCAAATTTCTTGGTGCATGTTGCGACGAATATCCTTTCTTGCACCCTCTTCTTAGACGGCCCTGCAACAACTGAAACTTTTCTGTATTTTTTACAAGAGAGTGGCCATTTTAGGAAGGAGCGTTCCAGTAGAATAAACGAGCAGCTGGGAACGAGGCATGTTAGGAAGTAAAACACAAATAAAATGTGAATGCGCCTGGAGGTAATTTATTACCCGATTTGGACTCCGGCGGTTGTTTGGTTTTGCGGGGAGTGCTCGTCCCTCACTCCATGCTGCTTCGTGGGAACGTACGCGGGAGTCAGTGGGCGCTGTATTTCTGTGCTGCGTGCGAACATACAACCTGACGCGGCAACACGGCGAGTACGTACAGTGTGTTACGGTTGCACCCGAGACATGCTGATTTCATTCAGTTCTATATTTTTCCCTGTCTCTCTTCTCCCACCATGAGCGCTACTATAACCCGCAGACTTTCTGCTCGCCGTGGATCTACCACCGCTCCAGATCCATACGCGAAGAATGCTCATTTGAATCGCGAGTCGTCGAGTATTCTGACTATAGTCAAAGTTGCTTCGCCGCCTGTTGTGGCACCATCGCTACCTACTGGTCCCCCCGAGAGACCTCCATCCCCCAGGCGTGTTCACAGGCGAATGGGTAGCAATCCGAGTTCTCCGTTACCGAGCCCAACTTCCCAAGATCCCCCGCCGGGTCGGCTCAGTTTCGCGTTTTCGTCATTTGGAGCGCCGCACCACCAGCAGCAGTCTAACCCCAGCGGACCTGGGGGATCGCCCCGTATCCGCCCTGCATCACCCCATCGCACTGGATCTGGGTCTGGGTCAGCTTTTTCGAAACAGCGTCTGTCTCCGGAGCAGCTCCTTGAAGTCGCTAAACAGGCCACCAATCCTCGCTATTCTCCTGCTGTCACAACACCCTCAGTGGCATCCAACTCCCCCGTTATACACCCACGAGCCAGCTCTCCCCAGCAGCTCTTCTCTCCGACAGTAGCGCCCGCAACATTCACTCCACTCCCGCCAGACGTGTACCTTCCTTTCCTCGATCGTCCCGCCGAGGTCAAGGCGCTTCTTTCGTCCCCACCATCCGCCAAACTCTTTGCTCTTCTTGCCCAGACTTTTCCCAAAAACGTGCCGCCAAGGGAGTCGGATGACCTGCCGCTAAATACTGCAGACTGGACCTTTGCCGATCTGTCCCACTGGTTAAACGAGACCACGCGGGACGAGGCATCTGATTCATTTTGGGTGCAGACCGCGCGCCGCTGCATTCTCAAGCATTCGGAGCTCATCTGGGAACGCTTGAAGGGTGCGCTTGGTGTCCCTCCTGAGCTCGATGTCGAGTACACCGAGGCCGAGTACCACGACGTGTTCGAGTCGTCTGATGAGGAAAGCGACGGGGTTCGAGCGGACTCTTCCGGCGACCGCAGGTCGGCTAGTTCATCTCCCAGTGCGCCTCGCCCCGCCGCGGTCACCCGGACTTCCTCCACGCCGACTATTCTCACCCAGTTGCCGACGCCGCTCCACGACGAGACATATTTCACGTTTTCCCCACACGAGCTGTCAGACAGCGTCAGCGGTGTCATCATCGAGCCCGTCATTGCCGAGTCCCTCTTTTCTCCAAATCCGCCCCCACTGTCCCTCCCTGCGGCCCTTTCGGGCGATGCCGTCGGACTGGGGGACATCGGCGAGGAGGACGAAGAAGAAGACCGCCCGACGCCCCCCGGGGAGACGCCGCCGTCCGTCGAGGAAGCAGCGCCAGCGCCCGAGGTGCACGGGCTGCGCATCTCCACCCCCGGGACGCCCATGCTGCCGCACCTGCACTCGCCCAGCATCCGCTCCGCCACGACCGGCGCGCCCATGCGCTCGCCGTCCTTCTCCGCGCGCGACTCGCGCCCGCACTCGCCGACCTTCGTGCGCTCGAACTCGAACAGCAGCCTGCACCGCTCGGGCTCGTTCGGCAGCGTGCGCTCGCTCTCGTCGTTGGACCGCGAGGCGCGCGACCGGGAGGGCCCGTACGACCCCGTCGCGGACCGTGCGCCCGGCAACCCCATCTTCCCCAGCAACTTTGCGCGGCTCGCGGTAGGGCCGACGTTGGCTGCCAAGTGCGTTGCTGCTCTATCTTTGACTTGGGGTGTACTGGACTAACGTTGTTTTTGTTTTGTAGCAATCCCGCGCTACGCTCGCCGACGCTGCCACCGCAGTCCAAATACGGGATGCGCCGCAACTCCTCGACGCGCTCGATTGATCGGGGGAACCGGTTCCGCCGCAGCTGGGGCCACGGGGACGAGTACGCCGTGACCTTCGCGAGCGGGAGCAGCGCCGCGGGGAGTGTTCGAGACGAGGCGTGAAAACATTCGATACGAACGGACTTGCTATAAAAAAAAACGCATCATCCGAGACGGAATGCCAAGTGTAGACATATATGTATTGGATTGTAGTGGATGGTTTGTTGTAGAATACACTTTACCTGGGTTCAGCACAGAGTCAAATACACGTTGTAATGGTTAGCAGTGCGTGGAATCTTCACTTAGACATTGGGCAAGAGCTGAAATCTAAGAGCGTCTTGTTGCCGAAGATGAGGAAGAGACCTCATCGAGGATGCACCGATCAGCAAACAACATTTTGCTAGGTAGCTGTGGGCCTGAGGTATGAGGTGCTGGTACCCAGTAGCTCCGAACTCAAGTCTCAGTATCTACTGGTAGCTGTGGTAGCTCACAGTGTGTTGTCTGGTAGCTTTAGTAACCTGGGTAGCTTTGGCGAGAAGAAAGGTAGCTCTGGTAGCTTGGAACCACGCAGTCTGTGATGGGTATAATGGAGGAATTTTGGCGGTGATAGCGAGATGAAAGCGAAACTTCATGCATTCGGATATTGGTATACAATTCAGATACAAGAATCCTAACATAGATGCAATTTCACGGAAGTACAAGTATTTCAAATATTCGACTCGTGCCGGACGATCTTGACCACCTCGCGACAGCCCGATACTTCTCTGGCCCACGAGTCTCCAGTTCGTGTCCAGCTGCTACCAAGCGACTCGGAGCCGAATTGGACTTCACGAAGATGCATATACAGCCGACTGAGGACAGCAATGGCCTGGTGTTGATCTGCAACTGGTAACTGGGGGTCGGGATCCCCAATCAAAACCCGGGCGTTCTCCATATCAAAGGCGTGCTCCTCAACCTCAACTCGAAAGACCTCGATGTTGGGAGGGAACGAAAGGAAACCATCCATGAGCCACCCCAAAATGTCCTGATATTGGCTCTAAGCAACAAACAAGAATGTTAAGCAACAAACAAGAATGTGCTGTAGGTGAGATGCTTACCTGCATGTTGAGACCCATACCCGAGAACTGGTTTGACTGCTCCTGGACCGCGTGCAATTTCTTCACCCGCATGTGCTCGGTAACAATAAATGGAGGCGGATCTTCCAATTCCACATCCGAGATATCGTCTGCAGGTGGGCTATCAAGGAATGCCTCGTCGTCGTTCAGCACCAGGGTCCGTCGGTCAACGGGACCGTATGAAGCTCCATCAGCTCCGTTCATTCCGCCGTAGAAGCTGGGGCCATATGGCTGGAGTTTCAAGGACAACTCCTTCAATTCCGGGAACAGGGATAGGATGGCAGCAAGGATGTCCCGTGTCGGTGAGCAGCGCAAGCAGAGGGTGTGGAGGGGCACAGTCCCGTGGGAAATGTCAATGCACACGGGCATGATGGAATTTGCCATGAGCCTATCAGATATCGCTACATTGCCAACAGGACGACCGGGAGCCAATTCTCGGACAATTTTCGACGGGGCGGCGAGACTCCGCAAAAGCGGAACGGTGCTGCGTGGAACCGCAGGAAGTGGACCTGTGAGGGTTTGGATAGCTAGGGACTGGAGCCGGGGACACTGAGACAGGAAACGAAACAGTTCCTCGGCGTCGTGCACTCTTTGCACTGATAGGTTTACCAGGCTGCGGAGTGTGTCTGATCCAAATCCGGCGATTAGGGGTGATATGTGCGGAGTAACGTCCAGAGTGCGTAGAGTGTCTGGACATACAAGCCGGACTGATTCAGCGGGAGAACATTTGAACATCTTCAGACCATCTACAGTCAGAAGGCCCTCCGCTGCAACTATGTCGCAATTGTGGAGATGGAGGTCCTTCAGGCTCGGTAGAGATATTAGGGTCTCGCGGGAAAAAAGGTCAATTGTTGTGAACCCAATATGCAGGGACACTAGGTTCTGATAATTCTTGAGCGTGGCAAAAAACGTCCTGAGGACCCTGTCGCTCAGGGTGTCGAAGAGGTGAATATTTTCGATATCGGGATGGGAGGGACTCAACACCATCCCTCGGCTGAAAGTGACCTTCCAGGTGTGAACCGATGGAGGGAAAGGACCTTCTGCCAATCTGTCCAACCGAACTGCTGTACGATGGAGGTGGCGAACACGATCCATCCAGTTTCCCTGGTCGAGTCCCCGTCCCAGCGCCGCCACGTCCAAAGTTTGCTCCCGAAACAAATGCGGGAGAACCAGAGATCGAAAGAGGCTGCAGACCAAAGAGATTCGCCGCAGTTGCTGAAGGGAGCATAGAGCCCAACACGCGACCCAGATCTCTGGAGGCAGAATGTGAAGATAGTTAGTCGTTTGCATGCTCGTCGTCGTGTGAGATTAGGTTCTGAATAGCGGAGTCACCTGTCGTGATAATGATTTTTGGTCCGCCCGCCGCAGTCCGGCAAGGAAGCCAAAGAAGGGAAAAATATTACTCTTGCCTGTTAAGGTCTCTCCAAACTAATGGATGCACGGCTCCGAGACTGTTTCTCCCAGTAGCCTCAAGCTAAATCTACAAACCATTGGTAGCTCCAGTTTCAAGTTGTGTTTTGCTTGAGATCAGTAGCTGCGGCGTTGTAGCAAGAGCGGCCGATAGCCGAGCCTCACATTTGCTATTATTTGAGGCTTCAAACATGAACTTTGCTGAGGTGCTGTGGTGCCGTATAATTGAGCATTCCAACCAAGATTAGATCTTCCGGAACCCGAGGGATCTGGTCGAAAACGCTCAAGTCATTTCAAACTGATAACTCGACATTTGGTTGATCGTCTTCCTTTTCCCCCCGCTTGTCGCTCACTGCCATCGTCCCCGTTCCGGTCTTTTTGGGCTGCAACACCCCAACCCATCTCAAGTGTTCTTCCGCAAGATTTGTGGTCAAACCGGGGCCCGCTCCGCTCAAGTCATTTCAAACTGATAACTCGACATTTGGTTGATCGTCTTCCTTTTCCCCCCGCTTGTCGCTCACTGCCATCGTCCCCGTTCCGGTCTTTTTGGGCTGCAACACCCCAACCCATCTCAAGTGTTCTTCCACAAGATTTGTGGTCAAACCGGGGCCCGCTCCGCTCAAGACTTTAAAGAATGGCGACCTGTATGCGGCGCGTTT
Source organism: Mycena olivaceomarginata (assembly GCA_029378375.1). Classification (NCBI taxonomy): domain Eukaryota; kingdom Fungi; phylum Basidiomycota; class Agaricomycetes; order Agaricales; family Mycenaceae; genus Mycena; species Mycena olivaceomarginata. Next base: position 282,081 of record JARKIC010000196.1, read on the forward strand.
GATCCCACTTCCCTCCCTCTTTTTGCTCCGTATCAAGCTCCTCTCCGTGGCAAGCTGTCATAAAGCTCAATCAAGCCGTTGCATTTGTCAGGTCCTTCAAGCGACCGGTCAAGATTGCTTCAAGTATCAAAAAAAAACTCGCGCCGTCCATTGTCTGTCTCGCTCCCTACCTATCGTGGCGACTTTGATCAAGTCCCGGCTCTCTCGGCTCTTTCCCTTCAAGTCGTGTCGCATGCAGTGTCAGGCTAGTTTCTGAAGCTGGGCATTTTCCGATGGTGAGACTCCCTTTCGCCTGTCTCTTTCCTTCGCTGATATTTGATTAACAGTCGGCATCACAATTTACTCCAGCCAACTCGCCCTCGGCCGTGCGCCGTCTCTGTTTGGTCCACATAGCTGCACCCTCTTGACATCTCTGTAGCACTGATCTCGTCGAGATTTTACTTGGTGCTGTTATATCGTCGATTCCGATTTACGCTCCGACCGTATGTAGGTCCAGCATAGCAATGAATATATATCCTAGTTTCTAGTGAAACCACTACCATTTCTGAACATCTACGACCAACTACTATGCTCTACTGTACGCTATCAAGTGCAACTCGACCTCGGCCTTCGGCTAACAGCTACTTGAGCGTTGGCTGGGAGCTCGGTAGCCCATAGTATCAGGGGACTAGACTACCAAGATACCCCGACTACTGAACCTACCAAGTGCTACTTACTCAAGTCGTTTTTTCCTGATGCAATAATCCCCGTAATATGAGAAAATCGATATTAATCACTCTCCACTTCCGCCTCCTCTTCCGCCTCTTCCTCGTCCTCCCAAGCCGAATCATCATCGCCCGCCTCCCCACCAACATCCGCACCTCCAACCCCGCCCCATTCCTCCGCCCCTTCCCCCTCGTCCTCGTCCTCCTCCTCCTCATCCTCCTCATCCGCAGCACGCTTCCGCTTCCCATTGACCGCACCGCTCTCCTCGACGTCCCCGTCCGCGAGCGTCACACACGTCAGCCGCGTCCCCTTCGAGTCGTACTCCGCCACCGGGGTCATCTCGAGCACCGTGCTCCCCGCCTGCGCGGGGAGCGCAGCCAAATCGTACACGTGGATCTTCCCGTCCGAGGACGCGGTGCAGACGACTGTCGTCGACGCGCGGCCGGAGGCGGGGGGGAGCGCGATGGGGAGGGTGGCGATTGCTTTTACGCTGCAAACACAAGATTCTGTAAACCTACTGCTTTTATTATATATGCGGGGGAGGCTGACTGACCGATTCGCGTGCCCGGTCATCTCCGCGATGACGCGGGGCGGTTTCTCGGGGTCGGTGGAGAGCTCGTACACGGAAAGCTTCTTGTCCTCGGCGCCGGCGAGGAGGACGTCGCCCGCGCCGTTGACGCGTGCGCAGAACTTGACGTCCTGCAGCCGCGAGGGGTGCGTTATGGTGTGTATGAGGTTCATGTCCTGGAGTTGAGAATAATTAGTTGAATTAAAAGGAAGGTGGAGCAGGGACTAGAGCTTACGGTGGTGTATACGTCGATCGTGGAGGCGACCTTGGACCACGAAGAGCGAACCATCAGAGGACCACCGGACGAGCTCGGCCTCTGGAATCTCATGTGAGCGATAGGTACATTTTTTAAACCAAAAAAAGGTACCTTTCCCGAGTTTCGTGCTGGCGCACCCCTTGCCTCGCATTAAATCCCACATCCGCAGCGTCCGGTCCTTGCCCACGCTCAGCGCGACCTTGCCCGTCGGGTGGACCGCAACAGAGTTGACGCGCCCTTTGTGCCCGCGCAGCGCACGCAGCACGGCCCAGTCCCGCGCAGCGGAACAGACACAGCGTGCCGTCTTCGGACGCAGAGAGCAAATGCGAGCGCGACGGGGAAAACCAGGTGCGTTATTGAGCCTTCATAGAGTAGATTAGATACATAGTTCCAGCAGCGGCATTCAATCTAAATAAACCACGGACCCTCGTGGTGCATGAGGCCGCCGATTTCCTTTCCGCCGCCGCAGATCCCAGACTTTGACGATCTCGTCTGCGCTCCCGGTCGCGAGCCATTTTCCGCCGTGCGGGGAGGCCGCGACGGCTTTGATGCACGAGACGTGTGCGGGGAAGATGAAGACGGGTTTTAGGTGGAAGGAGAGCGCTGTTGTTTTCTGCATCGTAGGAGACGGAGCCCTCGAGGCCGTAGAGAAGCTTTTCATAGGAGCCAGCAACGACCTTGAATGTTTTTGGAAGAGGAGCCTCGGTTTCTGCGGCTGATTTTCGTTTCCGGGGTGCAGAAGACACTTTTTCCTTTTCTTTTCCCTTCAGACTAGGTTTTTTCTGGGGCACAGGGGAGCCCTTGACACGGCTGGCAGATAGCTTTTGAGGTGGTTCAATCCTAGCCTTCTTTGCTACAGGCGCCTTGACCGAGGCGTGTTTCGGCATTTTGGTTTGAGAAAAAAGCGCGTTGCTTGGTAAGCAGGCCGATCATAACTCTTCATGCGCGTCGGCGTCAATGTAACGCGTCGATGGATATCTTCCTGGAGACATGCCATTCGAGAAAAGGACTCTAGCGTAAATGCCTTCGTTTCTACCTCGAAACCGGCCCCGTCTGGCCCACAAAATATGCCTCTCCGCGACGTCGCTATCGCAGTCAAGGACATGATTTGTACCTCGGACATGCCAACGTCCAGTTCCTCCGCGATGCTGAAAGGTTATTTTCTCTTAAGCAATGCGTTTGTGGTTGTTAATGTACCGCAGACTTCATCTCGCCATTTGACGCCACGGTTGTGGCCTTACTTCGGAATGCAGGCGCGGACATCGTCGGGAAAGTGAATTGCGACGAGTTTGGAATGGGGTGGGCTGCTGCCTCTGTTTTACAACACCCGGCTAAGAACGCAGGTCGTTGAATACTCACTCAGTTCATGGGCCGGTGGTCAACCCGTTCCAGCCCGCGTCTTCCTCTATTCCCTGGGCGGAGCGTGAAAAGCGATCTGCAGGCGGCAGTTCTGGTGGTAGTGCTGCAGCCGTAGCGGCAGGAATGTGTTACGCGGCATTGTCCACGGACACCGGTGGTTCGACCCGCTTTGCCCGCCTCTTATTGTGGGGTTGTTGGATTCAAGCCATCTTATGGGCTCATAAGCAGGTATGCTATCGTCGACCCGACGCGCAATTTCTAACAGCTCGGTCAGATGGGGCGTTCATATCCTTCGCAGACAGCCTCGACTGTGTCGGTGTCATGGCTCAGGACGTCTCTGCAACGAAACGTGTTTTTAGTCAGTTTCATTTTCAAGGCGCAACACGGAGACCTGACAGTCTCGCAGACATACTAAACGCCACGACACAAAGGACCCCACCTCCTGCATCGCCCGCCGCCCGCCAACTGGCATCCAGCGAAGCCGCCCGCGCTTGGCCAACACTCGCGCTGAAAGACCTGCGGATCGGCATCCCGCACGAATACTTCCCGTCCGAACTATCCGCCGAAGTGCTCACCCCCGTGCGCGCAGCCATCCAGGCCCTCAAATCCCGGGGCGCGACGATCGTGCCGGTTTCGCTACCCTCGACGCCGTATGCGCTGAGTGCGTACTATGTGCTTTCGAGTGCGGAGGCGAGCAGCAACATGGCGCGGTATGATGGGGTGCAATATGGTTTGCCGTCTGCCCTTTCCCCAAAACCCGACGCTGACCAACTCTGATAAATCAGGTCTGCACGTCCCGCTGGCCCCCGGGAGCGACCTCACCAACTCCGCGAGCATGTACGCGCGCACCCGCTCCGTGGGCTTTGGCGCAGAGGTGCAGAAACGGATCCTGCTTGGGACGTATGCCCTTACCGCCGAGTACGCGTATTTTTCCTTGAACTGTTCAATGGTCGCTCTAATCTACTTTCATTTCACAGCGCATTCGACAACTACTTCCTGCAAGCGCAGCGAATCCGCGCGCTCGTGCGGGAGGACTTCAATCGGGTGTTCCGCGTGCGGGATGTCTTGGCTTCCTCTTCCTCTTCCTCTTCCCCAAACACAAGTACGGATGCCGACCCTGAGGGCGTCGACGTCATCCTCCACCCCTCCGCCATACGCACCGCTCCCCCGCTGGAGCTGGATCCAGACACGATGTCTGGCGACGCCCCTGCAGAGCTACGTCCAGGACGTACTCACCGTGCCCGCCTCGCTCGCGGGGCTGCCTGCGCTCACCGTGCCGCTTCGGAACGACTTGAATGGGAAGGGCGAAGGCGAGGGAGGAGAGTGGCCGGTCGGCGTGAGCGTGGTGGGGCAGTGGGGGTGTGATGAAGTGGTTTTGAGGGTTGGTGAGTTTCTAGAAGAAATAAATAATTAGATGAATGGATGATTGCCCCGAGGCTGCATCGAAACCCTCTCGCACATATACGGCGTCACGCTACGCGTTCTAGTAACGCCGTGACACCACGCGTCTCGTCATCTTTTCTTCCTTTCCTCCATAACCAAAGTCTCTTGAAACAGAGGCTTTATCGTTCTAGCTCGCCCCTCGCTCTGATAAAAGCATGAGCAGACGCAACGGCCCCTCGAACCTCGAGCTCGCCATGATGCTCGGCAACCTCAACCCCAACTCTACCACGCGTCCCTTGTACGCAATGCAGCAAAGAGGTGCCCAAGACGCAGGTGCTGCTGACGTGCGACACGTGCCGCGAGAAGAAGAAGCGCCAGAAGGACAGGCGCAAGGAGCGCGACATGGCGGTGGAGGAGGGACGGGGTGCTGGCAAGGGGTTCGATAGCGCGCCGCTGCAGGCGGTCGTGGCGAGGCAGGAGCAGGAGACGGCGGCGAGGAGGGCGGCGAGGCGCAAGGACGGCGGGGCCAATGGCCTGATGCGGCCGGTGCGTCGGCGGGTTCGACTTCGGGCAGCCTAGGTATGGGTATGGGCAGTCGTGATGCAAGCTATATTGGACGAGCATCAGCGGGAGAGCGCGCCCAAGCCTAAGCCGGCGCCGAAGAAAAAGACGACCAAAAACGCGCGCGAAGAGGAGGAGGGCTTGGATTTCCTGACGAGCCTTCTTCTCTTTGAGATGGCGACCAAGGCTGGTTCCACCTCGAAGGCCTGCGAAGGCCGCTTCCAGTTCCGGTACCAAACGGAAATTTAAAGAAACCGAGTCTGAGACCAACCAACCTGGGACAGTCTACGACGCGGAGACGGCGAAAAAACGCATGCGGGGCGACATGCCCATGCCGAAGCTGGAGCCCATTCCTCAGGTACATTGTTTCTGCTTAGCTCGAGAACTTCATTTATCTCGGTTTCCAGGCTGGCCAGGAGAGCAGAAGAGCGGTCGCCGAACCCAGTAGCTTCCACGTCGAAACTCCCTCCTGTGAAGAAGGCCAAAAAATCAGTCTCCTGAACCCACCGCAGCGTCAGCTTCCGCCTCGAAGCCCCTACCTCTGAAAAAGAAATCGTTCCAATCTTCCTCCGTCTTCAACTGAAGAAACCGAACCCGCCGCGAAGCCGCTCAAAATTCAGGCGAGCCTCACCGGCTGGTTTAAACCGACCCCGAAGGCGACTGCTTGAAGGGACCGAAAGGAAGCTAGCTAATATACTTCAGTCGAGCCTATACAGTTGTGCTCTGGTATACTTACAATAGGCATGTGCATAGTTCGAATACTTAGAATCAGATACATAATCGATGCGGGTGGTGATACAGTTGTTTCGCTAGCGGCTACAGTTCTTTGCTACCTATAAACCCAGAGAGATCCGACGAAGGCGAAAGCGGAGAGCGCTCAGAACAGGACGTCTCCCACTTTTTCGAAGAATGTAACTTTCAAACCCAGGTTGCCCAAAACAGGCTACGAAAAGAGAACCCAATTGTTAAAGAAGCTCCTCTGAAGATTGCAATATGTATTCGTTCTGCGCTTTGTTACTTGACGAGATAGTTTGCAGCCATTGTATCTGGATGAATGGGCGTGAATCAAATTGGTTTTGACTTCAGAGATTAAGTCCATTCAACATGCCCGAGATCGCCGGACCGCAGTATGTCCTTTTCGAATTCGAACCTGGTCACGGCTCAGAGCCTTGGCAAGCTAACGAAGAGAACAATGCAGCAAGTACCCCCATAATATGACGAATTCAGACGATGCATACACGTCGAAGAAAATGTTGAACCAATTTCAAACTGGTTCCCCTGCAAACTCTCTCCAGTCTCCTTTCGTCACTACTCATCGGCGTGAGCTCTTTCTGGCGTTCCACAGTCGCCTCAACATGCTCTGTCATCAAATCCGCTACGCCCTTCAGACACTCAAACGCAAACAAACCATCGCCGCGATAACGAACGGTATTATTGGGATCCATGCAAGCGGTATGCGCGCCGTAGGCATTGCGTGAAGCGGCGGTCGTCGCCGCATAATCGCGTCCGTAACACCCGGAACAGTAGAAGGCATGCCGCTGGCCAACGCCTGTAGAAGTGCGTGTACAGAATTCGCCGGGAGACCCGCAGTGGATGGCGGCAGAACCGATGTCGCTCGTACGAGGCAAGCTTGTTGTTGATGATTGCGTCAAGGATGGCACTGCTGCCGAAAAGCACCGCCGATTGCCCTGGCGCTGAACGCAATGCCGGTCGCGGTGGACTGGCGGAATGAGCAAAGATATGAGAAGTTGAACTAAAAAGTAATCACCAGGTATTCATGGGGAGCAGTAAGTTGCGTGAGTGCGACGACGAGGGATAAAGGTCCCGACTGCCCGATGCCAGCTGTAAAGAATGGTGTGAGCTTCCAAGATGAGAAAAAAGCATGGCTGTGACATAGGATGTTATATCCAATTTGTGCATGGTTCAGCTTCGGGGTGATCGTCGCATAGCATACGGAACTTTGACCAAAATAAGCCTGAGGAAGAGAGACAATGTCACGAGAAGCGGACTCTTAAGATCCTTATACTTTGTAGCATATAATTTGGTAAAATGTTCAACGGCGGTAATCACAATTACAAATGACACGCACATAATGGGAATGGAGGCGATAATAGCGGATATTTGGAATGATGCCTGTCTCACACTAATGTCCCAGGCATTAGTCTCGAACCCCAAGTTCAGTATAATCTGCGGAACGATCGAGTTGACGGCACTATAGTATACGAATCCTTCCACCCCAAACGTGAACACAGACAACGCGAAATTGGGCCCGCGAGAGAACAAGACGTGCGCAATGATACCGTCAGTGCGACCCTTCCATTCGTAGAGCTCAAAGTTGAAAAGGAGGAGGATGGCGCCGGAGACCAACGGCCCAATGACTTGAGTGTCACCCCATGGGAAAGTGCCTCCAGCCCAGTTAAAGCCAAGCAGAAGGAGTGTTACACCGACGGTCATCAAGAGCGAACTGATGGGGTCGCACGCCCAGATGAGTTGGCGCAGCTTGAGGTGCGGGTAGTTGGAAGGCGGTGGCCAGTAGAATCCAAGCAGTCCGACAGAAGTCATTCCATGGAATGCGACTTGCATCCAGAAAATGTTTCTCTGAACAAGGTGAGAAACCAAAATAATTTCTGGTTGTATTGCATACCCAGCCTGAGGGGTTGATATCGGTCCTGCATAGTGATTTGTTCCGTCTCCACGAGCGAGAAAAAGATGAAAAAAAAGCTCTTACACGGCTCCTGAACCCACGGAACCAACAAGGCCACCTGTATTCCATCTCAGATCAAGTTTCCCTTGACAGGATAAAATATTCACCAAATGAGCCAGCAATAAAGCCCAGGCCGTTGGCCAAGGCACGGTACTTGAGAGGCAGAATTTCACTACGCCAGAAAGTCCGGTCAAAAACAGGGAGAGCTATATTGGAGTCAAAACGCACGAGGAAATTGCGTGAACAACGGAAATTGTGCTCAGGGTGGTTCCTATCAACACACCACCTATGATTAGAATGACCATGGACTGCGCTTTGGCAGACAACTAAATATAAATGTGAGCAGAGAACGAGGCAAAGGTCAGGGACTCAGGGTACACACAACTGCTCCAACAAGCGCAATCAATGGCGGAACACTGGCACCAGCAAGATACTTGCGGTCCAGAACGTCTGAAAGGCGTCCAATTACAGGAGACAGGACAACTTTGCATCAACAGGGACCCTGTGCATAATTTGAACAGGAGCAGGCCATGAATTGCTTTCGAGTTTCTCACCTGGATAACCCATTCCTGAATAAAAAATTAGTCCAAACAATCATTGAATTCTTGACGTGTTCGACAGACCTGATATGCGGCGATGGTATCTCGAAGGTCGCGAACGATACAATGGACCGAACAATGACCGAACCCGCCGCTAACAATGCTGAAATGTTTAGGGAGAAAACCGCAAAGGACGTGATGAAAACGACCATCCAGGATCGCCAAGGTGAAGTTGACACGACGTCGTGGCGAGGTAGGCGTATGTTCTCTTCTAAAGACGCCAGGGGCAGTTACCGAGTCTGGGCTGCCCGGAATGAGCAGCAGTCGATTTCTCAGATCGAATGCTGCCGGGGCTCGACCACCTCAATGCGATGCATAAGAGTGAAGAGTGGCTTCCGAATCCTATGTTATTAAAAGTGATTTTATATCGTCGCTACAAGCTTCACGATCGAGCTATCCGAGTTACATCTGGAAACTGACCCATGTCTACCCGGGTCTATCCGATCGGTCTTAATAGACAAGGGAAGTATATAAGAGACCATTTGAGACACCGCCGATAGACAATCTTAGACACGGATAGAGTAGAGGTGATTCCAGATGTTGTTTTACGATCGACAGTTGTTTTGGACTTCGCGTGAGGCAGAAAATTCGTGAGTCTCGAGGAAGCAGCGTGGCGGCCGAGTTGGGCTCGGCTTTTCCCCTCAGTAGAATCAACCAGATCAGCCAATTATATAGCGTACCAGCGCTTCAGCGGGCTTCAAGACCCACTGGACCAGGGAAGACCGGCGGACTTAACGTAAATAACGTCTGAGGTGGGTTTTGGGTGGCCGCCGGTTATTCTGTAGGGCGGAAACCCACCTAAGAGGCCCACGTCGCGGCCACATAGAAGGTCATTTATGTCAGTCCGCCGGTCTCCCCTGGGGTGTCAAGACCGTGGGTCACTGAACGTTGTTAACGTTAGACTTTGGGAGGGGGCAACATGCAATTGCTGGTCTTGAGCTCCCATGATCGAGGTGCTGAATCTGACATGAACTCTCATGTATGGATGCTAATATTGCTGGTGTAAACATGGTCGAACTCCAGCCAGGCGAACTCCCGGTGCGCCAGTGTAAATTTGGGGTCTGAGTGAAGGGTTATCGTCGTATCGAAAGTTCCGAGAGCCAAGTCATGACCGCTGACTGTGAAGAGGCACTTTGTTCCTGTTTGAGCCAGATGCTGACACTGTCAAACCCGATACAGCATGCTGCAACGCCAACGGCCGAGAAAGGAAATTATTTCAACGCCCGAAAAATGTACGGATGCTCGAGAATGGCACATGCCTTGATAATTTTGTGAACGGTGCAAATAGAATCTCCACACGAGTCAAGTTGAAGACTTAGGTCGAGGGCAAATAACAGGATTCAAAAAAAAAAAATTGGTTGAAGACTTCCCGCTACGTGCGTTAAACTAAGAAGAGGAATACGTTGGGGGAGCAAATCCAAAGCACGCGAAACATATTCTCTGTTGCTAGAATACCGGGGTTAATGCATACACTGGGAAGGATGCTGAAGGACGGCGGTCTAAGAATTGACGTAGCAAACAAGTAGCAAATGGAGAAATGAGTAGGGTTTATACTTGCTGGGGGGAATCTTCTCCACCTCCAACTTCGCCCAGCTTGGCAGATTAAACACATCTGGCATCGATCCCCAAACCGCCTGCCGCGCAATATCGTATTGCGTATGGCAGTCGAGTAAACATGGCAAGCACACATGGCCAGCAAATGACTCCCAATGCTCCCATGACTCAGTGGGATTGAGCCAGAACCCGTCCTGCCGCCGTTTATTGAGGTACCGCATCCAGACCAACCCCTATTGGTCACACACACGCAGAATCGGTGCATTATTTCGGAGGAGGCGTCACCAGAAACCCCTCCAAATCTTTACTTGCTTCGCGCTCCGCCTCGCGTCCATCCAAGCAAAGCTGCTTGTCGGCATCAGACAAGGCGAGGATCACGCCGTCCTGCATGGTGCCACGAAAGGTCTCCGCGAGTCCGGTGGACTTGCAGTAGTCATAGAACGCAATGGGGAGCACCACGGACAGTCGACCTCGCGCGCGAGATTGATGGTCGCAAGCGCATTGCTGGAAAGCACGGAAAACGTCACGAGCGGGGCCTCATTATCACGCCACTGTGCCAGGGACGTGGGGTACCCGGAAGACAGGTGCTCCAGCGCGCGCTTGCGAAGATACGCCATTTTATATTTAGTGCTCAATCGGAGGATGGCAGCAGCTTTCTCACTTAGTTCGAATAGAGAATCAAATACATCGTATACTGACACGGGTAGTGATACAGTTGTTTCGCTAGCGGCTACAGTTCTTTGCTACCTATAAACCCAGAGAAATTCGACGACAGGGAAGCGGTGAGCCCTCAGAACAAGACGTCTCCCACTTTTTCGAGGAATGTAACTGGAGGGTCGGGCGGTAACTCCGTCTCTTCTACGGTCGGGATACCCTGAACAAGGGCTCAGTCAAGGGCTTGGATATGATGACAGGACTAAACTTACCGTGACGAAGTCCATCTCGAGCGGTTTCCAGACCCGTGTGCGGTATACCCACTTGTAGCCAAAGTACAGCGCCGCGAAGATTGGGATGTTGATGTCTGCCAGACGATATCGTCAGTGATGGTGCGCTGGGCTCGAGCTACAGTGAGGACGTACAGGCAGTCAAGAACAGTGACGTTTCAAACTTGAAAAACACGGCATAACCGTTCATGAGAACGAAGAACAGAGTCCACCCCATGCCCCTGAAAATATGAACCCTAGATGAGCATCGCTACGGGAAGGGATGGGCTGTACGCACCAATAGGCCAAGTAGGGTCTTGTTTGAAATGTGAGCAGGAGAAATCGAGTTGTTTGATAGCACTTACTGTAAACCGTTGTTGTAGACATTCTTTTTTAAGTCGTAGCCTTGTGCAATCATCCCGCGGTCTGCAGCAAGTGAGTATCACAGAAATTACATCGAGCAGCACATACGGAAGAACACGTAGGTGAGGTTGATTGAGAACCAACCAATGAATCCGCCGGTGGTGACGACGTTTACAAACCAGTTGAAAACAGTCTCCACCCCGGCCGAAACCGTCATGAAAGCCATCAGAGCAAACACGGACTAAGTATATGCGAGTGTAAATAAAACCAGCCGATGAAGCAATGGATGACGAACGGTGGTCAGAACGGACGCAATGGGCAGCCCCTGCTTCGTGGTATGGGCCAACCATTTCGGTGCCTGCCCTCGGATGGAGAGACCATATAGCACGCGGGAACTGGCGAACAGGGAGCTGCTTGCGGCGGAGAACGCGCTGGTAAGGATCCCGGCATTGACGAGGTGAGGGAACGCTGGAGGAAGACAAATGTTAGTAGCGATGATGAGGACTAAGGCAAACTGTGCGTACCTTTGACACCGGCGCTGTTTAGGGCAATGACGAATGGCGACTGAGCGGCCGTGCCAACCCCTGTAACGTTGTAAGTCCGTCAAATGCGAAGATCCGCCGCAAAAATGCATACTGGAGAGCAGCAGAGGGTTGTCGAACGGAACGAGCAATCCGATCATAAGAATGCCGAGCATCTAGGAAGGGTTTGAGTCCTTGAGCTAGAGAGTTCAATATGCCACTTGCATAGAACACCATAATTCTGTAAAATACCCGGCGAACCGCCTTGGCAATATTGCGACGGGGGCTGAGTATCACGTTAACGGTTGCGGATAGTGATAGGTGAGAAACTGACTTCTCCGTTTCCGAGGCAGCAATGCAGACGAGTTCCATACCCTGGAACGAGAAGGCCGCTTGAATGATGACGTTCAGGATAGCTAGGAAGCGATCGGCGCCGATGTCTTCCACCAAATGTGCGCGATTAACTGCACCGGGGTTTACCCAGTTCTGGGCGTACTTGAGATGCGGAAATGAATGCAACTCAGAAGTATGCACCTTGAATCCGATGACCTCGTGACCAGGCCCGCCTCCAAGGTCCACAATAAGGCCCGCAAAAAGAAGAACGATAATGAGGATGACTAGGAGACATCAGAAAATGTTTGGAAAGCCAGCTACGGTGGCAGGACGTACGTTTGACGATGGAGAACAAGAACTCGGCTAATCGAACTCTTGAGTATGGGGAGCGAGCCATTGATATTGCGCTCACATTCTCCGAAGTATCTATGTGCATATGAGAACAGTGGAATCGAGGGGAAGTGATCATTGCTTACCGCACGCCGAAAATATTGATCGCACAAACCAGTATGACGATGATCTACTCGCAGCGAATCAAATATAGTTTCAAGATGGAAAGATATGCGCGCACCGCTGTGTATATAGCTGCATGGTCGGTCTAAAGCCACACGGATTAGCTACTGTCCTCTGGAACACGCTCAGACTCACATTGGGGTCCCAGAAAGTCATAAGGATCGCAGCCGCGGAGATCTCGACTGGCACAGATACGCTACATGCGAACGATTATTATAGCCATTGATGTCGAACATGAAGGAACTCACGCGTTGGCGTAGAAATAATTCTATTCGGCAACGTCAGGCACGAATCAATGAAGGAAGAGACACGCGCGTACCCAGCCAACTGCGAACCCCAATGCAGGATCCACCCATCGCGCGGCTGCACCAAAGTTAGAACGTTTTGCGAGATGAGAAACGCAAAGCCTACCATAATGCGGGAAGGTGCCTGAAATTGGCTGCCGAAATACGTCAAATGTCTAAGCGACCGAAGAGACACAACATACAGCCCAAGTGGTCATCTCGGCAATGCAGCACAACGACCTGACATTGTCCTCAGTGTTTGATTCAGATTCGCGTGTAAATGACGCACGAATAGGCAACAGTCCCGACGAGTGCATAAGCCAGTAGCGCTCCCAGTGGTCCCGCCACCTGAAGCGCATTCCCGGACCCAAGAAACAGACCTGTTCCAATTGTTCCGGCAATCTGCAAAGATAAGGCACCGGCGGACGATCCAAGAACCCGCTTACAGCAATCCTACTTTAGGTCAGCACTCATGCTAAAATGAATTCCGAAGTGTAACGCACATCTGCACATGGCGCTGCTTCAGCCGCCGTTGGACACGATCCAAGTCGTGGAAATCGAAATCATAGCGATCGTCGCTGTCCACAGTCTCGAGGATTTCTTGAGAGGACTTGGCCCGCCACTTCTTGTCCATAATCACAAGGAATGCACAGAGAAAAAGAAGAAGAAAGTATGACGCGTAGAAGCGGAAGGGAAAGGCGCGCGGATCCTGTTTGTCGCGGCACGACTTCAAGTATGCCGGACGTTGCTCCTTATCGCGGTTGATGCCTGGTTGATTCGTGATTTCTGTCGTGATGCGATTTTTCGCCAAGGTTTGTATATAAATGCGATGCTATATGCGACATTTCTCGCGTCCTTGAATTGTATTGAAGACCATCCATCAAGGCCAAAATTCGCGGAGGACCGTGAATATCCGAGTCCCCGCACCCGAGCCCGACGACGACCAAAGACGAAACTTTTGATGGAGCCTTGATGAGAGCAACTACAGGATTGTAGAGTTGACGAGTAGTCTCTTGACCATAACCCATTTTGAACTTGTACGTCGTCCCGCCAACGTTGTCGACGAGCCCTGGACTGCCCTGGGCTCCAAAAACTGACCCATAGAAATCGAGTCGGAATTGAGATGTACTTCTGGACACAAGCGGAGGTAGGCAGTATCCACTGCCCTTCCGTAGACGGGGAAGAGCTGGTAACCGCCAACAGAGTGGCTTCGCTAGAGCCTGCTCGTTACATGGAAATCGAGCCTCGATGGTCATCATGGATCGGACAGAGTTCCGGAACGTTCCGGCGGCAATCTCGCGACGTGCTTAGTCTCGGGCAGTGACTGAAGTCTCCAGCAAGGTCCAGGACTCAGAGGTGCACTCACCGATTCGAGAGAATTATCCTGTTGACTAGTGGCTGAGGCGCAAGAATCGGGAACCTTCGCGCCGTATCTGATCAAGAATACCGCGAGGCACCGACGTATCGCGACTATGCCTTCCTGAATGCCTTCCTGATGCCTTGCTGAACGCGTGCGGCTCAACAGTGAAAAGGTCCCCCCTAATCGTTCTGTTCGTTCTGGATTATTTTGCCTTCGATTCCTTGGGCTCGGCCTCTGCTTGCTCAGCGACTCGATATCACCCGAATCCATGTACGAGTTATTTCCCCCAAATAAATTCCGGCTCGAAATTCTACATGGTGAACTATTACTTACATTCGAGTCAAGTACTCTGCGGGTCGACCCCCTCTTGCCGCCTGTTCAGCCCATCGATTCCTATGTGTTTGGAATTTCTCGTGCCTGCTCATAGCTCGGTACAATCTATGCTCCATCATTGCAGTCGGGCGAGCGACAACTTCCAGCTGACCGTCACAAGCGTCGAAATTGCCAGACGGTGTGCCAGCAAGCGATCGAAATTCGCGTTCGTCTGCACGATATGAGAAGTAGCAGGTTCCAAGTCGGAAAATGATGTTTCGGTTGTAGTCTGCGAGAGGATCGTCTTGGAATGCCTGAGGAATCACTCGACCGGGAAACCCAGATGAGTGTTCCAGCATCCACGCCAAGTCGTCCGGTGTGTCATACCATTCAACTATGCTGGGATAATCGCAACCCTCGTCGTGCTCCATTGGTCATCCAGGTCGAGATTATCCTGACACCAATCTTGCAACCCAATTTTGGCCATCCGAATCTGAAACAAAGTCGGGCGCAGCGGGTAAGTCGACGGCGTCTGTACTTGTTGAGATCAGAGGGAATAATGACTTTAACTAGCGACGCATACCATTGGGAGCAGCGGCGGTACAGGGATTGCTTGATCTGTAAGATCTACTGCTAAATCAGCGCACCTCTCAGGACTCCCCGCCGTAGGCATAGATGGCGAGTCCACTAAAGGTTCCCAACAGCTGTAAATCCAAGAGCCTCGTCGAAGTCGATGGCAGGAATTGCCCACAGCGCAGTGGGCCCTCATCGCTCCAAGTAGTACGGGGCATTTCGATGCTGGATGACGGCGGGACATTGGCGTAGATAAAACAAGGGCCCTCCACTTCTTCAGATCGGCAGAAATTCAGAGGCTTCGATGTCCTGCTTCACCAATGCAAAGGCGATACCAAGGCCAGGAATATCGGTCGTAATATTCATCCTCTGGCGCTGGATCTAGACAGAAACTAGAACAAGTGGTACCGTCCAGCATATCGTCTTCGACACATTTCGACGCCAACAGGAGATATCGTGATCAAACGCAATGGCGGCACATTTTGAATTGAGAAAGTACTTCGAGCACACACGGCGGCCTCCCAAATTGTAGGCATTTGGATAAGTTTCAACAAGACAATCGAGTTGTTGGGAGTAGATAGTAGGATGTAGAGTTCGAGCGTATTTTTTCTCAGCATAACCGAAGTGTTGTTCCAGATCGTCATCAGATGTGGGACGCTCTGCAAGCCATCAGTCTATTGCGACGGTTGAGAAACGACACGGAATCTCTGAATCTGCAGGGGGAGGAGGGATATCGTACACCCGCTGAACCGTCCAGTTATGACATGAGGGACAGCGTCGCCGTGGCGCAATGCACGTGCAATCAAGTGGCCGCGGAGCATGAGTACATGAGAGGAGCCCTCAATGCGGCACCGTTCAGCGAATACACGACGCCCCTGGTGTTTGCGGAGAGTGATGGTATGGACAGCTTGATATCTGAAAGAAAAACCTGAGCCAAGATGGTGGAATAGTTGATAGGAATAAATACTCTGGACCAAGACCGAGCGCTAGAACAATGCCTGATTCTTGCAGCTCGACTTTCCCGGTCCTCACCTGGCCCGACAAATAGACTTCTGCGAGTGGCTCTTCGGATCCTTGGAAAATCGACGAGAGATCCCATTGACAACAGCTGATTTAGTTTCTGGTGTAATGTCTGAAGAGGCCACAAAGAGCCAGCATCCAGTAACGAGACGAAGCCAAGTGATTGATCGAGGAAGATTGAGCTCCCCGCGATAGGACTGGAGCAAGATTCTCCGTCTCCCATTTGTGAGCCAGTAACGAGACCCTTCGCAGAGAGCCTTGAGTGTCGATGGATCCAGCTGCTCGTAATATTTGAGATACAGCGGTAGAATCTTCTCACTATCGAGAGCTTGGTGTTCCAAGATATAAATCCATAGAATTTTGACCCTTGTTGACTGGCAGAGTGCGTGGTATGTCTACCGACGAATCAGAGGAGAACGATGAAGGTGTGTAGTGAATAGTACCTGACACAACGAGGTTATATCCGAGTGAAAGTTCGAGGCAGACGAGGCAAAGTATAGGTATTCTGAAGAGCGAGGACGGGTCAGCCTCTGATTCTGATATGGAGGAAGAGCAGGAAGAGGAAGGTGAAGCAAAGGGAGCGGGAGCGAGAGCGGAAGAGGAAGAGGAAGAAGACTCCGACTCCGACCCCGACGGTGCGTACAGCTTGCCACACTGGGAACCTCGAGGCCTCCGAGCCATATTGCAATATTGTCGAATTCAAAAACATCTCGAGGTCGGTTTGGAAGATGTAGCGCCGTGGATGCACGCCCCAGCTCATCGCGCTGTTCAACATGCGCTACACCCGCGACGAGGGGCTCATTGCGCACATCTCCTCCCCCGAGGTCAGAGGACGGCGTGGGTTTCCAAGTCGGACGCAACCGGCTCTTTCTTGGGTGGAATATTGATGTCGAGCTCGCGAACGAGGCTGTAGAGGGCGAGGTGGAGAAGGCGTATATTGTACGGCAGCTGGGAGACATTAGGCGCCACCCAGAGCGGTGGATGTTGGCTGAACGGCGAGGATACCCTGGGCGAGGGATTATGGATGCGCACCGGCTGGAGCCTGACACCGGTGCAGGAGGATGCAGAGGTTTACGATACTTCGGACTCTGAGGCGTACAGCAACGGAGATGACTTTCTGTAACAAACCATTCTATCCTGTGTATCATAAAGGTGTATTTATGATATTCCAACCATTATAATTTACATGAATGGCAACTTGCCGGCTCGTGAAAGTGGTGGCGGTGACCATTTCTCACGCTCGAGCTCCAGTCCAAAACGTTACCCGACTTTTATTTTCGAGCAACTTTCGAGGGTCCTCAGCTATGCCTCTGGCAGATACAGTCCGAAAAATTGGCAAACTTGCCACCAGATGTTCCCTACTTTTTGTATGCAGCCCTTATCTGGCCTTGCGGTGGGCTAGACGACGCAAGAGACGCAGTGGACGCGTTACGGTGTCAATCGAGCTCTCATATCCCACCCCACTCCCCGTAGACCGCATCGACATCTGCCGGAACGGGCCTATACTTGAACAACCGACATGCCGCTTGCTTCAGCTACCCCCAGAACTGCGGCATCTCATTTTTGAAATAGTTTTCGCAAATCGTCTTGTTCACATACAACTGGTTCCCTCCGCGGAATACGATCGCTATATACTGCGAACAACGTGCTACCCCGCGGAGTGGCTGAGCGCACCAAATGACCCGGGTATGGTCGACCCTCCCGACGATATCCCCGTCGCTCTATTGCTTGCCTGCCGGGCAGTTTACGTTGAGGCTTTGCCAATAATGCATCGCCAAAATACCTATTACTTCAACCTGCGGGATCTCCCAGACATCCTCCAGTGCAGCTTGGGACAATATTGCCTACCGGAGATTCGAAAGCTATACATTCACCAGGACTATTCCTTCAGAGTCCCCACAGTTGGACTATGGGATAGCGTGTTCGAAACACTCCAGCACATGTGCCTCGAGGTGCTTACGCTCGAGTTCACCGTTGACTCAGCCCAGGTGCACCGGAAGGGTTTCCCTGTGGACAACACATGGCGTCTTGGGCTTCTGGCCATTCGCCATTTGCGAACCCTGAATATATTCTTCCAGACCTTAGGCCCAGATTCGCCTTTGGATGCGGAGAAAATCATCGACGTACAGGCATTCCGCGATCTGATGATTGGGCCAGAGGCGGACGAGAAATACGAGGCTTTTCTGCTTGTTGAGATCAAGACACCAGAAATTTGCCACGTGGACCTGGGTCAACGATCCATCGCTCAGCAGGCTTGAAAATCTGAGGACGTCCTTACCACCACCAACATCAATGCTCTGATTATTGGGCTCCTCCTCCAGCAGCGGAAGACAACAGCATGATAACGCTGTGACATGGTCATCGGCAGTTCGTCGCCACTCCGAGTCCCTATCGTTTTTCGGTTGATAAACGAGTTCTTTGTCTTCCGGACTCCTACCGCTCCGGGTGCGCGGAATGTGACGGCGTCAACGACATCCGTTAATTATAGGTCCTCGGCCATCGCTGCGGCATCCTGGAATTCGTAGCTATTAGATTCCCTGCTGTGATCACTACGCTCAATTCATGGATTCAGTGTAATGTTGACACCAACGACTTTCTATGGATTTGAACCAAACTTGCGCTAAATTGTTGCCCCATTGTATGCGACGAAGCTAGATCAGCCTAAATGCAACCGACATACGTACGGCTCTGAGAAAACTCCGAATCCGTGATAATAACGACATACTGCGAGGCTACCGGGGATTCTTCAGAACGAGGTTGCGAGTGGAAAGTCAGTGCAAGAGACTACGGGGATTCTCTATACTGGCGGCCCCGACGAGCGGCACCTCGCTCAATAAAATTCAAATAACATTGATATATGGGCGATAGGAGCTGCAAATTCGCTCTTCCTTCCTTCCTTCCTTCCTTCCTTCCCGCTCTTGCACTATTCCACTCTTCCGTCACGAGGGGGCGGCATAACCCGAAAGGTTGGTGCGAGCGGCTTCACACGACGTCTCGGCTCCTAGCAGAATGAGGCTCTGAGTTCCCAATGATTTCCCGGTAGCGGGAATTAGTAACTGCAAAACCCAATGAATCAGTCAGCACAAACTTTGCATGGACACCGAAATAGTATATAAAGGTTCAACCTCAGTGGACGAATGCATACCGAAGTACTTACCCATGGCAGCGATCCCTTCGATAAAACTAAACACTGGGGCGTTTATTCCGGCTATAGGTCTATTCCATTGCCAAACCGTGTGAAAGTATGAATTAATTGGTTTCATCCAGGTTTGGGAGCGGCCTCGAGCAAGTTTACGCCCGAGGGTAGAGCGGACTCGGAGAGATGGTTCCTCACGGCCTTTCAAGTATAATTTTTCTGAAATGGTATTTCGTCTCCGGCTGATTTCTCTGTTACAGGCAGGGTATCGGCACTTGGACACGGCCTACATATATGGTCAGTGTTCAAGTTCATGGTTTTGAACACTGGCCAATTCCAACTAGGTACGGAGCTGTACGTTGGCGCAGCACTTCGTGCTTCAGGCGTTCCACGAGAAGAGGTCTTTGTGACGACAAAACTCCCGCAAGTTTTCCTCTGGTTGGAGACATTGCCCCAGGTCCAACTAAATTTGAACAGATTCCACCACCCAAAATACGTTGCGCGTTCATTCGATGAAAGTTTGCACAAGCTGGGCCTGGACTATGTTGATCTGGTAGTGCTGCACGAGACAACTTCGGATGACCGTCTGACTCAGTTTGTTTTCCGTAGTACCTTGTGCACTTGCCTCAGACCGGCGAGTACCCGAGTAAGTCTCCTGGAAGTTTTCGTTCGAATGCTCATGAACAAATGTGCGCATTCGATAGATGGATACGACGCACCGACCACCTTCGATGAAATGTTCTCGGAATTTAAAGCTGTTGATACCCCAACGTTCAACGACACCTGGGCCGAGCTGGAGGGTCTGCATGCCAGCGGACGGGCTCGGGCCATCGGGGTGAGTAACTTTTCGATCAAGACGTGAGTTCCTGTTCCAAATTTCGTGTCCAGACTCATACCGCTGTTTTATTTAGGCTTGAGCAGCTCTTCAAGACCGCAAAAATCGTTCCTGCCGTGAACCAGGTCGAGTGAGGATCCGAGTTGTTTTGAGCTATGGGAACACTCACCAAGATGGAAGGATGCACCCCTACCTGGCGCAGACTGAACTTCTCGAATACTGCCGGGCCAAAGGAATTGTGGTCACCGCATACAGCCCTTCTGGGCACGAGAAAGTTCGCAGCGACCCTACCATCGTCGCGCTCGCAGAGAAATATAAAGTCACGCCGACGCAAATAATTCTTGCATGGCATCTTGCGAGAGGTGTAGTCACGCTCCCCAAGAGCGCCAACGTTGATCGCCAGAAAGAGAATATTGCGGTCCGTATTTTTTCCTTCCCATGCAAGCTTGAAGCTGACGCTTAGACGGATAGTTACCCACCTTGAGCGCTGAGGATGTCGCACGTGTTACAGGGTTGGACCGTAATGAACGGTTGATCAAGTTTGGTCCGGATGGAAAATGGCTCGGGTGGACGGCAGAGCAGTATGGATGGTAATTTAACAGCTCCGGGAATGACATAAGGGTCGTTCACAGTAGCCCTTTTTGGCTCCTTTTTGCGCTCCTTTTTCCTTCCTCTTTGTGGATTCCCTGCCATTTGATAAAAAGGAAGCAGAAAGGGATCCAAAATGGAGCTGAAAAAGGGCTACTGTGAACGTGCCAGCTTGAGAACTGGACAAAAAAAGAAAGAGGACCGCAAAAAGGACACGGAGAAGCTGGAAGAGGCGTACCGTGAACAACCTTATAGTTGACCAGAGAAATGATGTAGATGTTTGACTGAATGAACGCACCTTCTTGAGCATTCAGCATTTTGCCTCTCAATCCGGACGAGATGATCAAAGTTCAAGCCAAAAAATTCAACCACACTGCACGTGATGTACGTTGTAATTCAGGTCGAGGTCAAACCGACCCACTTTGAGTGTTTCGGTGACGAATTCAGTAATAGTCTGTACATCCTTGATTCATGAGTACCAAAGAATTTTTCGACCAACATTCAAGTTGCCGACATCGTCGAACTCGTCCAGAGCTGTAACTTCAAGTTGTCCGTTAACTTGGTTGGGATGAACACAGATGAGCGCCGTTGGATGTATGCCGCCTGCAGTGCCCAATTGAGCTTCATGGGTGACCCTGGCCATGTAATCAGAACGTGCTATAACCCACCCCCAACCAAAACTACTTTTGGCTATTTTCTACCGCCGTTGCGCGCCAGTACTCCAAGTTGAACCGGAAGTCAAATGCTTGGCAATAATTACGGCGCAAGCAAGCGCGGCAGGGTTCAAGAAAGAGTTGACCATGCACAGTTAGCACCTACTGTGTTTTGCATTTGTCGGGGACGACGTGAGTCTGCGGTTGGGTACCGGCGGCTGATACTAATCGCCGTCGTTCTGCAGGATAAACTTGGATGAGCCAGAAATTTGTTATCACTTTCTTCTTGGCTTATTTCGGAAATATCACTTCCTTCTTTCTTATTTTGGCGAGTGGACATCCTAGGCAGTACAGAAGATAGAAATCTGCCCTTACGTTCAAACGAACCGTCCGCGACGAAGGAGACGCTCGAGATTTGCTCTGGCTTGGGTGCTTCAGTGAAAGTAATAAATGACGCCAGTGGGCTGCGATGAGTCATTGCAACCAGCGTTTTCGCCCAGCGGAAAAAAAAAAAACTTACGGGTTCAGATTCAAATCCTCGAATATTTCAAACGACATCTGCCTGCCACTGTCTGCCTTCCTGACAAGCGGCGACCTAGTTAAACGGGTTCAGTTGCCTCGTTTTATTTGATTCATTTAGCCTCGAAAGAAATTTAGCGCACCTCGAAATCCCATAAAAGCCAGACCATCGTCGAGTAAATTCTTCAGCATCTCAGCTCTGCTCTCCAATTACCTGAAAATGCGACTCACACCTTCCACCTTCCCCTCTCTCTTCGTCTTCTTCGCCCTCACTTCAGGCGCCCTTGCTCAAAGCGACGTCGTGGGCAGAGAGGTCGACAAGGCAAGTTCTTCGTGTTGAAATATCTCTGAGATCGATGTATTGATTGCGCCGTTTCGGTCCTGCAGTACCATCCCCCGCCGCACCCACCCCCACCTCCGCCTCCACCTCCACCTCCGCCCCCGCATCCATGCCGTCCATGCGGCACTGTGCCGATCTGCGTGAAGGGCAGGTTGTGTATGGATCGGCGTGTCTGTCGTGCGGAAGACTTCGCGTGTCCTCTGGATGTTGCTCGGCGTGATTCTGACCAAGAAGGGAGCGGAGGAAGAGGACAAGGCGGGGGCGGGGGAGGAGGACCAGGCGGGAGCGGCAGAGGAGGACAAGGCGCAGGTGGAGGAGGACAAGGTGCAGGCGGGGGAGGAGGACCAGGCGGGAGCGGCAGAGGAGGACAAGGCACAGGTGGAGGAGGACAAGGTGCAGGCGGGGGAGGAGGACAAGGCGGGAGCGGGGGAGGAGGTCAAGGCGCGGGCGGTGGAGGAGGACAAGGCGCGGGTGGGGGAGGAGGACAAGGCGCGGGCGGTGGAGGAGGACAAGGCGCAGACGGCGGGAGCGGAGGAGGAGGACGACCCAGCGGGGACCCATCGAATCCTGGCAACGGGCACGGAGGAGGACAGCCCAGCGGGAACCCATCGAATCCTGGCAACGGGCATGGAGGAGGACCGCCAGGAGGGCACCCATCGAATCCTGGCAATGGGCACAGAGGAGGCCACCCTGGAAAGCCGCCGTCTAAACCTGGCCACGGGGACGGGGGAGGGCATGGCGGCAGGCCTCATGGCGGAGATCCACACGGGCCTGGCGGGGGACACCCCGGGAAGCCGCCGTCTAAGCCTGGCCACGGGGACGGAGGAGGGCATAGCGGCGGGCCTCACGGCGGAGATCCGCACGGGCCTGGCGGAGGACACCCCGGGAAGCCGCCGTCTAAGCCTGGAAAGGGGGATGGAGGAGGGCATAGCGGCAGGCCCCATGGAGGAAATCCACACAAGCCGGGCAAGGGAGGTGGAGGGAATCACCATGGAGGAAGTCCTCCACACCACGGGGACAGAGGCGGGCACGGGGGGCCGCCACAAGCCTGGCAAGGCAGACGACCACCACGGGGGACATGGGGGAAAACCGCACCATCATGGCAAGGGGGACGACCACGGGGGACATGAGGGAAAACACACCATCATGGCAAGGGGGACGACCATGGGGGACATGGGGGAAAACCGCACCACCCTGGCAAGGGGTACAACCACCATGGGGGACATGGGGGAAAACCGCATCATGGCAAGGGGGACGGACACCATAAGGGCCATGGAGGTGGAAACAAAGAAAACGGACATCATGGCTGGTAAATGGTCCCCGAAACTTGCAGTGCTGATGCCATTAGTAGTTCAAACTATTCTCTCTCCAGTTGTACTGTAAACAGTGTTTTAATGCAGACTTTCCTTTCTTTCTAGTCTTGGGCGTCGTTGGAAACCAGTCTTAGAAACGTTTAGAAACGCAACGCCAATGAACGAAGATTCCTTTTTTGGCATTCGGCGTTGTGATTGAGTCCCAGTCCGGAAGTCGCGAAGAGCCCGATGAACCATGAGTAGATTCCACATACATCCAGGAAACAAATGTTCAAAAGGTAAAAGACCCAGCGGGGAAAAAAAAACTTACGGGTTCAGATTCAAATCCTCGAATACTTCAAACGACATCTGCCTGCCACTGTCTGCCTTCCTGACAAGCGACCTAGTTAAACGGGTTCAGTTGCCCCGTTTTATTTGATTCATCTAACCTCGAAAGAAGTTTAGCGCACCTCGAAATCCCATAAAAGCCAGACCATCGTCGAGTAAATTCTTCAGCATCTCAGCTCTGCTCTCCGAATACCTGAAAATGCGCCTCACACCTTCCACCTTAAGTTCCCTCTCTCTTCGTCTTCTTCGCGGCTAAGACTTCGCCCTCACTTCAGGCGCCCTTGCTCAAGGCGACGTCGTGGGCAGAGAGGTCGACAAGGCAAGTTCTTTGTGTTGAAATATTGCTGAGGTCGATGTATTGATTGCGCCGTTTATTGCAGTACCATCCTCCGCCGCACCCACCTCCGCCTCCTCCCCCACTCCAAGAACCAACACAGAGCAGGTAAGCAGCAGTTCAGCACAGACAGCCACAAGTTCAGTACACCTGGACGACAACGCAAGAGCCAAGATGTAGTACATCAAATGTCAAACCCTCTCATTGTACAATGGCGCGGCTGTAATGGCCCTAAGCCGGGAATGTGATTTGTTGATTTCATCGACATCACTCATGAGTGCGCTGGTTCAAGGCCCGTCCCCTCCAGAAAACTTGGTTTTCACAATTCCCCGCATCGGAAGATGTGGTCCGGATTTGGAATAATCCGTCCTTGTCAGGCCAGGGAAGCAATTCTGCAACCTGCAGGACTCGCCGAGTTAGTCTTCGGAGACAAGGGCTGGTCGTCAGACGCGCGATGAGCCGAGCTGATCACAAACCTTTTTGCTTTTGTTTTCTTCTTTCTTTTTCTGTTGGCTTTCTCGCTTTCATTCTTCTAAGAACTTGCTAACATTTAAATTATATACCAAGCTCTACATATTTGGTGTTCTGTAGATACCATCCGCCGCAGAATGTTTACCTTCAGCCTGCGACAATTTTTCAACGCATGTGCCACGCAACAACACAATACGTACCTCCGAGTCCAGTTGTGATTTCATCAGATCCCTGGCATCTCGAGAAATCTACAGCCGTCATTACCGGTACCGAATTCGAACGAAGGACATACCACAATATTGCGAGAGTGTGTTATCACGACTCCGGATTCCAGAGGATCAGCACTCATCGAGACTGTGCCCCCTGGCTGGATGAGACTCCGCCGGCTGTTAATGTTCGCGAGCAATGCAATTGTGAAAGCTGTGCCGAATTTCAGAGGTTAGTTAGCGTTAGTTAGGCGGGAATCATGGACACATACATCCAGGCATCGAGATCAGGAAGGCCGTCCAAATATCTGCCGGTAATTTTTTTCAGCGAGCCGTAAACAAAGAGGGAACGTGGCGCTCACAATAGTTGGGCGAGAATTTGAACTATGAAAGAATTAGATTGACATCGAGAATCTGGAATCGGATACCCACCGACAGTGCGGCCCCCATGGCGACAAAGCTGGGGAAATTAGTCGAGAAAGTAGTCATGCAGCCGGCGACCATACCTTGTCGCGAGTCCCGTTTCTACCACCACAGTCAGTAAAAGATGCCGATGAATCAAGCTACGCTCACGGATTGTATATCGGACCAAACGGTTGAGCAGTGCAGCCGTACTGGAAAAACGGTTAACTGCCGAACCTATGCGGTCTTTACAGAATGCACTGTCTTACCTCTTCTTGAACGCCGACCGCTTCTGCTGCGTCAGATAGTAGATGAGCACAGACGCCATTACAATATCCAGCGACGCATCCCCGAAAAACAGCGCAGACAAAAGCCAGTTTGAATTGTGCACCACAATCGGGATGGAGTCGAAGTAGATGGATCTCTGCGCCAGTGTTATCGAGACTCCCTGGAGGAACACGACCATAGCCCACAGGCCGATGGAGACGTACAGCGCGCCGGTCACCCTGTAGATGCGCATGACGAAGAAGGCCTGAGGTCGTCGAGGGGATTTGGTTAGTGGCAGCGAAGATGAAGGAGAGATATTGCGACTCAGACTGACTTGGACGGAATGGTCGATGATGCCTCCGAGGATGAGGGCGGCATTGATGCTCCGGGGAGTGAACAGCAGCCGAATCGTCTCCCCGAAGTAGGTGACATTCATCGTGTAAGCGCCTTGGCAGATGCACACCGTAAATACCACATGGGTGAGCCTTGGCGAAGCCGGTGAGCAAGCTGGGACTCGTAGGGCCAAGGCGTACCACAAGAAAAGGACCTGTGACGCAAGGTGAGGGCGACAGTGGTGGTTCGGGGACACAGCAACGCACGAAAGATTTGATATACAGTGGGTCCTTTGTGAAGTGGTTGCGAATATATTCGTCTGTCTGCATCGTTATTACACCGAAGAAAAAGACGGCGAAAAACGCGGCGTTGATGATGGGCCCGAGAAGGAGGTCGAATTCGGAGGACATTGGTAGGCTGAGTCAATGGCACAGGTGAGTAGACTTGATTCCACCCTTCCGCGCAGAGGTCGTATTTAACTAAAACTAGTATGGGAACATTGATTTAGGGCGTGATTCATCCTGAGGTGTAGATGAGTTGGGAGCTAGCAGGATTATCAGAACATGGGTCAAGTAAGCTATATCTTCATATCATGAATCAGATTCATGACGCGGGATGCGGGAGCTGAAAGTACGTTTGGGGAATTGCGAGGCCCAGCGGTGGTCAGGAATATCCTCGCGGACCGAATCTCCAGCAGTGCAATTCGGAGTACAGAGATACATAGCATATCGAGACGGCTTGTCCAAAGAAAACTGGGAACTGATTTAGAGCTCAGGTAAGTAACATCATCTCGACACGAACACTTGGATATCCGGTAAAAAGTTTCGTGAGCGGCCTAGATCAAGTTGAAGAAAAAGGACTGCGAATTTGTCAATATGAAACCGTTGCTGGATCGAATGAATCGATGCTCGAGATGCGGCGGTTTATGCCCAATCCGAATGCGTAGAGACCAGAGGGGTGAGAATGCTTCGCTAGATGTACTCGTATCTGATGGCGGAATTGGAAGAGGCCGCGCCGAGACGACTTGAAGGAAAAGAGGAGCGAGGCAGGCTCGAGTATCATGATGGAGGCAGTTGAGACTCCGTTGGGCAATCGCGGGTGAGCTGGACGGCGGCGGCGAGAGCCAGGAAGATGATTTCGATCCTAATTCGATATTGAGATGCGGCAAACTGTGCCAAGTAGACAGAGTGCCAAGTAGACAGAGATCAGCAGAGATCTTCCCGCTCAATTCCCGCTTCTTAAGTTCCCGGCGGCGTTGAAGAAGATGGGGAAGCACAAGCCATTTTTGGCCGGAGATGCTTTGCAAGGTATCCGATACAAATAGCGCTAAGTAGCGACGGGGAGACGCTACAGAAGATAAGTGAGGACAGTTGGAAAGCGTTGATACAAAATTGAATTGCTCCGTGTCTTCCACGCGCGCCGCCACGGACGTGGAACATCCCTCACGCACGCACGCCTCGTGGGACGTACGTAAGGACGTCCGGGTCCGACGGGGCATTGCTCGGCGCAGCGCCCTGGGTCCCTCCATGACCGTTCCGCTGCCCTTGAACGCCTGACGGATCTGCGTTCCCTCTGGCGGCCGCTGCACCGCGCGCCCATTTGCCCGGGGCACGTCCATGTCCATTTCGTCGTTGTCGTTCCGATGCCCTCCTCGCCCCCGATGCGACCTCCCCCCCACGGGGCTGCTTCTGCTCGTTCGAGAATCCGCCGTTTTTGCCTCCGCGGCCGAACCGGATGGACGGGGGAACGAGAGCCAGAGCGTTTAACGAGTCCGTGAGCGAGTCGATGCCTCCGCCTGTCATGGGAAGCTGCTGCGAGGTAGTCGGCATCTCGTCATCTTCCTCGACCAGGACAGACGGCGATTGCGGTTCAGGTGGCTCCGATGTATCTGGAGACTCTCGCGGTTTCCCATTAGGCTCGCGCCGTCACCCGAGCGTTTCAAGAGTTCACCAACACCTTTGTTTTTCAGAACGAGGGTTGCGAGTGGAAAGTCGGTGAAAGAGCTAGGTGGCAGGCAAGCTAATTGAGAAAGATCGACGCCGCACGACATAGGGGAGATGAGAGACTAGAGTCAACACGGTTCCGGCGGGAAATGCAGAAGGGCCTGACAAGCGCCAGCCAACAAGCGCCTCATCATCATGATGAGTGCCCGCTTGAAGAAGTCACTTAAGAAATCTCGGTGTAGATCCCTCCAGCGCTCGCGCAAACGAGTCTTTCTGTCTGGTAACATTCCAGTGCAATTTATGGTTCATATAGATCGGAATCCCATTACCACCGCTTGAAAAGTCCAAGGATAACGGCGAGTTTCAAATTCCGCTCTGGAAGTGGCAAGATGTACAACTTCTCTGCAGTAATTTTTGAATCGGATACTTATAGCCTCCAGGTACGCGACGAACCAGGTCGCAGAAGATTCCACGGAGCCTTTACCGATGGCTTCTCTGCGAGTAAGGATGTGCCGTACCCGTACTTCTCCACCCCACCGCTGCAGGGGTACGGGTCTATACCGCGCTCAAATCTGCGGGTATACGCAACCACAGCTTAAACACTTAATTTATCGTCTCCAGGTGTTCTAACTTTTTTTTTGGCGGCTCACCTTTTCCCGTTCATTGGGTGCGAACGAAGCTCAGGTGCTCGATGAAATCCAAAACAAAGTGAGCAGTTGACGTGTTTGAATCTCGGCTACAGTAGAATTTTGACATCAAGAGTGCGTGCGACGTCTCAAGCTCATTCACTCCATACCATCCTCAGCAGAATGTTTACATGCTTCGGAGTTATTACTATTAGCATTCAAGTGCACTACACCACATTCAGCGTTCCGTAGATACCATCCTCAGAATGTTTACATGCTTCAGCCTACGCGGGGTTTCAGCGTGTGTGCCACACAGCAAAGCAACACACACCTCCGAGTTCGGTTGTGACCTCACCGTATCCACGGCGTCTCGAGAACACTACCCAAGATGTTACATTCCTGCATTGGATTCAAGAGAAGAACATACGACTAACATCGCGAGAGTGCGTTAACACTACCCCGGATTCCAGAGGGTTAGTACCCGTCGCGATCGATTCTGCCGGTATGAGACTTCGTCGACCGTTGAGATTTGCCAGGAGTGCGATTGTGATAGCTGAGGCGGAATTTCTGAGTCCAGGGTAATCGAGATTGCGGTTCACATACATCCGGGCATCGAGATCAAGAACACGATCCAGATATCTAGCGGTAAATTTGTTCAATGAGCTATACCTCAATAACATGGCGCTCACAAAAATTCGGAGAAAATGTAAACTAGGAATGAAAGATGAGTCTTTCGTCGAGACTGGAAATTAAATGCCCACCGAGAGTGCACCCCCCATGGCGACAAAGCTGAGGAATTAATCGAGGAGTTGAGGTGATATGGGAAGAATAATTATACCTTGTCACAAGGCCCGTTTCTCCCATCACAGTCAGTACACAAAGATGTCAATAAATCAAAGTATACTCACGGATCGTATATCTGACCAACCGATCAAGCAACGTAGCGGTGCTGAAACCTAGTTGTCCAATCTTTTATGTATCACACTGTCCGACTACTTACCTCTTGAACGCCGTCTGCTTCTGCTGCGTCAGATAGTAGATGAGCACAGACGCCGTGAACACATCCAGCGCCGCGTCTCCGAAAAACATCGCAGACACAAGCCAGCTTGACTTGTGCAACAGAAGCGGGATGGAGTCGAGGTGGATGGCTTCCTGTGCCAGCTTCAGCGAAACCACCGCGAGGAACGTAACCAGGGTCCACAGGCCAATGGAGATGTAGAGCGCGCCGGTCGCCCTGTAGGCGCGCACGATGAAGAAGAACTTGCAGTTGGCCGAGTTGATTTTTCAATGAGAGTGAAGGTAGGAAGATGATAAGTAACTGACTTGGGCGGAGTGGTCGATGACGACCCCAACGATGAGGGCGGCATTGAGGCCCCAGGGTATGAACAGCAGCCGGAACGTCTCCCCGAAGTCGGTGACGCTCACGGTGTAAGCGCCTTGGCAGATGCACACCGTAAATACCATATAGGTGAACCTTGGCGAAGCCGGTGAGTAAGACGAGACTCGTAGGGCTAAGGCGTACCACAAGAAAAGGACCTGTGGTACCAGGTGAGGGCGGCGGTAGTGGTTCAGAGACACAGCAACGCACGAAAGATTTGATATACAGCGGGTCTTTGATGAAGTGGTTGCGGATATATTCGTCTGTCTGCATCGTTATTACACCGAAGAAAAAGATGGCGAAGAACGCGGCGTTGATGATGGGGCCTAGAGAGAGGTCGAAGCCGGAGGGCATTGGTGGGCTGAGTGGTGAGTAGACTTGATTCCGCCCTTTTGTGCAGAGGTCGTATTTAAGTAAGACCATGGGAACGTTGATCCAGGGCGCGATCCATCCTGAGGCCAGCACGACTCGACCCTACTTCGATGAAACGATCCTGAGAGGTGGCAGGCTATACCCGAGTGGACAGAGATCAGCAGAGCGCTTCTTAAGTTCCTGGCGATGTTCAAGATAGAAGATGGGGAAGCACAAGCAATTTTTGGCTGGAGATGCATTGCCACAATACAGATAGCGCTAAGTAGCGACGGGGGGACGCTACAGAAAGTAGGTGAGGACAGTGGAAAGCGTTGATACAAAGTTGAATTGAACCCCTCGCTGGGTGAGATATCTCATACACCTCTTCCGCGCGCGCCGCCGCGGACGTAGAGCATCCCTCGTGCGCGCACGCCTCGCGAGACATACGCGAGGATGTCCGGGTCGGATGGGGATTGCTCGGCGCAGCGCCCTGCGCCCCTCCACGACCGTTCCGCCCTTGCCTGCCTGGTGGATCTGTGTTCCCTCTGGCGGCCGCCGCTCCGCGCCCCCTCCCGCGTCCGTTTGCCCGGGGCATGTCCACGTCCATTTCGCCGCTGTCGTTCCGATGCCCTCCTTGCCCCCGATGCGAGCCCCCCCCCACGCGGCTGCTGCTCGTTCGAGAACCCGCCATTCTTGCCGCCGCGACCGAACCGGATAGACGGGGGAACGAGGGCTAGAGCGTTTAACGAGTCTGTAAGCGAGTCGATGCCTCCGCCTGTCGTGGGAGGCTGCTGCTGCGAGGTAGTCGGCATCTCGTCTTCCTCGACCAGAACAGACGGCGATTGTGGTTCAGGTGGCTCCGATGTATCCGGAGACTCTCGCGGTTTCCATTGGCCGCGCATCAGACTTGCGCCGTCACCCCAGCGTTTCAAGAGTCCACCAACGCCTTTATTTGTCACAGCGAAGAAATATTCTTTGGCGTAAGGAACATCTTAGAACAAGACACGAAGTGGCAGGCAAACTAATTGAGAAAGCCGATTAACGCCGGACGACACGCAGAGACTGGAATTATGAAGGATCTTTTCACCTGTCCTTGCGGACAACAGCGAGCGGGTCATGGCATCCTGTTTGATGCGACAAGTGGGTGCGCGTTCGAATTGTGTTTAGACGACACAGAGTAGGCGACTGATGATTTCCAATAGGCGCGCGTCGGGAAAGACACAGTTGCAGCCTTGCTCTTCGCAGACGTGCGCATGGTAGGTCGCATAATGGACCTCCAGGTCCCTGGAATTAGCTATAGGCGTGGGGTGGTGATTGCAGGTCGGAGTGCAAAGGAGCGGGTGTGCAACTGATTAGACTCGCAAGCCAGTCGACGTCCACTCGGTTACAAGACAGAGCGGGTGGGAACGGCGACGGATTAGGATAGAGAACAAATAGTCACAACATCAGGTAACCTTGTGGACGGGAATGCCTGAGTTTACGATGGCATCAATTTCACCGGGCCGGGCTGGTTTCACGAGCCTAGCAACTGATGTGGCCCGGGTTTGGAATAATCTGTCCTTGTTGTCAGCTCAAGATAGGCGAGGCACGAGCCAGCTTTAGTGGGGAAGGCTCGAAGACATAGCGCTCGCGTTAGCGCCCATTTCAAGTTAGCATCATTCGTAAACACATGATCATATCCACGCGTTCCAGTCGCGTCTCCGAGCTACATAATCACAAACTTTTTTGACTTTCGGTCTCGTTTTCTTTTTTATTTATTTCCGTGGTCTCACTTTTATCCTTCTTACAACTTGCTATTATACACATTCGGTGCTCCGTAGATACCATCCGCAGCAGAATGCTTTGCCTCACCCTGCGCTAGTTTTAACGGGTGTGCCACAACAACGAAACACGTACCTCCAAGTCCTGTTGTGACCTCATCGGATCCCTAGCATCTCGAGAAATCTACAGCCGTCATTACCGGTACCGAATTCGAACGAAGAACATACCATAACATTGCGAGAGTACGTTATCACAACTCCGGATTCCAGAGTACCCGTCGAGACTGGGCCCGCTGGCTGGATGAGACTCCGCCGGCTGTTAATGTTCGCGAGCAATGCAATTGTGAAAGCTAGTGCAGAATTTGAGAGGATAGTTTAAGTGGGAATTCATGGACACATACATCCAGGCATCGAGATCAGGAAGGCCGTCCAAATATCTGTGGGTACATTTTTTCGAGCAATACGCAAAGAGAGAATGTGGTGCTCACAATAGTTGGGCGAGAATTTGAACTATGAACGGATTAGATTGTCATCGAGCGTCTGGAATCAGATACCCACCGACAATGCGGCCCCCATGGCGACAAAGCTGAGGAAATTAGTCGAGAAAGCAGTCATGCAGCCGGCGACCATACCTTGTCGCGAGCCCCGTTTCTACCACCACAGTCAGTACAAGTGCCGATGAATCAAGCTATGCTCACGGATTGTATATCTAACCAAACGATTGAGTAACGCAGCGGTACTGGAAAACAGATATGCCCTTCAAAAATACATTCGCCACACTGATTGGCGACGTACCTCTTGAACGCGGTCCGCTTCTGCTGCGTCAGATAATAGATGAGCACAGACGCCATCACGATATCCAGCGACGCGTCCCCGAAAAACAGCGCAGACAGAAGCCAGCTCGATTTCTGCCCCACGAGCACGATGGAGTCGAGGTGGATGGATTCCTGCGCCAGCTTCAACGACACTCCCTGGAGGAACGCGACCATCGTCCACAGGCCGATGGAGACGTACAACGCGCCGGTCACTCTGTAGACACGCGCCACGAAGAACGCCTGGGGATTTGGTTAGTGGCAGCGACGGTGAAGGAGAGGTACTACGACTCAGACTGACTTGGACGGAGTGATCGATGATGCTCCCGAGGATGACGGCGGCGTTGAGGCCCCAGGGGGTGAACAGCAGCCGGATCGTCTCCCCAAAGTCGGTGACGCTCATCGCGTAGGCACCTTGGCAGATGCACACCGTAAATACCACATGGATGAACCTTGGCGAAACCGGTGAGCAAGACGGAACTCATAGGGCCAAAGCGTATCCGTACCACAAGAAAGGACCTGTGACGCAAGGTGAGGGCGGCGGCGGTGGTTCAGAGACACAGCAACGCACGAAAGATTTAATATACACCGGGTCCTTGATGAAGTGGTTGCGGATATATTCGTCTGTCTGCATCGTTATTACACCGAAGAAAAAGACGGTGAAGAACGCGGCGTTGATGATGGGGCCTAGAAAGAGGTCGAACGCGGAGGACATCGTTGAGGACGGGCGCAAGGAACGCTGTTCGGTGCCGGTATATAATCGAGACTATCAGTGGGAACGTTGGTTCAGTGTGGGATTCATCCAAATGGCGGCCGAGGGGATTTGAGTGAGGAGCAGGGTCGAATATCAGACTTGGAGCTCGAGATGCATCTTGTTATCATGATGGAGGCGGTAGAGAGTCTGTTGGGAGATTGCGAGGGGTGAACTAGACGGCGGTGGTGAGAATACCTAGTAGCCAGGATGATGATCTCGACCTTCGGGAACCGAGCCTTCAGCGCATTTCGGAATACAGAGATAGGATATCGGGACTGCCATCCAAAGGGAACTGGGGAACTGAGAAGTAAGATTGTAGCACAAAACGTTCGGAAATCTGGATGAAGAATTGGGGGAAAGGCCCGGAGGAGCGCGAAGGGAAGGCCGGCGCAAATTGTACCAGATCAAACGGTTCCTGAATGCGATGCAGCGATGCTCGAGATGCGGCAGGTTACGCCCAAATAGACAGGGATCAGCAGAGAATCTACTACCAGAGATCTTCCTGGCTTCGTTGATTGAGAACCCAGATGGGGAAGCACAAGATATCCACGATGCAGATAGCCCTAAGTAGCAACGTGGGACGCTATAAAAGATATAAGGACAGTTGGAAATCGTTGGTACGAATTAAATTGAACCCGGTGACATATCTCATACAAATCTCATACACCAAGAACCTGAGAGACTCTGTTGGACGGGACGAAGCGGAGAGTACACAGAATGGTCACAGATTGAGTCCTGAATTAAGATGGAAGGAGTTCGTTTTCACCTGTGTCCTTGTGGACAGCAACGAGCGGGTCATGGCATTCTGTCTGATGCTAAGTGGGCGCGTTCGAATTGTGTTTAGACGACACAGAGCGGGGAACTGACGATTTCCAATAGGCGCGCGTCGGGAAAGACGCAGTTGCAGCCTTGCTCTTCGCAGACGTGCGCATGATAGGTCACATAATGGGCCTCCAGGTCCCTGGAATTAGCTATAGGCGTGGGGTGGTGATTAGTGCAAAGGAGCAGGTGTGCAACTGATGTGGCCCGGATTTGGAATAATCCGTCCTTGTTGTGAGCTCAAGATAGGCGAGGCACGAGCCAGCTTTATGTAGTGGGGAAGGCTCGAAGATATAGCGTTCGCGTTAGCGCGCCGCGCCGTTTGTTAGCATCATTCGTAGACACGTGATCATATCCACGCGTTCCGGTCATTCTGCAACCTGCAGGACTCGCCGAGTTAGTCTTCGGAGACAAGGGCTGGTCGTCAGACGCGCGATGAGGCGAGCTAATCACAATTTTTTTTGACTTTCGGTCTCGTTTTATTTTTTATTTATTTCGATGTTCTCACTTTTATCCTTCTCATAGCTTGCTATTATACATTCGGTGCTCCGTAGATACCATCCTCAGCAGAATGTTTTACCTCACCCTGCGCTAGTTTTAACGGGCGTGCCACACAACAACGAAACACGTACCTCCAAGTCGTGTTGTGACCTCATCGGATCCCTGGCATCTCGAGAAATCTACGGCCGTCATTACCGGTACTGAATTCGAACGAAAAACATACCAGAACGTTGCGAGAGTACGGTATCACAACTCCGGATTCCAGAGGAATAGTACCCGTCGAGACTGGGCCCACTGGCTGGATGAGACTCCGCCGGTTGTTAATGCTCGCGAGCAATGCAATTGTGAAAGCTAGTGCAGAATTTGAGAGGGTAGTTAAGTGGGAATTCATGGACACATACATCCGGGCATCGAGACCAGGAAGGCCGTCCAAATATCTGTGGGTACATTTTTTTCGGCGAGCAATACGCAAAGAGAGAATGTGGTGCTCACAATAGTTGGGCGAGAATTTGAACTATGTACGGATTAGATTGTCATCGAGAGTCTGGAATCGGATACCCACCGATAGTGCGCCCCCCATGGCGACAAAGCTGGGGAAATTAGTCGAGAAAGCAGTCATGCAGCCGGCGACCATACCTTGTCGCGAGCCCCGTTTCTACCGCCACAGTCAGTACAAGTGCCGATGAATCAAGCTATGCTCACGGATTGTATATCGGACCAAACGGTTGAGCAGTGCAGCCGTACTGGAAAACAGATTTGCCTTTCAAAAATCCATTCACCACACTGATTGGCGACGTACCTCTTGAACGCGGTCCGCTTCTGCTGCGTCAGATAATAGATGAGCACAGACGCCATCACGATATCCAGCGACGCGTCCCCGAAAAACAGCGCAGACAAAAGCCAGCTCGATTTCTGCCCTACGAGCGCGATGGAGTCGAGGTGGATGGATTCCTGCGTCAGCTTCACCGACACTCCTTGGAGGAACGCGACCATCGTCCACAGGCCGATGGAGACGTACAACGCGCCGGTCACTCTGTAGACGCGCGCCACGAAGAACGCCTGGGGATTTAATTAGTGGCAGCGAAGGTGAAGGAGAGATACTGCGACTCAGACTGACTTGGACGGAGTGGTCGATGATGCTCCCGAGGATGAGGGCGGCGTGGAGACTCCGGGGGGTGAACAGCAGCCGGATCGTCTCTCCAAAGTCGGTGACGTTCATCGTGTAGACGCCTTGGCAGATGCATACCGTAAATACCACATGGATGAACCTTGGCGAAACCGGTGAGCAAGACTGGACTCATAGGGACCAAGGCGTATACATACCACAAGAAAAGGACCTGTGGCGCAAGGTGAGGGCGGCGGCGGTGGTTCAGAGACAAAGCAACGCACGAAGGATTTCATATACAGCGGGTCTTTTGCGAAGTAGTTGCGGATATATTCGTCTGTCTGCATCGTTATTACACCGAAAAAAAAGACGGTGAAGAACGCGGCGTTGATGATGGGGCCTAGAAAGAGGTCGAATTCGGAGGACATTGTTGAGAACAGGCGCAAGGAACGCTGTTCGGTCCCGGTATTTAATCGAGACTATCGGCGGCCGGCGGTGGGAACGTTGGTTCAATGTGGGATTCATTCCCGGGGGTGAAAATGCGGGCGGAGAGGATTTGAATGAGGAGCAGGGTCGAATATCAGACTTGTAGCTCGAGATCTTGTTATCATGATGGAGGCGGTAGAGAGTCTGTTAGGGGATTGCGAGGGGTGACGGCGGTGGTGAGAATACGTAGCCAGGATGATGATCTCGACCTTCGGGAACCGAGCCTTCAGCGCAGAATACAGAGATAGGATATCGGGACTGCCATCCAAAAGGAACTGGGGAACTGAGAGGTAAGATGGTAGCACAAAACGTTCGGAAATCCGGGTGAAGAATTAGGTGAAAGGCCTGGAGCGCGAAAGGGAAGGCCGGCGTAAATTGTGCCAGATCAAACGGTTCCTGAATCCGATGCAGCGATGCTCGAGATGCGGCAGGTTACGCCCAAATGAACAGGGATCAGCAGATAATCTACTGTCAGAGATCCTCCTGGCTTCGTTCAAAGTTGATTGAGAACCCAGATGGGGAAGCACAACTTGAAGATACTGAGTCCACGATGCAGATAGCCCTAAGTAGCGACGTAGGACGCTATAAAAGATATGGCGACAGTTGGAAATCGTCGGTACGAATTAAGATGGAAGGATTTTGGGGATTGCGCCGTTTCAGAGTTTACGCGCGACCGTTCAAGCATGGGTTGAAGAGTCAATGACGGTTCCGGCGGAAATGCCGAAGGGCAATGACAAGATGACAAGCACCTGGGCGCTCTGAACGACGCAGACGACGATGATGTCGACGTCTACGACGGCGGCTTCGCGCAGAACAGAAACCGTATTGCGTGCGACATTATTGATCGAGAAGAAGACGAAAAGAGATCTATTGGAGGCAAGGCAGATCCCCGGAGTCGATCTAGTGCTGTTCGTATTTCCATACCCGCCCTATGTTGTTTCACTCATGTACAGAAGATGCCGGCGACCTCGACACAAGCATTCCACGACGGTAAACTTGTACTTGGGGGTTTTGAACTTTCCGATAAGCCCGTTGCGATGGTTTGTCGCGCCATCCGTGCCAGATCTTTTCGTTAATAACTGTCTTTGATAGGTTTCCGCTGACCGATATTCCTAAAGGCTGGAAGCCAGATCTGAAACGCAGTCCGAGTCGTTGTTCCGTCGTTACGTCGCGCAGTTACTTTTCTCTCCACCGCCCACGCCCACGACACTCGGCACGCCCTTGCCTTCGTCATGCTGCCTCACTCATGTGCCCTATAGCTATCCTCTGACTCCTTCATTCGCTCTCTGACTTGCCACTTTCCCAGCGGGCCAGAGCCGCTCGACTACTCGCCGCGTGTGCCCTTTATCATTAATCGCACGTGGACAGCAGGCGCAAAAATTGGGATTTCCGCTCAAGGGTGAACGGCTGCTGGGTCTGCGCTTGGAGGTACGCAGACAGTTACTTTATCTTTCTTTCTTTCCATGCTTCTCGGTGTGTCCGAATCTCTACGATGCACATCGCACCACGCGTCGTGTGCATATCCAGCACCACCTCGAGTCGAAGCGCGCGGAGTCGGCGATGACCCCCCAACTGCAGCGCGAGGAACCCACAGGCTCCCGCCGATGCGCCAAGTCCGCCGGTTGCCATGCGTGCGCGCAGGCGCACATCGTCGGGTACGAGCGTCCTCCGACTCGGAGACGTCCGAGTCCTGGGCGCGGCGGTGTGCGATGTCGAGCGAGACGCAGATCGCCACGTGGTTGCTGAGTGTGTGTGCATACAGTAAGGAGAGTCCATGCACCGAGTAGGGTAGCGCGGTGCGTTGCGCCGTTGGCGTGTTCGTGATCCTCAAGTCACTTGCGTTCGCGGCGGACGCCTAATCGCAGGCACATCTCGAGCTGGCCCAGCCCGCAGAGATGGGGTCGAGTCGGAGCGCACTGAGCTGGCGCGGACGCCCAATCGCGCGCGCAGAGTTCGCGCTCGACTGGACAGTGGAAGCGCGTGGGCGATCACGAATGCGGCTTTGCGTCACAGACACCGATGCTAAAGGCGGACGCGAACCGCCCGAGCGCCAGTGTCGTCACAAACACGCGCGCCCGTGTGCTGCGGCTCCCGTGCTGTATGTAGGTATGAATATAATAAGATCAACTTCCACACCCCGAACGTACCGTGGCGATTCCAATTTTGACCTGGGTAAAAACGTCGAGGTTTGCTGAGAAACGGGGAGTCCAGGGCAAGGCAGACATCCTTACGGCCGCGCCATCTGCGCCATCTTGAATGTGACCTGCACGTATTCGTGCGTCTGTTTCTGCTTGGGGGTGGCATCGCTGGCTTCTCGTGACTAACTCGCTCCTCCTCCTCCTCCTCCTCGGAGTCAGGCAGTCATGCACAGAATATGCAATCGTTCTTTTTCTCGCGTTTGGGTCCGACAATCTTCCTGGATATAAACCTCATTTCATGTTTCGCTTTGACCACCCAACCGAAGCCGATGAACTTCCAACTCGTCTTCGTTGCGCTTGCCGCCCACCTCGCTCAGGCCTTGCCCGCCTTAGACGGCAGCCGGCACGTCTGGTTCACCTTCCCCGGGTTCTTTCCTACCTTCGAGTCCTCGTTCCCCATCGGCAACGGGCGCGTCGCAGGCTCGATCTATGGCGGCGCATCCGAAGTGCTTGGTATCAATGAGAACTCAATCTGGAGCGGGCCGTTCCAGGACCGCATAGCGGCGACGGCCCTCGCGGCAGAGCCTGTGGTTCGCGAGATGTTGCTGGCGGGTAACCTATCGGAGGCGAGAGAATATGCGTACGAGCACATGATTTCGAACGTCACCTCGCCCCGCTCTTTCAGCTATTTCGGGAGCATTGGGATCGATTTCGGGCATGCGGAAGAGGAGATGGCGGATTATGTACGGTGGCTGGACACGCGGGAGGGGACGGTGGGGGTGCAGTACGTTGTCGAGGGGGTGACTTATACGTGAGCGGAATAGACTATTCATTTAACACGAGAGGCTGCAGCGCGCCACTAACGAATTAACAGGCGGGAGTATATCGCGAATTATCCATCCGGTGTTTTGGCGGCGCGTTTCAATGCCAGTGCAGCTGGGGAGTTGAATATGAACATCTCCATGACGGGCGAGATTAGGATTCTGTCTGTAACAGCATCTGCGGCGCCAGACAACAACACTCTAACCCTTAAGGGATCGAGCCCACAATCGGTGGACCCCATCTTGTGGACTGGACAGGCGCGCTTTGTTCCAGACGAGGGGGCCGTGGTCTCAGTTTCGGGGAAGAATCTCATCATTACCAACGCGTCTACGGTCGACATGTTCTTTGACGCCGAAACGAGCTACCGCTATGCCAGCGAAACGGCATGG
Organism: Mycena olivaceomarginata; assembly: GCA_029378375.1. Lineage (NCBI taxonomy): Eukaryota > Fungi > Basidiomycota > Agaricomycetes > Agaricales > Mycenaceae > Mycena > Mycena olivaceomarginata. Next base: position 321,580 of record JARKIC010000196.1, read on the forward strand.
GAGGCAGAGATGCAGCGCAAGATTGACGTAGCCTTTGCGCTGGGCTACGATGCAGTCAAATCGGCTGCAATTGCAGACATCACTGCTCTCTTGGGCCGTGTGACGCTCGACCTGGGCACCTCACCCAACGGATGGGCAGCCCTTCCGACAGACCAGCGTCTTGCAATCGCACGAAACACCTCAGAGGATGTGCAGCTGAGTACGCTCGTCTTTAACTTTGGGCGACATCTGCTCGCTGCTTCCTCTCGGCCCAGCAACGACGGCACGGTTGCGTTGCCCGCTAACCTTCAGGGCATCTGGAACAACTCGACCTCCGCGCCGTTTGGGGGCAAGTACACTATCAATATCAACATTGAGATGAACTATTGGCCAGCAGGGCCTACAAATATGATCGAGACAGAGTTACCGCTGTTCGATTTGATCAGCGTGGCGACCCCCCGGGGACAGTCCGCGGCGGAGAGGATGTATGGCTGCCCGGGAACGGTGTTCCATCACAACCTGGACTTATGGGGCGACCCTGCGCCGACGGACAACTTCACTCAAAGCACGATGTGGCCCTTCGGGTCCGCTTGGCTCGCCTGGCACGCCATCGACCATTACCGCTTCACGCTGGATAAAACCTTCCTGCAGGAAGTCGCCTACCCATTCCTCAGCGAGGTCACATCCTTCTACGAGTGTTACGCCTTTGAAAACGAAGGACACAACGTCACGGGGCCGTCCCTCAGCCCGGAGAACAGGTTCATGGTACCACTGAACGAGAGCGTGCCCGGCGTGAGCGAATCAGTCGACATTGCGCCGGCCATGGATGGCCAGCTCATGACGGAAATCTTCCAGGGCTTTCTGGAGGCTGCCTCCGTGCTCGGAATCCCCGATTCGGACCCCGCCGTCGCGGCCGCACGGACATTCCTTCCCACCATAAAGCCGCAGCAGATCGGCTCACTGGGACAGATCCTCGAATGGCGGGTGGAATACACCGAACTGGTCACTGGTCAGAAGCACCTCTCACCGCTGTGGGCACTCATGCCGGGCCGAGCCTTTTCTCCCCTCATCAACAGCACGCTCTTTGATGCAGCAGAGGTGCTGCTTGATCGGCGCGTGTCGCATGGCTCGGGGAGCACCGGCTGGAGCCGCACCTGGCTGATCGCCCAGTACGCGAGGGCCTTCCGTGGTGCGGATGCCTGGAAACAACTCGGTCAATGGTTCGCTGTGTTCCCGCCGCCATTCAGTCTGTACAATACAAACACAGGCAGTACGGACGTCTTCCAGATCGATGGGAACTTTGGATTTGTTAGCGGCATAACGGAGATGCTTTTGCAGAGTCATGCGGGTGTGGTGCACCTGCTGCCGGCCTTACCAGCAGACGATGTGCCGACAGGGTCCGTGACGGGGTTGTTGGCGAGGGGGAACTTTGAGGTGGATATTATGTGGGATGATGGTGCATTATTGAGTGCAAACGTCAAGAGCGTGAGCGGTGGAAGTTTGGCTCTGAGGGTAGGAGACGGTACAAAGGACATGTTCGTGGATGGGGTGGCTTACACTGGGCCTCTGGCCACGACCATGGGTACGACGTATGTGGTGACGACTGCATGAGGAGGAACTACTTGCATGTGGATAATACTATGCCAGAATTAATAGCCAAATTTAAAGGATGGAGGGACTTATGGCCCCGCGGCCTCCGGCCGCGATCTTCATGTTGTGTATTTGGAGAGAGAGAATTTAGAGACACTTCGAGCACACACGGCGGCCTCCCAAATTGTAGGCATTTGGATGAGTTTTAAAAAGACAGTCGAGTTGTTGGCAGTAGATAGTAAGGTGTAGAGTTCGAGCATATTTTTTCTCAGATGGGATATTGTAATTAAACGCAGCGGTCGGAAATCCTGAATTGAGGACGTCGACGGCGAAGCACATACGGCGGCCTCCCAGATTGTAAGTGTTTCGATTAGGTTTGCAAAACCTATCGAGCTGCTGAGGGTACATAGATGATACCCATTCTGGTTAAATTCTGAACCAGTGTCGGGAGGAACGGGTGGTGTGCAAGTGGTGTGTGTGGCTCAATCTGACCTGGTGATAGAGCGTATTTTTTCGCAGTATGTACAAAGTGTTGTTCCAGATCGTCATCAGATGTGGGACGCTCTACAAGCCGTCGGTCTGTTGCGACAGTTGAGAAAAAGAGACATATACTCTTCGACATAGAAAATCTGAATCATCAGGGGCACATGCAACCAAATCGCCGCGGAGCATAAGCATATGAGAAGAGCTCTCGATGCGGCACAGTTCGGCAAAGACGCAACGTCCCTGGCTCATCGCAGTCTTTCAGATACGGCAGTAGAATCCTCTTGCTTTAGTAGCGTTCCAAGATATAAATCCATAGAATTTTGGTCCTCGTTCCAACGAATTAGAAGAGGTCAACGAAGGTACGGCGAATAGTACCTGACGCAAGGATGTTATATCTGCGAGCGAAAGTTCGAGGCAAACGAGGCAAATCAAGTATTCCCCATGAAGACAGCGGTCCAGACATGGTGCCAGACAGTGAGAGCTTGGCACCTGGCGGGCAATGAAAAATAAAGAAGCAGTAAATGAGAAAGTCCATAGACGGAATCCAGGAAGTCCCAAGAAATTCAGTTCGAGGTTTAACTCAGACCTGGACCTTGGACCCACAACGCAAGAGACAAGATGGTAGCGCATGAAAATTCGCACCCTACCACAGTACAATGGCGCGGCTGTAATGGCCCTAAGCCGGGAATGTGATTTGTTGATTTCATCGAGATCACTCATGAGTGCGCTGGTTCAAGACCGTCCCCTCCAGAAAACTTGGTTTTCACAATTCCCCGCATCGGAAGATGTGGCCCGGATTTGGAATAATCCGTCCTTGTCAGGCCAGGGAAGCAATTCTGCAACCTGCAGGACTCGCCGAGTTAGTCTTCGGAGACAAGGGCTGGTCGTCAGACGCGCGATGAGCCGAGCCAATCACAAACCTTTTTGCTTTTTTGCTTTTTGCTTTTCGTTCATTTTTTTCTTCTTCATTTTACGCCAGTTCTTACCAGTTAAGTACACTAGACTCCATTCGTTGTTCCGTAGATACTATCCTCATCGGAGTTTTCACCATTCAAGTGCACTACACCACATTCATCGTTCTATAGATACAATCCTCAGAATGTTTACATGCTTCAGCCTATGCGGATTTTCAGCGTGTGTGCCACACAGCAAAGCAACACACACCTCCGAGTTCGGTTGTGACCCCACCGTATCCAGGGCGTCTCGAAAACACTACCAAGATGTTACGTTCCTGCGCTGGATTCAAGAGAAGAACATACAATGACATCGCGAGAGTGCGTTATCAATACCCCGGATTCCAGAGGGTTAGTACCCGTCGCGATCGATTCTGCCGGTATGAGATTTCGTCGACTGTGATATTTGCCAGGAGTGCAATTGTGATAGCTGAGGCGGAATTTCGAGTCCAGGGTAATCGAGATTGGTTTTCACATACATCCGGGCATCGAGACAAAGAACACAATCCAGATATCTGGCGGTAAATTTGTCAAATGAGCCATATCTCAATAACATGGCGCTCACAATAATTCGGAGAAAATGTAAACTAGGAATGAAAGATGAGAGTTTTTTGTCGAGACTGGAAATTAAATGCCCACTGAGAGTGCACCCCCCATGGCGACAAAGCTGAAAAATTAATCGAGGAGTTGAGGTGATATGGGAAGAATAATTATACCTTGTCCCAAGGCCCGTTTTCTCCCATCACAGTCAGTACACAAAGATATCAATAAATCAAGGTATACTCACGGATTGTATATCTGACCAACCGATCAAGCAACGTAGCGGTGCTGAAACCTAGTTGACCAAACTTTTATGTATCACACTGTCCGACTACTTACCTCTTGAACGCCGTCTGCTTCTGCTGCGTCAGATAGTAGATGAGCACAGACGCCGTGACCACATCCAGCGCCGCGTCTCCGAAAAAACATCGTTGACATAAGCCAGCTTGACTTGTGCACCAGAAGCGGGATGGAGTCGAGGTGAATGGATTCCAGTGCCAGCTTCAGCGAAATCGCAAAGAGGAACGTGGCCAGGGTCCACAGGCCAATGGAGATGTAGAGCGCGCCGGTCTCCCTGTAGGCGCGCATGACAAAGAAGAACTTGCAGTTGGCCGAGTTGATTTTTCAACGAGAGTGAAGGTAGGAAGATGATAAATAACTGACTTGGATGGAGTGCTCGATGACGACCCCGATGACGAGGGCGGCATTGAGGCCTCAGGGTGTGAACAGCAGCCGGAACGTCTCCCCGAAGTCGGTGACGCTCACGGTGTAAGCGCCTTGGCAGATGCACAACGTAAATGCCACATAGGTGAACCTAGGCGAAGCCGGTGAGTAAGACGGGACTCGTAGGGCTAAGGCGTACCACAAGAAAAGGACCTGTGGCGCGAGGTGAGGGCGGCGGTGGTTCAGATACACAGCAACGCACGAAAGATTTGATGTACAGGGGGTCTTTTGCGAAGTGGTTGCGGATATATTCGTCTGTCTGCATCGTTATTACACCGAGGAAAAAGACCGCGAAGAACGCGGCGTTAATGATGGGGCCCAGAAAGAGGTCGAATTCGGAGGGCATTGTTGAGGACGGGCGTAAGGAACGCTGTTCGGTGCCGGTATTTAATCGAGACTATCGGCAGTGGGAACGTTGGTTCAGTGTGGGATTCATCCAAATGGCGGCCGACAGGATTTGAATGAGGAGTAGGCTCGAATATCAGACTTGGAGCTCGAGATGCATCTTGTTATCATGATGGAGGCGGTAGAGAGTCTGTTGGGAGATTGCGAACTCGAGGGATGGGTTAGACAACGGTGGTGAGAATCCCAGTAGCCAGGATGAATAGTCTCGACCTTCGGGAACCGAGCCTTCAGCTCATTTCGGAATACAGAGATAGGATGTCGGGACTGCTATCGAAAGGGAACTGGGGAACTGAGAGGTAAGATGGTAGCACAAAACGTTCGGAAATCCGGGTGAAGAATTGGGTGAAAGGCCTGGAGCGCGAAAGTGAAGGCCCGCGCAAATTGTACCAGATCGAACAGTTCCTGAATCCGATGCAGCGATGCTCGAGATTCGGCAGGTTACGCCCAAATGGACAGGATCAGCAGAGATCATCCCGGCTTTGTTGAAGGTGATTGAGAACCTTTAAGAACCCAGATGGGGAAGCACAAGCCATTTTTATGCACCGTCAGATATCCGATACAGATAGCGCAAAGTAACGCGGTGGGACGCTACAACGGATATACGAGGACAGTTGGAAATCGTTGATACAAATCAGATTGAACCCGGTGATATATCTCATACACCTCTTCCGCGCGTGCCGCCACGGCCGCAGGAGGTGTGCGAGGACGGTCGGGTCCGACGGGGCATTGCGCGGCGCAGCTAAGTATGTTTCCTCTGGCGGTCACTGTTCCTCGCTCCTCCCGCGCCCGCTTGCCAATTGTACGTCCACGTACGATGTCCGGCTATTTTTTTTTGCCTCGGTGGCTGAGCTGGATGAACGGGGGAACAAGAGCTTGTGCGTTTAATGAGTCGGTGAGTGAGTCGACTTCCACCTGTCGTGGGAGGACGGGGATTGGGTCCTGAGGTGGCATTTCGCTGTCGCCTCCCTCAGACGGCGATCGCGATTGAGGCGTTTCCGAAGCATCTGAAGACTCTTTCAACTGCCTCCCATTAGGCTCGCGCCACACCCAGCGTTCCAAGAGTCCGCCGACGCCTTTGTTTGTGACGGAAGAAATATTTCTTTGGACACCCATGACCGTGAATCAAGTGCAGCCGCCTTGCCTTTGACATAAGGAACATCAAGACAGTAGGCAGGCAAACTGATTGAGAGACCATTAACGCCGCACGAGGTAATGGGTAGAGGTCTCCATTCGAAGCCTGTGAGTATCCTTCAGTTTATTGCTACTTGCAAAATAGTTGGCGGTCACGCGTTTTGATCAAACAAATGCCACTCAAACATCCCAGCTCGCGCGGGCCATAACTCGACGAATACTGCTTAGAATCCTATGATTGTATAGGCAAATCGAACCGTCTTATCGAGCTCTAGAGCGCCCCAGGGTCAATTTTGCGATATAGTGACCTCATCGTCGACCTCGCTGGTGGGGCTATTTCTGGAGTGTTTGAGCCACAGCGATGGAGAATGTGGGTTTTCGGGTGGTTGAGTGCTCGGTAGGGGTCTTATGGATGCTAGGGAGGGCGCCCTAAGACCTTTAAGGTATGTGTTCAAGTCAGACGCTCGTACTGGGCCACCATCTTGTACTCACTCAATTCCCAGGTCATGCACTCACAGTTTCTTGCCTCTCTTGCCTCTGCAGTCGAAATTTGTGCTCAGATGACAACAATAGGCTTCCTCCTTGGCCGAGGACACATGTGAGATAGACACAGTGCAATTGGTGCAAGAGAATGGGTGTTCCATGATATTACATCTTATTTTATTTTATTCCGGCTGATAATGCTCACTATATGCATCTATTGATATAAATTATATCCTGAGAGTACGAAAATCGATTCTGGAGCTGTCTGTGTGTAGGTTTGAGCACAAAGCAGTCGTGCAAAGAACGAGAGCATTCTGTGAAAAAGTTGCATCGTTTACCTCACGTTCAAGGAACATATCGCGGCCCAGAACACATGGGGCGCCCTCTCTAGCATCCATAAGACCCCTACCGAGCACTCAAACCACCCGAAAACCCGCATTCTCCATCGCTGTGGCTCAAACACTCCAGAAACAGCCCCGCCAGCGAGGTCGACGATGAGGTCACTATATCGCAAAATTGACCCTGGGGCGCTCTAGAGCTCGATAAGACGGTTCGATTTGCCTATACAATCATAGGATTCTAAGCAGTATTCGTCGAGTTATGGACCGCGCGAGCTGGGATGTTTGAGTGGCATTTGTTTGATCAAAACGCGTGACCGCCAACTATTTTGCAAGTAGCTATAACAAGAATCTGAGAGACTCCGTTGGACGGGACAAAGCGGAGAGTACACAGAATGGTCGCAGATTGAGTCTGAATTAAGATGGAAGGAGTTCAAGCAAGTTCAGAGCTGGGTTGAAGGGTCAATCATGACGGTTCCGGCGGAAATGCCGAAGGGCAATGACAAGATGACAAGCACCAACCAACAACTGACCTTATGAGTTCCCGATTGAAGAAGAAGTTGGGAAATCTCGGTGTAGATCCCTCCAGCGCCCGCGCAAACGAGTCTTTCTGTCTGGTACCATTCCAATCCAATTTATGGCCCATCCACTGACATTCCCTCCAGATTGGAACCCCATTGCCGCCCCTTGAAAAGTCCAAGGATACCGGCGAGTTCGTTCCGCTCTGGAAGCAAGATGTACTGCTCTTCTCTGCGGTAATATTTGAGTCGGAAAACTCATGATCTCTAGGTACGTGACGAACAAGGTCGCAGGAGACTCCACGGAGCCTTCACCGGTGGATTCTCTGCGGGCTACTTCAACACCGTAGGTTCAAAGGAAGGCATGTGCGTTTTCTTCCTTCTCTGGCTATCTCCTCTCATTTGTGTGCAACTCAGGATGGACGCCCGCGACGTTCGTCTCGTCTCGGTCGGACCGCGCCAAGAAGAAAGCGTCCCGTCCGGAGGACTTTATGGATGAGGAGGATCTTCAGGAATTGAAAGATGGGCGGGACGTTGTGGACACGACCGACGAGATGGACCTCGCGGGTGGGATGAAAACCGGTCATGGCGACGACGAGGAACAAGAGTGCGTGCAACGCATCGGGTTCTCGCATGGATGCCTAACCCGACCAACGCAGTTCTGTCGCCCGTGCGCTTGAAGCATCGATGCTGCCCGCAGCGAAGGACTCTGCCGGCGCGCGCATCTTGAAGAAGATGGGCTGGCGTATAGGCCAGGGCATTGGGCCTCGCGTGACGCTCCGTCAGAGGAAACTCCAGGATTTGCAAGCGTCTGGTCGGCGGGTCGTCGAAGCGGATATAATTATCCCGGACGACGAGGAGGCCACCAAGCATACGTACGCCCCGCGCGACACCCCCATTCTTGTGGTCGAGCGCAAGGACAATTCGCACGGCTTGGGATACCATCCTGGTATGGGCCTCAGCGAAAGCGTCGGGGGCGGTCGGAATGGTGCTGCCTCTGGCCCGAAGCTTGCTGGTACGAGTCTTTCTCGATCATCATTTTACTCCAAGCTTATTCCGTCTCAGCTGGTTTTGGCCTGGGCGCTCTCAACGACGCCGACGACGATGATGTCGATGTCTACGACGGCGGCTTCGCGCAGAACAGAAACCGTACTGCGTACGACATCATTGACCGAGAAGAGGACGAAAAGGTATCTATCGGAGGCAAGGCAGATCCCCGGAGTCGATCTAGTGCTGTTCGTAATTTCATACCTGTTCCATGTCGTTTGGCTCATATCCAAAAGATGCCCGCGTCCTCGACACAAACATTCCACGACGGTAAACCTGTACTTGCGGGTTTTGTACTTTCCGATAAGCCCGTTGCCGAAGACCGATGGTTTGTCGCGCCGTCTGTGCCAAATCTTTTTGTTAAAGAATATTTTGATAGGTTTCCGCTGGCCGATGTTCCTAAAGGCTGGAAACCGGATCCGAAGCGCGTATGGGACAAGGAAAACTCCCAGCAACCGGATGGGGCCTCTCAGACTGCACCAGAAAAGTCCGACAAATGGAGTCGAACTGGCATTTCGGCGGACCAGGCAAGTTTCCTTACAATAGATGCAAAGAAAAGTAATATTTACTGATACATTTCTATAGCGCGGTTCGCTGTTGGGAGAAACACCCTTACCGCATGCACCACGATCTGTCTTTGACTTCATGTCCCAGAAAGACCGCGAGCGCTTGCAGAATATCGCCTCTCGCGAACGAGACGGGCCCACGGCCGACTCCGCCTCCACCTCCGCCCCCCGCCCCGCTCCTTTACCATCAACAATAACAATCCCCCGAACCGACCCCCACATCGCTCTCGCCGCGCTCCGCGGCGGCTTCATACCCTTCGCCACCGATCCCACCAAACAAGCGCGCTACACCGCCTACCTCGAGTCCCAAGCCCCCTCCGACACGCCCCCTCCCCCGCCAAAACCCACGCCCGGCCAGTCAGTCGACGAGTTCAACAAGGAGCTCGAGGACTACGCCAAGGCCGCGCTCATCTTCAAGCCCCTCTCGGGCGCGATGGCGGGGCGCTTCACGTCCGCGACGATCGTCGAGCACGGGCCGCAGCTGGCCGAGGGCCTGTACACGCCCACGGCGGAGGACCTCGCGCGGAAGGACGCGGCGCTGCAGAAGGCGGAGGAGGAGAAGGTGACGCCGAAGGTGCACGCGGCGCGGATGGGCATGTATGGGCCGATGACGCGCGAGACGCAGGCGTGGCAGCCCGCGAAGCTGTTGTGCAAGCGGTTTAGGGTCAAGGATCCGAACCCGCCGCCGGAGGTGCCGACCGAAGCCCCGCCAGCTTCTGCTGCATACGCGGAACAGGCAGCTGGTCCAGCTTCGGGCGCGGGGTGGGATCAGTTTACCGCTCCGTCTGGGGATGGTGCCGCCGGGTCCTCGCTGGCAAGTGGCAGTGGCGGTCGACGTGATTTGTCGAATATTGGGCTGGGGGAGGACGAAGCACAGGGCCGCGATACGCTCACTTACGAACGTCCTGCGATGGACGTGTTCAAAGCCATATTCGCGAGCGACGACGAGGACAGCGACGACGACGCAAAGGATGATAACGCTGAAGAGCCCTCACCCCTACCAGCCGTGCAAACTGCGGCTGCGGCCCCGCCTCCCCAGACGACCCCCGTTCTGGATGTTGCTATGCCGGACGCTCCTGAAAACTGGCGTCGTGGATGCCGGGACCTTCAAACCCACGTTTATCCCTCGTGAAGGGAAGGCCAAGAAGGATCCGAACCGTGCGAAGGACAAGAAGGACAAGAAAAAGAGAGAGAAGGTTCTTGTGTCGTTTCAAGAGGACGAAGAAGGGCCGTTGCAGATTTCAGTCAAAGATCGGCCGAAGAAAAAGCGTCGGAAAGACAAGGAACCTGATGACAAGGACGACATGTGGGTTGAGAAACCTGCACCAGACGTAGTGAAGGAGTTCACAATACCGCCCACGTCTTCGGAGCCGCCGATGGCGGAACCTCCACCGAGCGAACCTCAAGCTCCCAAGGGACGCAAGAGGGCCATTGATTTTATGTAGAACCTTGCATTTCTCTTGCTTTTGCCGCTTTTAATCTATCGTGTGGTCGTTATGCCACTGGCCGTCATGTCTGAGCTCCAAGACATTGAGCCTGCGTTTAAGATCCGCAGAAAGGGTGAATAAAATGAAGCTAGGAACCTTTAGCGAAGAAATGTTAGAGTATGCCTCACTATCCGAGCGATGTAAAAACAAAAGTTAAAAGATATATATGGCCATCGTGGGGGTCGAACCCAAGACCTTCGCGTTATTAGCACGACGCTCTAACCAACTGAGCTAGACGGCCGACAAAAGAGTGGCTTAATTCACGCAATATATCGTGAGATGGATAAAACAGGGTAGCATGAAACTTGGCGACGTCACCGATGCTTCCTTTGGAGGTTCATGCCCAGCCGCGGTTCCGAGGCTCAGTTAAATTGAATACAGAGATTTCGGCCGTGGAGAAGCTCATGTTGGAAATGGGATCGTCGTGCGCCGCACTTCCTGGTTACCTTACTTACCCCCCTATCCGTCGTTACTGTCCGCCTATATATTCTTTAGGTATTACCTTGTTTCAGTAGTCCTTTGTATCCCCCGCGCTCGTGTTCCTGTGCTCCGAATACATTTCCCTGCGGCTCACCTTTGCGTGCGACTTCGACTTTCACAGCTCACCCCCAACTTTCTGTGATGCGGGTTCCGTAGGCCTCGCCAGGCTGGAGGTAAGCGCGCACGGATATCGTATCCGGCGCAGCTATGTGTGACGGGAGGCGCCGACTCGGGCCCTCCCCGTGTTGTAACCCTTCATCTAGGGCCCATGTCACCCTTGGATGGGGACTCCGCAGCACCGAGACCGTGGAGCAGTTGTACGCATGCTCAGGCATTCAGCGGGTCCGGGGCGGGGGGTTCCCTCCAAGTAGAGATTCACGACATAGTGGCAAGATTGCAAGAAAGATGATATCACATGATCTAGCTACCCGAGCTATACAGAATAATACTACGTAAGCATATATGACATGTCTGCCTTGGGCATGCCCTAATACCCTCGTCACAGAGCCCCCCCATGTCCAAGGTAGATATGCGGACATGTAGCGAAAAGTCTGAGTTTCATCACAATGGCCCCCCAGATCCGACTGCTAGCTGTTGAGCAGGAGGAAAAAAATTCTGCCGGCAGGAGTTATTGTGCTCGCATCCCCTCTCTGACTGAGGTCAGGGGTGCATCCTCCATCTAGGAGATCTGCAAGGTGTCCCCTTCGATGCTTGCTCGCCTGCCGGATGCACCTATGCTAGCCATCCTAGCTGAGGCCCATGCTCCGGATGAGCACCCAGCCCATCAAGGGCATACACTGGTCCTCTATAGACTGTCGGACGGTGGGCCTGGCCTAGCATAGTCCATCCTCCTGTGTAAGCCATCTGCCTGCCCATGCACTGCAAGCAGCTTCCTTCCAACAGTCTGTTGGACTGTCGGAGGGCAGGTAGTCCTGCAGCTAGCCTGGCATGGTCCATCAAGGACATATGCAAGTCCTCCGCCTGCCTGTGCGCTGCAAGCAGCTTACTTCCAACAGCCCGTTGGACTGCTGGAGGGCAGGTTGTCCAGCGGCTAGCCTGGCCTGGTCCATCAAGGACATATGCAATTCATCCCCCTGCCCATGCGCTGCAAGCAGCTTACTTCCAACAGTCCGTTGGACTGTCGGAGGGCAGGTCATCTGCGGCTAGGCCTGGGGGATGTCTGTATACAATATACATCCCCTACAGCCCCCCACTTTTTCTTCGTGCAGCTCTGGGCTGTCTGCGAATCCCAGAATGCGCGACGAAAAATTACACCCAATCCCGATAAGTCCAACTCATGGGGAAAAAAAATTGGGTGTTGGGGAGAGGATCCCATGCAGCAATTAGATGCGCAAAGAGATTCCTCGCCTAGATGACACAGGAAGAGAAAAGGATGAGTGCCGGTGGCGCGAACAAGTGCCAGTCCAGGAGTACGTGAAAGCGGTGCTGGGGTTTGCAGGGCAAGGAGCTGGAAGCACGGAAAGATTATTGAGGGTTCCAGCAGATTGCAAGAGCAGACAGAGGGTGGCCAGCGTAGTTGGACAGTAAGGTTGCAAGTGTGTCAACGGGTTTATCCACCACCGATCGAGCAGCGTCAATACGCGCTCAGAATCGGGAGCCATGGCGAGCCTGCACTGACCAGATGTGACGTGCAGTCTGTCTTCCTCCTGCAATCAGCGGGAAAACGCAAGGATGAGGAGCGAAGGATGTTGGGTCCAGTAGATACAGAAGACAGGGACACCCAGGCGCAAGAAGATGCTGCGATGCAATCACGCAAACTTCTGCGGGAGTAGCGATGTCGGCCATGCTGTGTATCGGCCGCACATGCGTATCCATGTGAGCCAGGTGCTCGCCCCCCAGGGTAATGTAGTAGGCGCCAAGAGCAATGTCGGGCGCTTGCGGGTGAGGGACGACACATCATGGGGAAGACGCGGGCGGATGGCGTGGGGTGAAGAAGCAGAGATCACCCCCTACCATACTACCACGCACGCTGCGTCAATAGGCAGGTAGCGATACGCATGTGTCATCCAAGCGGCTCGGTTCTGCGAGAAGGGGTGGCGCCCGGGACACCAAAGCGAGCCCCTGCACAGCGTCGATGCGGTGCGCCTACATTGCCCGGACAGCCCAGTTCGGTGGAAGGGAAATGACGCCAAGGATGCGCGAGGCGAGCCCATGAGCAAGTGTTGACGTGACAGCGCATGGACGACGACGAGCGCGTTGCGAGTGGATGGGTGAATTGCACTCAGATCACAGAGCTACTCTGCCTCTTCTTCCTCCTCCAATCCCGCTTCTAGAGCACAGACACTCCCTAGCTTCCTCGTCATCAGCAACCCGTCCTCCCTGCACAGCGTCCGAACGCGCTCAAGCGAGAACACTTCCTATTCGCGTGCATGGGAATACCGCTGCAAGGGCCAGTCGCCACGGAGTGGGCACGATGCCGAGCGCACACGCGAGGACGATGCAGTCATTCCCGGGTAGGAGCGAAGCCGCGCTCAGACGCTATGTAGCACGGGGCCGTCAATAGCTCCACCAAGTTCCCGCTTCCACCGTTTCCCACCTCCAATCTAGCTCCAACAGCCTCCACAAATTGCTCTAGCACCCTCCTTCATCGAGCAGCGTTCCAGCGCGCTCAAATGAACTGCCCTGGCTTCCCCGTGCGCGCGTGTCTGGGGGACGTATCGGCCGCAGAGCTGTATTGGAGACGAGACATCGAAGTACACGGCGCCGGGAGCTAGGCGCCGACATACGATCTCAGCGTGTCGTCGTTTTCATCCCAGTTTGCAAGACAATGCTCTTTGGTTCGTAGCACTGCAATGGGCACCCCGACATCCGACTGGCGTCCGCCCCCCACTCCGCTGACTCGGAGGAGAGCACGCGAATAGAGTTCGCTGAGCTCGCGTCCGCGCTCCTAGCACTGTGGCATCGCGTGGGCGCGCTTGGCGCTCGGAGTACGATGGTAAGTTCATGCCAGGCTGTTCGCTCTCCAACCGTCACCCCACTCGAAGTGGGCGTCGCACGAGCGCGAGCGCCCCTCTAGGCGCCTACGAGAGACCCTTGCAACTACCAGTACGGCGCAGGCAAGGCGGTCGATGCGGCACAGCGAGCAGCTTCCAGGTAGCGCTCAGCTGACAAGGGCACCTCGTTCACCTTGATGCCCGCAGATAGCAGAGGGAATATACCCCGAGACGACGAATAGCAGCAGAAAGACTCAGGTGTACGCCTTCGCTCGCTCGGGTGCGCATGGCGCGTCCAACCCCGAGGATGCTTCCATAGTAGAGCCGTTGTATTGGTACAAGAACGGAGCCACTGGAGCGACGTCCGCTTCAAAGGCGGATGCGATGCCGCCGACAACTTGTACGGGGCGGCGGAGTGTGGTGTGAACTCCGTACGCCTAGGTTGGGTGCAGGCGCGAGCGCCATGGGCGAGCGCGCATGCGGCAGGAGGCGATGACGGTGACTCTGCGTCGCGCGGCGTGGAGCGCAGCGGTGAGGGTTGACAGGCGGCGGGATAGACGACGGCAATGGGCGACAGCACCGTAGACCCACAGAGCGGAGATCGAGAGCGCGGTACTTAGAGGTAAGTGGCCGAACATATCCACTGATCGGAGTTGATCCGTCGCATAGTGGAATTCGGAGCACGGCACGAAGGCGATCCTCAAGGTAAATGAGTAACAGCATCCACTATGTCTGTATGCGGCCATGAAGGCGCTCCAACACGTATAGAGTATGGAGGTATGACCCATTCTCCCATCTATCTGCCACTTTCCCTCCACTGTTCCATTACCCGAAGAGCAGCGGCGTATACGCGCTCATCCGAGTATAAGACACGTTGTCTTCTGCACTTGTATCGTGGTAGTGCTAGTCCAAACAACCGGTTACCCAGCCCCCCGCGCTAGCACGGTGCAGAGAAAACAACCACAAAAAAAAGTTGAGTCCTGCTCAAGACACTGCGCGTATGTGCCAGAAGATGCCGCGATGAATCGCGCAAGCTCCCGACCCATGGAGCCCCCCCATTCGCATGCGGAGGGCAGGCGGTGCCGCCACGAACTTGGCGCGCGCACCCATAATTTCCCTGAGCAGCACCTGACGCGGCGAGTGTGGGACGAGGGTGCAGGGCCGTGATGGAGAGCGCGCGTGCGGCGGCAGACGAGTGCGGCGTCTCTGCCAACGCTGAGAGACGCTATCGCGCCGTGTGGATCTCTGCTATTCCCAGCATCCCTGTTCGTCCAATGCAAAGCACGCACCCTACCATTCGCCCGCAAAGAGAACGTCTGTACCCTAGCGCTCTCTTCTCAAGCAACTCGGGCGAGGAGCAGCCAAAGCAGGCGCTCACTGGCCAAGACGTGTCGTTGGAGCACCCGAGTGAGGAGGTGCACCAGCGAGAGGTCTACGCGATGTCGATTAGGAGCGGCTGGAACGTCGAGTCCAGCGTGGCATTAACGCGCCACGCGAGCAATGCTGCAACGAAACAGGGTAGCCGAGAGTGAACGGGCGAGTGACGTGCAGGTGCGCGGCTGGAATCAAGTGCTGACGCCAGGGTGAGCGCGCGTGCAGCAAGAGACCCGAGGCGCTTGTATGCCGGGCCGGGCTTAGCAGCAGGCAGCAGGCGAGCGCGCTGTGAACGCGCAGAGACGAGAGGCGAGAGCTGCCCGCGCTGAGAGACGCTGCTGCGCAGTGTGGGGCGCCTCGACGACGTCGTGGCGCGCCAGCAGCAGGGTGTAGCGCCCCCCACTCTGAGGAAATAGTGGCGCGGTCTCGTCCCGCCTTGCTGTCCTCGTTACTCTCCCTCCGGACCCTCGCCCTCTCCGCTCCGCTATCCCTTCCTCCAATAACAAGTGCACGTCCCATACGAGTTGTTGAAACCCGACGGTTACCGGTGACACGTCAAGTGCGCCGCCAAGCGAAAAAGGAGTAGTCGAGCGCGGGCCTGGGATCCACCGGACCAAACGCGCGCGCTATCCCCCAGACGACGTAATCCTCCTCGGACTCGAACGGCGCGGGCAAGGGGCAGCCAAAAGAGGACGCTCGCTTGCCTAGACGCGTCGTTGCAGCCTCCGGGATAGACCATACGTCGGAGGGAGGCAGGAATCAGCGCAGCCGCTACGCGAGGGCGGGTGTCAGACGCTGTAGATCGGAGCGACTGGGAGGAGAGTGGGCGCAGTGCTAGCAGAATCGCGTGAGGCAGAATAGCCGGAAGCGAGCGCTAGCGGTAGACAAGAGGGTGCCCCCCGCACGCGAGTCTCTACTCCCTGGTGGGCGACTGCGGCGAGCGCGGGACGAGGGAGCAAGGCGTGGCGAGGCGCGTACGCGCGCCTGAACGAGCGCAGAACCGGAACAAGCCTAGCTCCGAAGGTACGTGCGGCTAGTCGCGGACACGAACTCCACCGGGTCGGGTGCGAGCGCAGGCACGAGAGCAGAGTGCGCGTGCGGAGAGGCGAGGCGCTGCCCCTGCCGTTGTGCAGTATGGATCGCCGCGACGAGGTCATGGCGCGCCAGCAGTGGGGCGTAGCGCTCCACCCATGGAAAACAGCTGCGCGGTCTCGTCCCGCCGTTGCTGTACCCACTATTCTCCATCTGGACCCTTCACTCTCTCCGCTTCGCCATCTCTTCCTCCGTCCCCACTCTGTTCCCTTATCTCCTGCCCCCCAACATCCCTTCCCGGAGCGAACGTAAGAGCGTAGCCGCGCAACATCGCAATATCCGCGTGAACTGAGGCGTCGGCGGGAAGTGGAAGAACTTGGGGTTGTATAAACGGAGACCAGAGCAGCCGCTTGAAGGCGCTCATGGTGTTTGCTGCATCCATGTGAAGTAGGCGCGTCGTCCTTGAACGCTGCCAGGAGAAGGAGATAAGAGAGCGGAGCGAATCATGTCCGAGCGCTTGTTAGCACGGAACGAGATAAGATAGGACGATCGCAAAGTGAGCAATGTCCACACTCCGAGGTATAGCGCCGTGTGATCCGGTGCATCGATAGGAAGCGGAGGGCGTGGAGAAAGAGACGCCAGTACGGGGCGCTCATTTCTCGTATACACGCCGTCGGGACCTGGCCGATATACTCAGAGCGCACAGTTGCATCGGTGCAAGAAGGGTGCCGGGGGTACCGCGCGGGACCCAAGAGCAGTGCCAAGTGATTCGCACGTCGGCGGGGAGCGCAAGGCGTAGAGAAGAGACGCCACACAGGGCCCAGCTCGTGTAATGGTGTTTTGCCCCCCCCACTTCCGCTCGCGGACCGAATGGTAGTCAAGGAGCCCCCCGCACGCGAGTCCCCCGCTCCGTCGTGGGCTACGGCTGGGCAGCAGTGCGCGCGAACCCACAGAAGCGGCTCCACGTAGTGGTAGCCCCGTGCCGCAGTGGCGGAGGCGCGACGGGGTGTGAGCACACGAGGGCGCGATGCCGGGAATGAGGCGCGCACGCGCACCTGGGCGAGTGCAGAGCGCAGTCCAGGCGCGCGGGGGCCAGTCGTATGCGTAGATTCCCTACGTCGGACGAGTCAGACGCGAGTGGCAGCGTGCATGCAGCGAGAGGCGAGGGCAGCGCCCCTGCTAGCACTGAGAGCCGCCACCGCGCTGTATGGAGTGCAGCGACGAGTCCTTCAGAAGATGTGGAGGAGGAGACACTTCAATGTAGCGCTCACTTCTCGTATACACATCATCAGGAACTCCCGCCGCTAGCTCCGACACCCAATCCGCTGACGGGCCCCCACGGGTACTGGGAGGACCTACAGCCATCGCTGCCATCCACCGTCGTTAGCGATCTCGCGTATCGTGCTCGACCAAGAGGCTTGAGGCGACCATGGCGAGCATTGTGCACGGTGGGCGAGCGCAAGGACGTAACGGAGGTGCTCGGTCGGCGTCGAGAGTGGAGGGGGCGCGGGGCCACAAGGAGGAGGGTTCTGAGAAGCTACGCCCCCCACTTCCTTGCTCGGTTTCGGGACGGGTCCAGCGCAGCAGTGAGGTTTTCGGCATGGCGAGACAGATGTCCTCGGCGCTGCAGCCGAGAGCGCGGACGACGGCGGAATGTACACGAAGGCAGCACGCCCTAGCATGATCGTGGGATAAGCGCTGGGCGGCCTCGCGAGCGAGACCCTGCGCGCACACCGGCAGCACTCCCGTACGTGTGCAGCCCAGAGGGGGCGCGGTGGTTTTGTGAGCACCAGGTCTGAAGGCGGTTACGCTGAGGTCGCGCGTCGCGGAGGAGGTACGACAACTGTGCACCCAGCGCCAAGGGACACTGTCGCGCCGGCCTGAAGAGTCGTCCCCGCGCGGCGAGCGGATTCACTCCCGTGCGTCAAAGACGCTTCATGCAGCACCGGGTGCTACGGTGCGCTAGGCAGTGACCATGGGGCGCGCTGAAAAGCGGCGCCCCAAGCTTGGCGCGGCAGCTTTGCGCGGTCTCGTCCCGCCTTTGCTGTACCCTGTACCCAGCCTCCAGATCCTACCTCCTTCTACCCTGTCCTGTCCTCCGTCCCTCGCCCTGCCCCCCAGCATCCTGTCTTGGGCGGAACAAGAACGCCGCAGCCACTAGGGCGCTGGTGTTCTCGTCCCCTCCTATCCTCGTTCCTCCAGTGTCGTCTTCGTGGATCTTGAGGTTCCCGAGCGCCGGGGTTCCGGAATCTCAGCCCAAAGAGGAGGATGGAAGAGGAAGAGAGAGCGTCCCAAGTACTGCGATGAACGCCGTAGTTCGGACGTGGTGAATGGTAGAAGAAGAGCTTCAAGCGCCACGTGCGCTCGGCGCCGCGCTATCTCCCCGCACCGGCAAGCGGTCGCCGTTGGATGACCTCCCGCTTCTAACCGCGCCAACACGTCCGGACCAGACGCGTGCCGGCGACGCTTCAGTGCAGCCACCAAGCGAGGAGATAGCAGTCGAATGCGCTCTTGGGATCTACTAGGCCACGCGCACACTCCATCCGCTTGATGACGCCGCCTGAACACTGGGGCGACGCAATTCCTGGAAGACGCCGCTGGACCGCACGATGACTAGGGAACTGAAGCTGTAGAGAGGGCACGAGTATGGGGGCAAACCAGCGCGCTGCTTGCGGAATCCAGCGCGTCGAGGCAGGACGTGCGCAGTGACGTTGCAAGGCAATGCCTCCGCCCCAAGGAGTAGGGCAGAGTTGTCCTACGTGTCGTTCACGGTGGGGTATTCCAGCAGTACGCCCACGGGAGACCGGGCTCTTGCAGCACGTCGAAGGTATATCACCAAGTCACCAGGTGCGTTGTCGTACCGGGTAGTGGCGTGCGTGGAGGACGAGAGGGAGGACGGCGTGCGCCTGTGATCCACTGGACCAAGCGCGCGCGTTATCCCCCAGACGACGTAATTCTCCTTGGAATCGAACGGCGCGGGCGAGGGGCAGCCAAAAGAGGGCGCTCGCTAGCCTATACGCGTTGTTGAAGCCTCCGAGATAGGCCGTACGCTTGCATCGTGTTCCCATACGCGTTCCTGGGGCGCCTCCACGTCGAGTACGCACGTCGTCCGTAAGAGTCACCTCGCACCACCAGACTCCGTGTTGGGGAGATGGCAGCACCAGCCGCACCTCGACCCGGGAGAACTGGTACGGGGTAGCTGTGGCTGCTCTTCACGGGCGTAAGAGCATCGCACTGTTCGTGCGCATCGCAGTTCGCGTGAAGTAGGCACGTCGTTCGCGAGAGTTGCCAGAAGAAGACGTCGTTCGTGAGGGTCGCCAGAATAAGAAGAATAAGAAAAAGGAAGCATAGAGAAGGGAGAGCATAGAAGTAGGACGAAGCATGGAGGGGGTGCACAGGCTGTAGAGCCTATGCACTGAGTTTCTGGTCGCACGGCATGGTCGAGGTGAGAGTGAAGACGCTTCGTCGCCACGTAAGCTCGGCGTCGACCGAGCGCTGTGGCAACCGGTTCGTCGGCGCGATTCCCGCACGTCGACGGCGTTGCAAACATATTCCGGCGCGCTCAACGCGATACGTTCGCCCAACCATTGGCCAGCAAAGGAGATCGCCGGCTCCTTCGTGCCCTTCCTCAGGAACTCGAACAGCACGGGCGAGGAGCAGCCAGAAGAGGGCGCTCACTTGCCAGTACGCGCCGTTGAAGCAGCCAAGTAAATAGCAACGTAGGAAGCCGGCAGAGAAGCTCGTCAAGACTTCCCAAAAGCAAGTACCCTCCCTCAGGGAGGGAGTGCATGCCCCCCAGTGCCCGTCTCGCTAGGAGATGAGGGGCAACACCAGGATGTGCGAGCGGTGCAGCTACGACCCAAGCGCTCGCGCTCGCATCTCCTCCTTGCTCATCTGCGTGCTAGCGACATTGTTCAATGTCGATCCTGCGCAGGTAGGGTTCGGACTCGCAGAGTCGGTAAGGAAACGGAACACCACCGAGGGTGTTCGGTCCCGCCGCGGCTGGCTACAAGTCGGTGCAGCCAGCGGCGGAGGAGGGGGCAAGGGGCTGCAGCCGACCAACCTCATCGTGAACCCGAAGAGGTAGCCGCGAGGCCGCCGCCCCTTGACCGACGTACACCCCAAGCCAGTGGGTGACATGGTATTGGGGTCTGAGGTGCCTCAGTGCTCGTTGTAAGACCGAGCACTTCCTAGGTACCTCGCCCCTAACAGGCGAGGCGCTACCCTCTCACCTTTCTCATCGCGTCTAACGCGCATGAGAGCGGTAGAGGGCCTCTGCGCCTCCCTTGCCCTTCAAAGCAGGCAGTAGCAGCTCGCTCTTCCAAAAGCTGAGCGCTCATGCCGCTTCCGCTTCTCCAGCCATGGTGAAGCCCTCGCGGTGGGCTCCATTGTGATGCGGGTTCCGTAGGCCTCGCCAGGCTGGAGGTAAGCGTGCACGGATATCGTATCCGGCGCAGCTATGTGTGACGGGAGGCGCCGACTCGGGCCCTCCCCGTGTTGTAACCCTTCATCTAGGGCCCATGTCACCCTTGGATGGGGACTCCGCAGCACCGAGACCGTGGAGCAGTTGTACGCATGCTCAGGCATTCAGCGGGTCCGGGGCGGGGGGTTCCCTCCAAGTAGAGATTCACGACATAGTGGCAAGATTGCAAGAAAGATGATATCACATGATCTAGCTACCCGAGCTATACAGAATAATACTACGTAAGCATATATGACATGTCTGCCTTGGGCATGCCCTAATACCCTCGTCACACTTTCTGTCACAGTAACATCACACATAACACAGTTCGAGATTTCCAGCCAGTCAAAAATCTCTGTATTCAATTTAACTACCGCTACAGGGATTGTGAGCCTCGGAACCGCAGCTGGGTAGGAACCTGCCTTTGGACAATTCCAACATGCTTCTTACCGAGGTTTCCCCGATGGGGTTCCAAGACATTGACCAAACACTCGGAAAATTGAATCCCAGAAAATTAAGCTTCGTTGGATGAGTTGGTGGCACACCGAGGTCACTCCTGACCAGTCCTGAGGATGAGTAAAGGGACACAGAGCCCAGGGACAAGGACATGGAGCAAGAAACTTCAAAGAAACTTGGCCGGATCTCGCCGAGGCTGCCTTATAACGGTTCTAAAATGCTTCTCACTGAGGTTTTTCCTGAGTCCCTTTCTCTGCATTGTCGTCCATAATCAGTCCCCATAACCCCGGAAAAACCAAGTCCCTCCCTATCCGAAAACACAAAACTTGCTCAAGGAAAAGGCAGACTGGGGAAGCATGTACGCAAGCAGTTTCAAGGTCATTGTTACCTTCAAGTGCCGCACTGGCAATAATTTCAGAATGATTTTGAGCCTGCAAGTGCTGTTTGTAAATGGGACTTTAGGTGTTAATTTACAACATCACAACTTGACAAGTCGCAAGATACATAAGCACCCGGGCTTCCGGACACAATAGTCCTGGTGTGACATGCAAAGCACAAGAGAAAATAAAACTGGTCCACAACACGCCTGATGTGACATGTTGCCGACCCGATCCGATCAAACGTGTTCGCGTTGCCTGTACAGTTGGCCTGCTTCTTTCCTTCCGCTGTGAGGTCTCTGAGCGTGCTATGCACCACTTGTCGCCTCATGGCCCCTGCAGACCATCTGCACGATGATGGAATAAGCTCGGATATACGTGACAGATCTTCCTAAACGGGATTCTATGTTACCAGAAGCAGCTTCCGAGTGAGACCAACACTCTCCCCACCATCCGGATGCCTTCCCGAAGACCACTCAAACTTGCTCCTGCACCATTGTCAGCAGGATATGGCCGTTGCCTGGGACTAGACTCTTGGATCCTTCTTATGCCTGTGTGGCAAGCAGCTTTCTGTATACGAACCACCAACAAACAAGACTGGTGCTCTCCTTACCACATGGATTGCGCACTTCACTGCTCGATCACATCCTGTAATTGTCGGCAGGGTACGACCGGTCCCCAGACATCTAGACCCCCTCCCACATGTGGATGACCTCCCCTATTACCATTTCCAGATGATCTCTTGCACCAGACAGACCTAGCCCGTGCCTGACACCGACCCATCGGACGAAGCAGAGGTTATCCAAACACTGCCTTTTTCCCACTTCACATAACACATCGACTAGCTGAGGGAGACCGTTCATCTCTCCTCTCTCCTGAACGCTCGAGCACCTTCCGACCCGACCACCTGGCCGTGCCTGAAGCTCTGAACATATTCTGAGGTTGCTTGGCCTTACCGTGCCCTATGCACATCCAAAGACGATTGATCTCCTCAGCAGAGGTGCCCTGTCTCTTGCTGTATACGTATCCCGAAACACCTCATGACATTGGCTGCCCCCTGGAAACACCTGCAACCCGCATGGCACCTCTGGAAATGTGGGAAGTTGTCGAGGCGTTATAAAAGGGAACACATTTAGTAGGAGTAGTTAGTACTTTTCAGCCTACAGGAGTAGCTTCTGGAGTGTCTTCCCCACTCACTTTACAAGTCTCACTCAATCTACAGGGTACTCCCAGCCTTCCCCGAACTCGTACCTCGTCTCGTGCACCCTTCTCCCTTGCCCCCACAGCCAGAGACAGGCCACATCTCCCACATTTGCTCGTTTTTCGGTGTCTTACCTCCCACATCTCCATCAGCAGGGTCCCTCCTCACCGGACCTGGTCACTGTGTTCCCACCCCCTGTAGACACACGTAGACACACGTGCTTCGAGCTTATCTGATATGTGTTTACATGCAGCGATCTTCGGCTACGTTCCATAGATCCCATGTAGCTGAAGATCGCTGCATGTAAACACATATTAGATAAGCTCGAAGCACGTGTGTCTACAGGGGGTGGGAACACAGTGGGTGTCACATATTCAGGCTTCCTCGTTTGCGTTCAAGCACTACTTTCTGACCCCTCGTGCTCTCATGTCCCACTCCTCAAACATGGATTCTGCACAGGGAAACTTCTCTACATGCCTGCTGGGTCGCAGTTACCCCACGCCACTTGTCCTCGGCCCAATTGGTACCCAGTTCCTCTTTGCAGAAGAAGGAGAGCTCAGCCCAGTGACGGCTGGAAAGGAAACGGGTGTGCCCTTTGTTATCAGTACTGTTGCGTCGAGAAGCATGGAAGACGTAGCGGAAGCGAATGGGAGCACGGAGCGATGGTTCCAGCTTTACTGGTATGTAGTTTTCCTCATGATTAAAATTTACAATCAATACAAATAGTAGGCCCTGAACGGAGGCCCTCACACTCTCCTTGCTGCAACGAGCAAAAGACCTCAAGTATACTGCATTAGTGGTAACCATCGACAAATTTGCCGTCGGTTGGCGTGCACACAATATCAGCGGGAGTAAGTCTGCTCTTCCATAGCAATACTGATTCTGGACTGAAGAGACATGTCTCAGCATTCTCCTCGCACCTCTCCGGTATTGGCTGCGAAGTTGGGTGGGGCGACCCGGCGTTCATGAATAAACTTGGTCTTCCGCCCAATATGCACAACCAACCACCCTTCCCTTTCAATTATCTTGGTCTGCGCAAGAAACTGGTGGATGAAGACGAGAAGGCACTGCAGGAAGCTGCCATCAGCATGGCCTGGGCACAAGAGGTCTGTTCAGGGCGGTATAGATCCTGGGAGGACCTGGCCTGGCTTCGGAAACAATGGGAAGGCCTGCTCATACTCAAGGGTGTCCTGTGTGTGGAGGTGATCTTGGCAAGCTCACTGTAGGCTGCGAGAGTCTTAACCTTCCTAGGATGCAGAACACGCAATTGAGAACGGAATTGATGGAATCATTGTGTGAACCAACATTGCACCTAGGTGGCCGCCAAATTGATGGTGAAATCACAACAATGGACGTGCTGAGCGATATTGTTGCTTCTTCCATTGTATGCGCTGCCCAAGCCGATGGTGTGTTCACAGTCTTCCTCAACAGCGGGGTGCGCACGGAGACGGACATTCTGAAGGCTGTCGCACTCGGTGCAGACACCGTATTTTGTGTGTTACTTCCACTCCCCTCTCACATCCGTTAAACGGCTAGCAGTGGGCTGAGCATACCTCTGGGCCTCCTGTGTTGGGGGCAAGGACAGTGTCAAGCAGCTCATTCACCAGACAATGGCTGAGATCAACATTACCCTGGAGTTGCTTGGGTACATGAGCTTGGATGAGCTGTGAGGATGTAAATTGGTGCTCAGAGTGCTTAAATAAAGGTATTCAGTGTAAGAAAAATGGCCCCGAGTAGACCATCTTGAACGCAGAATCTACCTTTGGCTCGATGCTGCTTAACTTGCCAAGCTTCTACTTTGAGAGAGTCCTGATACATTCAATAAATCTTGTTGGCCCGACCAGTGCAGTCTGACTTCCATTCTCAACGAGTGTTCATGAGGGCAATTTTTTTTTCGAGGCATCAACCCACTTCCTCCGATATTATCTGTGGAAACTCACCTGAATCTTCAGGTTGAGAAACACCGAGAAGCGAGACGAGACAACAGAATATGAACACAGTATCGTATTCGAGCTCGATGTGATGAAGGTAAGAGAAAAAGAAAGGTAAGAGTCAGGTGATGTAAGTTTGTGATGTGTAGTGAATTCGGCATAAGTATGTATCGGGTTTACACCCTCCCCCTCCAGAGAAAAACCCCATCAGCAAAAGAGAGTAGGAGAGTATGTGTGAGGAAAGGTGGCAGAGCTACTTAAAAAACTGCTCCACGGGTGCATTAAAAACCCCATGGGGAAAAGCTACAGGGGCAGGCACATTGCGAAAGAAAACAGGACATGCGCAACCAAGCCAGTCCTTCAATCCGTTGAACGTGCCAGCCACAAGTTGAGGGCAGTGCAGTTGGCGACCTCGCGGCCAGGGAGCCAGTGCTCGTCACCGCCGGTGAAAACGAACAAGGTATTGCCGACCCCGTCTGCGTGTCTGTTCGTCGATGATTTTGTCGATGAATGTGTTCTTCTTCGCCGTACTCATTCGTGATCGGGGTCGATTCAATAGTTTTCCTTGCGTGCAGGGAATAATTTGTCGTCATTTTCTATGTAAGGTTCAATTTCAGAGGCATGAAAGGTAGGGAAGATGTTGGGTTCGTTGGGGAGGTCAAGGGTGTAAGTAGAGCACTCAGCGTGTTTCGCGATAATCTTGTAAGGTCCATCGAAGCGGGGCATATATTTCCCTACGTGTCCGCTCTTTTTTGACATGTACGCGTGATGGCGGTTTGAAGTTGAAAGCTTGCACATGTCGCCCACGTCCAGGTTGTGGTCCGACCGACGCGATTTGTTGGCTTGTTCAGCTTGACAGAGCTTTGCAGTGAGGAGGTTTGTCCTGAGCTTCGGCAACGTCGAGTTGGAGCCGTTCAACTATCTCGGCGGCCAATTTTTCCTCGTCCGTGGCATTGGGTGCGGGACCGTGTATGAGTGGTGGGATGATCCGAGGAGAGTGTCCCATGCGCAGCTGAAAACCAGAGAAGCCAGTCAATGTGTTCACTGTGTTCATCATGTCGAAGCGGACCCGAGGCAGGGCATGGACCCATCCGCACTGGTTATGTGCGACGTGGAAGTGGACGGCTTGGTTTACCGTCTTGTTTGTTTGCTCGCTGGAGCCATCGGTCTGAGGGTGGAAGGCGGTAGACATTTTGAGTTTAACACCGGTGAGCTTGTGGAGGGCCTTCCAGAACGCAGAGATAAAAAGCTTGTCGCGGTCGGAGATGATTTCAAGGGGGAGTCCGTTCTCGCAGTACCGGTGTTTAAAGAATAGTAGTGCAAGCTCGGGGGCGGTGAGCTTCATGTGAGTCTCGATGATCTGTATATCTGAGCCGAGGCGTCTGTGAAGGTAAAAATACAGTCGTGTCCCTGGTCCTTGGGGAGAGGTCTGATGAAGTCAATAGCCACAGAATCACCTTGCTGGTCAGGGATAGGGAGAGGGTAGAGAGGTCCCGCCTTTGGTTTCGTGTGGGATTTATTTTGTTGGCAGTCGTGGCAGCCAGGGATGTAAGCTTTTTCGAGGTCAGAGCGCATGTTGGGCCAGTAGTATGCATCGTGGAGGGACTTGTATGACTTGTCGAAGCCAAAATGACCAAGGGAATCATGCGCGAGTTGGAACAGAGTTTCCTGCAGAGTGCCAGAGCGGGGGATGATCAGGCGGTCGCCAATGTACCACAAGCGCTCAGGCTCGTGGAATTCCAGGCCAACGCAACCTTTGGAGGCGGAGAGTAGTTTTGCGCACCATGGGTCGGTGTTGTACCCGTTTCTGATCTGATCAAGGATTTTCGTGTCGCTTGTAACACGTAACACGGAGGCAATTGTTGTGGGCGCAGGTTCTGTGGTTTTGATCCGTGTGTATGCAAGGGACTTAGCGGCGTGAAAAGGTGAGCTGGCAGGGATCGTTACGGCTGCGATGGCAGTTGGGGTTGCATGATGTGGGGCGAGACTGGCTGTAACGTGCTGGAGGTAGTGGTGCAGCAGCCAGATGAATCGTCCTCTAGGAGGAAAGAGGGATTGGTGTAGCAGGTCTGGAGATGGTGGGGACGGAGTATAGGGCCAGGGAAGAGGAGATGTTCAGAGAACTGGAGCTCTTTAGTGTGTAGAAGTGGGGGATCAATTGACTGTCTAAAAAGCGAACATTGCAGGGTATTTATACTGTTTCCAATGGTCCTGGGTAAGCTCCGGCCTGCACAGCAACAAGCTCCGGCCTACACAGCACCCTGAAACATGTTCCACATGCTCCATGTTCCATTTTTGGACAAGGAGACAGGGCATCTCGTCGAGATAGGTCGTCTCTTCTGAGCTACATTGCCTTGTCTTCATTGTGTGATTGGGAAGGTGGTTCTCTCGTCTCTTTGCACCGTTCCAAGGCACTTTGGAGGGCCAGGAGGGCAATGGTTTTGATATGCTGTGGGGGGGAAGATCGGTGGTCTCGCTGTTCCTGGGGGAGAAACGAGCAGTCTCGTTGCAGAGACGAGCGGTCTTGCTGTTCCTGGGGTAGAAACGAGCAGTCTCGTTGCAGAGACGAGCGGTCTCGCTGTTCCTGGGGTAGAAACGAGCAGTCTCGTTACAGAGACGAGCGGTCTCGCTGTTCCTGGGGTAGAAACGAGCAGTCTCGTTGCAGAGACGAGCAGTCTCGCTGTTCCTGGGGTAGAAACAAGCAGTCTCGTTGCAGAGACGAGCGGTCTTGCTGTTCCTGAGGTAGAAACAAGTGGTCTCATCGAAAAGAGGGGTGGTTGGTGAGGAGCCAGATGATCTTGTTGTCCCAGGGAGTGAAGAATATGTTTGTGCAAGTCCGATGAAGTCGTTTGGAGGGGCTATGAGGCGGTGTGCCATGCCTAGCATGTTCACCAACCTCACAACGACCAGGGTTCAGTCCCGGTGGGCTCTCCATCAAAATCTGTGCGGGATAGGGTGTCGGCGACACAGTTGTCCTCGCCCTTGATGTATAGAATTTTACAGTCATACTGTGACATGAATTCCATCCAACGAGCCTGACGGCACAAGAGATCTTTCTGGGTGTCGAAGTTTTCCAGTGTGCAGTGATCCGTGTAAACTGTGAACTCAGAACTGACGAGATCTACAGTGATGTACCACCATTTGGGACGATACCACCACTTGGGACGATGGCCATTTTCAGCCTCCCCACTTGTGTTTTGTCCCTCGGAGTTTTTTCCAATGCAAAGTGATATGTCTTAGGTATACTGTAGTATAGTTTGAGGATTATCGAGGGAACGGATCCCATTGAAATTCACCATCACCATCAAAAGTGCCGAAAATGTGAAATGATTTGATGTGCATTTTCGGATTTGCACAGGCAATTATTCAATCTATGGTCTGTAAGTTGGTATACTTCAGTTTCCAATGTACATCCTCCACCTGGGACAATTTCAATGTGACGAAGTGCTTCTATCGATTACAAAAGGTGGATTTCGCTGGGGAACTCTATATGGGGTATGTCACATCACATTCCCAATTTGGTCTATCACTGAGCCAGGTGGTTGAAACCAAAGCTCGCGGACTATGAGATTGAGGCACTGCTGCCCAGACCCAAAAAAACATACAAGACGAGCAGGACGAGGACGAGGAGGAGAACAGTGTCCATGGGTCCCCAAGTGGAAGCGAATTAGCCGATGATTAGATCAAATAAATGATGATTGTGACGCCGTCCAAGTGGTGATATATGACTGATAAGAGAATTTTTGCTTGATTCTGCTCGATATCGGCCAGTCCCGCTCAATTTTCTCAGAATTGTTATACAGAATACAGATTCAGTACCAAAGATGTGTTTGGCCAGGTCAAATTGGCTGCTGGAGCCCGCCTCAATTACTCCGAGATCAATCTTTATTTGGCCGTCCCAAAAGGTGGTACATCACTGTACTTGCCATTTCTTCAAGGCTCTGATGATAGCTAACATTTATTTTTCGTGGACAGGATAGTTCAACTCTGCTCCTTTGAAACAACATCAATTCAAAAGCAACTGGCCGTGCGGTTTCCCAGGTGGGACCGAATGACAGCATTGCTCCGGAGCGCTTGTCGCTTGCGTCTGCAGTGACAAAAATCTTATTGTCACCTGGGTTGTCGTGGTCAATGGTGGTCAAGCAGGTCGACACTGAGTACTATTTCTTTGACGGCATCGAAGGCCGTTTGGTGGTCGTTAGTCCACCGGGGAAAATTCTTGTCGCAATCTTTCATTATTAATTTTTCAAGGACCATGGTATGTTCGGGTTACAGAAGAGGGAATTTTTGCGGAGCGTCTCGAACACTTCACGTATGTGTTTCTCGTGTTCTTCAGCATCCTGCGACCAGATGATAATATCATCTAGGTAAACATGGCAGATTTTCCCTATGAGTCCACGCAGTGTGTAAGGGCAACCTTAAGCTCAGCGCGGGGCATGGAAACTAGCAGGGGAATCCGAAGTATAAATATGGGTACTAAATACAGGAGCGGGAATACTACACACCTAGCGGGGGAATCCGAAGAGAAGAAAGGATGAGGATTCCCACGCTAGGCGAAACCTTATATACGAATCCGTAACTACCCAGTAGCACGTGTCCGGAGGTATCTACAATGATCACGGGCCTGGTCGCATAGCACGTGCCAACGAGAACAGGCGGGCGGAAAGCCGGAGGCATTAGCCGGAGGAATAGCCGGAGCGGAAGCCGCAAAGATAGCCGGAGATATAGCCAGAAAGGCCGGAAAGAGCGGGGGTTCCCCTGACACAGTGCCGCGGTTACACGGTGTTGCTGCACGGACAGCGCGCTTTGTAGGCCCTGTCACTGGGGGCAAGTACCGTGGGCGTGGGTTCATGGCAGAGGACCGACACTTGCCATGGCACTTGCCACGGCATAGCACAGTCTTTGTTCTGCCATGCTTTGTCAAGCTGCGGATCCCGCGGAACTTGGGCTTATTTTCTCACGAGTGACTGCACGTGAAATACCATCAGGTCTAGATTTACACACTGCATCTGGATTTTTCATTTCTCTCTCCTTCATTTCTTGCTCTTTGCCCCCGGAATTGTTCGGGATCGTTACATGTACAAACACTCTACAGCTGTGTGAAATAACTACGGGATACGGTGAGAGGAAGGCACTGAGAAGGGGTTGCCGGTTCATCAAAATTTGGTCATGTTGGGGGTGTTCTGTATCCCACTGGCCTCCTTGTTCATCCCAGAGGTCCGGAAAAAAAGTTGAGGGGGACTTGTATATTATTTAAAATGATTTTTGCCCCTTCAGATTTTGTTACTGGAACGTGGTGAGAGAAACCATTGAAAGTGTGACCTTAAATTGAGTGTGTGACTTCTTGTGACCACTGCCGCTTTTCTTACAGTGCACCACAACCACGCTCTGGTAGAAGGCTCTGAAGAGGCAGGAAGAACTATAGAGGACAAGTACATGTACTTATCCCGGAAAATCCCGGGGAAAAAGATCAAGAGATGAAGGAGAGAAATGAGAAATTCAGACCCAGTGTGCAAATCCAGCATACATAGAATTCACGTGCAGCCACTCGTGAGAACATTAGCACAAGTTCCGCGGGATCCGCAGCTTGACAAGCACGGCAGAAGAAAGACTATGCTATGCCGTGGCAAGTGCCATGACAAGTGTCGGTCCTCTGCCATGAACCCACGCCCATGGTACTTGCCCCCCAGTGTGTGGCATAACAAGCCATTCATAGAGCCCCAGGGGTGTGTTTACAGCAGTGTATTTTATAGAATCCGGATGCATGCGGGTTTGGAAAAAAACTGTCCGTGAAATCAATAGTAACTCCAGATCTTCCCTTAGTGCAGTCTGCTAAGATGTCGTCGACACGCCACAGTGGGAAAGAGTCACGGACGGTGTTTGTGTTAAGGGGCCTAAAATCATTGACCCAGCGCGGGAGCACATCTTTGTTCGCCTTGGGAATGAGGAAGGCGGGGCTGGCATGTGGGGATGCAGAAGGTTGAATGCGCCTGGCATCGAGATGGGCTTGTATCAATGCTTGCCATGCATCCTTATATTTTCGCGGGCCTCTTGTACGAGCGGGCCTGGAATTGTGCATCTGCGTCCTTTACTTGATTTCGCACAGAACATCGGTCGTCTCAAGTTCTTTTGAATCAGAAATACTTTTACACTCCATATGCTAAAAGCAATATTATATTATACAATCTATCTTTGCTGCCTCGCGTGCCAAACAATATATGTAGTAGCTGGACATTCAATCTCGAGGTCAGATGACTGGTAAAGGCTGACACTGGGGGCAAAGACCAAGGCACCTAAAAACCAGGTGCGTTACATGCATGTGGCCGGCGACTGAGATCAGTGAAGAACAAAGGTGTCAATCACTTCTTTGGCACCTTTGTTTGGGCTTTGAATCTGCCCCAGAAACAAAGGTGCCATAAAGATGATTGAGACCCTTATTCCATGTGTTGACCACATGTGGAACACATGCATGGTAATGCACTCGGGTTCCACATGCATCGGTCTTTGCCTGCAGTGTGAGCTCCTTAAGCCCTTAAAGCACCGTCAGAGTCTGTAGGAGCTGTGATGTCAGCTCCATCTGGCCATTGCCAGATTGCTACCAGCGCAGACATTGCGCTGTGGCCAATAGGAAGATAAGGGTCCCTGGCACAAATTAGCCAGGATGGTGTATATAGAATCCGATCACTCACTGTAGCAGAGACTTGAGTTGGGGGATGGGTTTCAGCTGCAAAATAGCAGGTGCAGTGGGCCTCGTGGCTAGCAAGCCCTTTAACCAGGATGCAAGCCCATTCCTCGAATGTTCGGGTTTGGTGATTCGAGCAATCTCAAGACATGGTCTAGCACTTTTGCATCAACCACACCCTTCGCGCCGTCTATCCATTGAGCGATCTGAGATAATGTGTATGTGACCCAATGAACCAAAGAATCTTCACCACTAACAATTCATGAGAGCTGTGTTGAAGAAAAATCAATGCAAGCCTACCCAAGTGAGGACACAAGCTGCATGGAAGGGTTTAACTTCAAGACAGCCAGTGCGGTGGACTCATGGAGAGCGAGATTCCCCACCAGCCTGCTGGCCAATTCTCGAGTGTCCGGGTTTGGTGATTTGAGCAATCTCAAGACGTGGTCTAGCGCTTTTGCATCAACCACACCCTTCGCACCGTCTACCCATAGAGCGATCTGAGATAATGCGTATGTGACCCAATGAACCAAAGAATCTTCACCACTAACGATTCATGAGAACTGCGTTGAAGAAAAAATAATGCAAGCCTACCCCAGCAAGGACACAAGCTGCACAGAAGGGTTTAACTTCAAGACAGCCGGGTGCAGTGGGACTCGTGGCTAGCAACCGTCCCACCAGTGGCTGGCACAATTCTCGAGTGTTCGGGTTTGATGATTTGAGCAATCTCAAGACGTGGTCTAGCACTTTTGCATCAACCACACCCTTTGTGCCATCTACCCATCGAGCAATCCGAGATAAACGCAAACGTGACCCAATGAACCAAAGAATCTTCACCACTAATGATTCATGAGAACTGCGATGAAGAAAAAAACGATGAAAGCCTACCCCAGCAAGGACACAAGCTGCACAGAAGGGTTTAAATGCAAGACAGCCGGTGCGGTGGACTTGTGGCTAGCGAGATTCCCCACCAGCTTGCTGGCCCATTCTTGAGTGTCCGGGTTTGGTGATTTGAGCAATCTCAAGACGTGGTCTAGCACTTTTGCATCAACCACACCCTTCGCGCCCGTCTACCCATCGAGTGATCTGAGCATAATGCGTATGTGGCCCGACTGGCCACATAATCTTCATTGCTAACAATTCATGAGAATGGTGTTGAGGAAAAGAACAATGCAAACCCACCCAAGTAAGGGCACAATCTGCTCACAGAGTTCAGTCGCAAGATAGCAGGTGCAGTGGACTCATGGCTAGCAAGATCTCCCATTAGCATGCAAGCCCATCTTTGAGTGTCTGGGTTTGGTGATTTGAGCAATCTCAGGACCTGGTCTAGCACTTTGCATCAACTACACCCTTCGCACCGTCTACCCATTGAGCAATCTGAGATAATGCGTATGTGACCCAAGGAACCACAGAATCTTCACCACTAACAATTCATGAGAACTGCATTGAAGAAAACGATGCAAGCCTACCCCAGCAAGGACACAAGCTGTACAGAAGGGTTTAACTTCAAGACAGCCGGTGCAGTGGACTCATGGCAAGCGAGATTCCCCACCAGAATGCTGGCCCGTTGTTGAGTGTCCGGGTTTGGTGATTTGAGCAATCTCGAGACGTGGTCCAGCACTTTTGCATCAACCACACCCTTCATGCCGTCTACCCATTGGGTGATCTGAGATAATGTGTATGTGGCCTGATAAACCAAAGAATCTTCACCACTAAAAATTCATGAGAACTGCATTGAAGAAAAAATGATGCAAACCCACCCCAGCAAGGACACAAGCTGCACGGAAAGGTTTAGCTGCAAGATAGCGGGTGCAGTGGACTCGTGGCTAGCGAGATTTCTTATCAGGTAGCAAGCCCATTCCCGAGTGTTTGAGTTTGGTGATTCGAGCAATCTCAAGACGTGGTCTAGCACTTTTGCATCAACCACACCCTTTGCGCCGTCTACCCATTGAGTGATCTGAGATAATGTGTTGTGGCCACGCGAATAACACCAGAATCGTTGTCGCTGAATTAAGATCAGAGCAGGTTCAGAAAAAGGAGGAGGCTGGCTCACTCCAAGAGGAACACTAGTTGCTTGCAGAGTTTTAATTCCAGGACAGCCGGTGCAGTGGACTCGAACCGCGCCAGGTTTCCTAATAGCCGGCATGAACAAATCCGCGCTCGAGGATGCGGTGACCCAAGCGTTTGGGCAATATGAGGAAAAACAGGTGAATCGACAACCGCACCCGCCCCGACCTCAGAGAACATGGTTCGGTCAGCTAATTCGGACAGAATCGCGGCTTTAGTAGCCCACGAGACATAATCCCAACTACAGAATCAGTCGAAAAGGTCTAAGCTATCAGCCATGAACATACGGAAAATACGACGAGTACGTCTCCAAGATTGTGCTTGTGAGTGGACTGCCGCGGTTCTTTCTGATGATATCCAGTGCCTGGCGGTAATACATTACTCTCATGAGCGGCTTTGCCGCCGCGTGAAGGTTAATCGTTGGGCCATGTAGCAGCAGCGAA
Organism: Mycena olivaceomarginata; assembly: GCA_029378375.1. Classification (NCBI taxonomy): domain Eukaryota; kingdom Fungi; phylum Basidiomycota; class Agaricomycetes; order Agaricales; family Mycenaceae; genus Mycena; species Mycena olivaceomarginata. The sequence continues at coordinate 355,282 of JARKIC010000196.1, forward strand.
TTACTGTCCGACCACCAACTATATATGCTGGCGCGAGATTCCTGGCGAGTCAGTGGTGGCATGGAGGGAGAACAAAGAGAGTCAAAGCTGTAGAGCGGTGCGATCTCGAAGCTTTCTGCAGAAGTGACATCGGTGATGAGCGCTCAGCTGTAAATAGAATTTTGAGCGTAAAGCTGAAGAAGGCAAGCATACAAGTAATGGTCGGTCAAGACTCAATATATCGTGCCGGCCTGCATGAGTTGTTATCCTACCTAGATGCAGGACTCGAAGATCCTCTTCGCCGGAGCATCTCGCTCCCCACTCTCGAGGACAGGGTTCCCCGGGGCGTAAAAAGGATACACGTCCAAAATGCACACACTGAAGAGAAAACGATACTTATTATGAATTCGAAAGTGTACAATTCAATGACAACTTTTCTACGGCTCTATCTCCTTATCCGTATCAGGCTTGAGGATCCTTGAGGTCGAACTTGCGCTGGATGATCTCGCCTGGGCGCAGATCCTCTTCGGTTGTGAAGGCGGCAGGCCGCCGTACTTTGCGGAGTCCGTCACCGTCCGTGCCGTGGAACAGGCGATGAACGAGATTGAGCATGGCTGTTGTCCTTGCACAAGGCCCACGTATTTAGTATGTACTGAGTTGGGCGACTCTTCGAACACGGACTGTCATGCCGGTGGCAGCTCGGATGAAGAACTTCTGGAGTCCGGCGACAAGTGAGGAAGCCGAAGAAGCTCGTGAGCGTCCAAATCTCCTATCTGAGACGACCACTCTTCTTTCTAGCCCCTTCTCACTGCCCGCTCCCTGGAGATGAACTCGGTTTGGACTCTCCTTGCGACGAGTTTCGGGCTCACGTATCTACGCTCATAACAGCAACGAGCTCCCTTTATACCAGACGATCATCGTCACGGATCTCGTCTGGCTCGCCAACTACGCGATCTTTATGGCGCTCCCGACGTACAACCGCCACCCGCACGGCTCGCACGCAGTGCAGTACACCGCGATCGGGCAGATGTACGTTTCAATGGCGGGGATCCTGTACCTGTGGCGCGCGCGCCGACGCTCGATGCGGAGTTCGATAAGACCGGGGGCGAGACAGTGCTTGTGGTGCTGTTCAAGAAGACAAGCGCGACCGGCGCGGGGCGGGTGCTCGCGCTTGTGGTGATTGCGGTGCTACTCGTCGATACACCGTCGTCGCGGCGATCTTCCTCTCGCGCCGCCTCGCGGGCACCCTCAAGCAGGGAGAGAAGATGTCGTACGCCGACGCGCCTTCAGCCTTCCCTTAGGCGTGATCCACACCTGATCACCCTCGGTCTCTTCATTCTTGTGCCCTATGTTATCACCGTGGGCAGCACCGAGCTGCAGATCCGGAAGAATCAGCTGTGTCTTGGTAATGTATTCTGGGGATTCGGTCAAGTGCGTCGTCTTTCCGTTCTTTGTTACTCAGGCGTTTTCCACTGCCCCCCTTTTCGTTCTCATTATCCTCTCCTTCTCTTGCCCTCTCGCCCCGTTGCTCTCCCACTTCCTCATGATATCAACTCGTTCGCTTACGCTCTACGACAGATTCTCGCAATAACGGTGACCATCGTCCCCGTCTTCGGTACCGTGCAGGCGTTCCGCAAATATGGCCGGAGGCAGCGTGCGCGCGATCTCGCTCTCTCTCTCGACATACGCCCTTATGCTACCACCAACACCCTCCAATCTACTTCATCTCACATCAACTTGTATCCTGCGCTCTCCTGTATTCACTCTTGCCTATTTTACCTTCGAGACCCGACCGTTACCCGCCCGTTTCATCGCAAACAACTGAGACATTCGAGCGCATGAACGATGCCCGCCGCTCTCCCTCCCATTCAAAACCCCTCCCTTCCCCGGCGACCCTCCCGCTGAACCTCCCGGAATCTCCCAACCTCCCAACACATCTGTAACGGCCCGAATTCAGCTCCGCGTATGGGCTCCCATTCGACAACGTCGGCACCGCAATGAGCCTGCCTTTCAGATTACCCAGAGAGGATGCGTAAAAATGAAAAAGAGCTTTGACCGGTACTTATTGCACATATCAATCGCCTAAGTAAAATGTAAATAAGACAAAAAGAGAACTTGGACAGCCATGGCCATCGTGGGGGTCGAACCCAAGACCTTCGCGTTATTAGCACGACGCTCTAACCAACTGAGCTAGACGGCCGGTGAAAAAAGATTAAATCTACCGACTTTGACAAGCGACTCCTTTTTTGTGAGTGCGAGTCTGCCGACTGTTGGAAGATCCACTACACAGCCGCTCCCGAGAAACCAGTTGCATGTTCAAGGTGGTACAAATGATTTAATAGTACTAGCAATAAAATAAAGCGGCGATGCATATGCGATGAATAAATAAGCACTCTCATGAATGTGAGCGATATGCATTCACGGGTCGTAGTTGAGGCGAACGTGGCGGAGACGACGAACTGAAGTATGTTGTGGTAGATGGACTCGCCAAAGATCCTGGAAGATACAGCGGTATTGTTGGAATGAGCTCAAATACGTGTTGAGCAACAGCGCGAGGAGCTGGTCGGCCAGGCTGAGAAGGTGGCTCGGGGGCATTCATAACGCCATGCACCCGCGCTTCCTGAAGGACACCGTTCCGATGGTCTGCCAAATTCTGCTCGTTGCTGCTGGTGGCCTGCCCACGGCCGTCCCATAAACAACGCATATCGTTGCCGGGAATGATCTGCGCGAGCCGCCCAGTCTCGACGTCGCGGACCTCGATAAATCGAGTATCGAACAAAAGGATGTAAGGAGCATGGAAGGCAACCCGCTCCGCAGTTCCTGCGACAGTGCGTTAATAACCGTGGCAAATTGGAACCAGAAGTAAACCCACCCTCCCACTCAACCGTGCCTAGGGGTCTTGTGGGACTAGGATCACCGTGCTTGTTGACATAAAGACCAAATTCTAAGGAAGATAAAATAAACACTCGAGGCTTTGCTATGCAGAATTGATTTACCATTGTAGCACAGAAGGAACTCCTCGTCTGTGGATCGGAACATGCCCATCGGGCGACATGACTCACACCGTTTAGCAAGAGTGGCAAGCCGTGGATCTTCTCGTTGTGGTATGGTTACGCTCTTGAAACTATGAACAAGTAAGGGCGGGCGGTCGTTTTCCGGAAAGAAAAAACATACTCCAGCAGGTCCATGATCTCAAAGCCCTTTGTGCACAGGATAGCGATCCTTGCCTTCAAGAACATGACATCGAACGATTCAGACGGCAGGAAGAAGTCCCTGTAACTGCGGAACCAGTCTGCCTTGGGCTGTCGGAACCCAAAGCGGCTTCCTATGCCTGCGGGTGCTTTTGCTCTCTCGTTGATCTTGTCGATGATGGGCTCGACAACATGAAAGATGCTGTCAATCTAAACCGGCGATAAGTATGAAAGAACGGAAATGTGGCTGTGTTCTTACATTTTTCCGCTTCATGAAAATGACCAAGGTGCGCCCAAGTAACGAGCCCACGCTGAAAAACTGGACGTTGCCGTTCAGTTTCTGGGGAGTCTGACTAGCATTGACGCTTTGTGGCGATGATGGAACCAGAGCTTCAATGTGGTACGCAAATAGCGACTGAAGAGAAATTAGTGCATCTGTGTCAATGTTACAACAGCAACGACAAACCTTGTCCGCCAGGACAAGAAAGATCCCAAAGTCCTCTAGCATCGCACATTGTGTCACCATTTTCAGGTGGAGGACACGCCGCATAGCTGTTAATTTGTCAACTCGGCTGGATTACGGAAGATGAAATCCACGCACACCGCGAGTCATGGCGGAAAGCCAATCCACACGCCTTCGGCGCAACCGATAGCAACAAGCCCTCGTCCGTCCGCGGTATCTATAAACGCAATGATGAGTCCCGGACAGTAATAGTAAACGAACACCATACTGAAAGGGACGGAACAAGTGACCTTTCCGGTCAAGGAGTTCTCGTGGTACGCAGGCTGAGTGGCAGGCGTCACCAGCGAGGGAACCAGGAACGTATCAGTACTGAGCATCTCGAGCTCGAAAACCTTGTTCGACTCCTGCACGACGCGCCGCAGCCCAAGCGCCTCTTCGAGCTTTTGCTGCCATTCCGCGCGGGCCTGTGCCGATTCCGCGTACAAGATATGGGACCCGCCGGCGCGCGCGTTGTGGTGAATCGTACACGGAAAAATGGAGCGTGAATCAGCAGGGCCTTCGGCAACACCCCCGTTCTCCCCGCCAGCGTTTCGCTCACCGCGTAGATTACGAAGAAGGCCGGTACTTCGTTGCGCTGGTGGGGTCGGTGAAATTGACCAGCGTCAGCAAATCCAATGGGATGGGTCTTCTGACGACGCTGTACTTGGTAATACCCTCTTTTTCTTTGGGCTTGGTCATCACCACTGCAATCCATGAGCCACCATAGAAAAGGTACGAAGGAAAGCACCGACGATAGTTATCAAACAGCAAAACGTAAACCTCATTCCACGTCCGGCCACTTTCAGGTTGCCGCAATAACTTGCCAGCATGGATGAGTGAGCGGTTCTCATCCAACAAGTCCATGTCCTTGCGTGGAACGTAAGTGTACGCCCGTTGCCCATTAATGGTAAACATACAATCCACTCGCCGGGTTTGAAGACGATATTGGAGTTGTAGCGCCACAGCTCAACCTTCTGTTTCGCCGAGCCCACTCCAGGTTCACTTTCCTTCCCGAGCGACTTGATAATTTCAAGCAGCTGGGGGAATCGTGTACCGATCACTATGGTCCGGCGGCGTCTCCTCCAAAATTCCTTTCAAGAGGAGCTCATACCGCAACAATCGGGGAATGGGTCGGTTGATGAAACTTTTCATGTCCAGCCGATGCGCGTCGGGGTGACGGATGGATATCTACAGCAATTAATCCTCAGTTAATATCGAGACAGGGATTAGAAACGAGCGAGTAACCTCCACAAACGCCTTAAACGACGGATTGTTCGCCATTTCGTCGTCGATGCGATACGCGGCAATGGGGTAGTTGGGGATATAGTCCAGATACGCCTCGCGGAAGTTGAGCGCGGCGTCGAGTACGGGCTCGGTAATACTGCGGATCCGCGGATGCTGCTCGCGCTGTATCTCGTGCAGCTTCTCAATGAGGGCTCGGTGGTGAGCGTGGAGATGGGAGAAATTGTGGAACACGTCTTTAATAAACTGGTCCAAGCGCTCCGTGGGGACAATGGGTGGGTCCGCGTTCCGCAAAGGGCGGATATACATCTAAAAAACTATATCAGTCAAAAGTCACTTGTGCCACCAGACCACGCACAATCTCGATGTTCTCCAAGTCCTTCACGTACGCCATCTCACCCTTGATCAACTCAAAGATGATCCTTCAAAAAACCATCAGCGCACAAAACAGCACGACCAGCTCGATGCAACTTACGACTGGCGCTTCGCCTCCTCCTTGCGCATCGCCTGTCGAGTATCCGCCGCCACCAAGTCGTGCCACTCCCACTTGCCCGGCATCCCCTTGCCCATGGCGGTCTGGAACGTCCGCAGCTGCGCGACGCTCTGCAGGTTCTTGATCGCGCCGATCGCCTCGAGCAGATAATCCGCGTCCGGGTTCCCCACCGCCGTCTCGTGGTATATCGCCTCGAGCAGCACCGGGGTACTTCTGCAGATGCTCTGAGGGTCGATTCAGGAAGTGCTTCAGGTCCATGCGCGCTCCGGTACGATGGCGCGAGCATCGCTAATTCAAAACAAACCCCCGTTAGTCCGGGCAAGGAATCCGAAACAACGGCGGAACGCTACATACCTCGATAAATAGCCGAAACTGGGGATTCGCATCCAGCTCCTCCTTCATCCTCTTCTCCGCGAGCGGATGGTGTCCCACATAAATAGGATACGCAAGCCGAAACTCCGTCGCCGCGTCCAGGAAAATATCCCCGATGCGCTGAATGACCGGCGCATGCTCGCGCTGGCGCACATACACGACCTCGAGTAGGCGCCGGTTGCACTCCCGCAGATCGAGGATGTTACCAAAGACCTCGTCGATAAAGTCTTCGAGTATGTTCCCGGCGATGACGGGCGGGTTCGCAGCGCGCAGCGGCTTGATAAAGACGGACTCGACGATGTCGAGGTCTTGCAGGTATTGCTCCTCCTTGCTGATCAGCTTGTGGATGATACTGGATGGATGTCGGAGTGAGTTTCGATCAAATTTGGACCTAAATACAAACTCACGTCTGACGATTTATCTCGCTCTCCGGCAAGCGAATCGATAACCTCGAGCGGGACGGTCTTGATCCACGCCTCCCTCTGCGGCCCAACCGGCGCCTCCGCCGGCCCAGGTATTTGCATAATAATCGAATTGCCCTTCACACAATAAGCGGCCGTCAGTTCAGTCCACAAACCGCGCTCACCTTGCTCGGACACGAAAACGAGTAGCACGTAACACCCTCCCCACAGCTCGGAGAGTAGCACTTGGTCAGCATCGTGATCACCGCGGTGGGGAGCTCCTCCCGGTCGGGCGCCGCGTCGGAGGGGCCCTCGAGGTCGTCCAGGAACATGTACACGTCCTCCACGCCGTCCTGCAGCACGCGCCCGCCCCACTCGACCTCGTAGAAGAACAGCTGGCTCTGCAGGCTTGCGCGCGACCTGCAGCGCCGCCCGCCGGTCGTTCGTCGAGATGCCGTGGTTAATCGCCAGGTCCCGCTGGATTTGCGATTGGATCGTCGTCTGCAAGGAAGGGAATAATCAAACGGCGTGCTCCAGTGAAAGAAAAAAAAAACACGCACCACCACATCTTTGCCCGTGAACGCCCGCGGATACGGAATGCTCCCCTTTACATGCGTCCCGCGCGGCACTTTGTCGCGGAACTGCACCGCGACGTGCGACAGCAGCGAAAAGTTGATGAAGCGCGTCTCGTCGTCCTCCTCCTCCTCGTCCCAATACTCATCCTCCTCCTCGCCGTGCAGCTCCAGCCGCCCGCGCTCGTTCTCGTTGTAGTTGGAAATGACCTGCAGCAGGCCGGTCGGGCTGCGCGAGACGTTGCTGGGCCCCGCGACGTTCGAGGGGGACTCGCCGAACGAAAAGAAGGGGTCGGCGCGCGAGTCTGCGTACGACGCGTCGTAGCGGTCCTGGGTCGTGATAGTCGTGGGACGAGGCGTATCCGTTCGTATCGCGGAGAGCACTACTGCTGGGTCCGGCGTAGGCGTTCGTATTCGTGTTCGTATCGTAACCATTGCGCGTGGCATCGTATCCGTTCGGCTCGTGAGCGCCATTAGGCGGGGCGTCGTATCCGTTCGGCTGGTAAGCGCCATTTGATGGCGGGTCTGGTCCATGTTGGCAATAATCCGCGTTATAGGAAAGAGACGTACATGGGCTGATGTCAACGACATCCTCCGGAGGACCCGCGTAACCACTCTGCGCTATCGGGCTCGGCGGCGGCAACGGCGGTTGGTTGGAAACCGGGCGCCCATACGAAAGCTCCGTCTCGACCGGCGAGTCCCAATATTCGAGCTGGCTGGTCGCGCCTACAGAGACGGGGCTGATTCCAGTGGGATAGGGCGAGAGCTGGGACCGAGAATCGGGCCGCGAGGGCGTGGCATCCCCCATAGTCGAGTATGCGTCGGCGCTAAAGTGTTTCGGGGGGCGTGGTGGCGGTTCGAGGGTTGGTGCGGACGGAGTTTGGGGCACCGCGGATGGCGCAGAGGCGAGAGCGGCGCCTGGAGGACGGGGAAGCGGGCGGCGTGTTGGACGCCCAGCTATGCCGTTTGAGCCCGTTGATTGGGCTGTGAGGCTGGTATTTGTGGAGGAGGCCGAGGCCGCAGAGATGGTGGAGAATGCTCGCGATGGAGCATCTAGTTACCCTTGAGCAATTCATAATAAAAAGAGCGAGGCAGAATAAATACAGGCTGTCCCATTTGATTCAGTGACGCTCGAATTAGAGACCGCGGACATTGTCCTGGCGGGAAGACGGCCGTGTGTAACTGTCTGGCAGTCAGCGATGGATACCATCCAAACAACAGAGCGAGAATACATGTCGAGTACTCGTCTGGCAGCATAGGCGAGTCTAGCGTGGCCGTCATGGGGACATCCTCAGAGGTGAGCGTGGTGCCATTTGGGCTGGTCGGGGGACGGGTGAAGCCTGCCCAGACTTCCTGGTAGAGGTCGTCGAGATCGCCATCGCTCATAGTGCGCACAGAACGAGAAACGCAAAAGGCTGCGGGATGGAGTAGGTTTAAGCACACAGTAAAGCGGTGTTGCCTTGGACGCCGAACGCGCCGAACGCGCCGAGTTGCCCGATTGGGAACGATTGGCGCCTTGACCTCTATCGGCGAATGCAATTTAGCATAAAGAGCAGATTCTTGTTCAATGCACCTAAATACTGCCATAGAGGATTCAGCATATTCATAACGTGCAGAAAAATAGAATGCGCCACCATTTGAGCTTAAAAGTTCAGTAGGTTTACTTAGACTGCACGAACTCGACCTATTATTCGCTGTTCAGGAAATTACAGTCGTCCTGGACCTAGTATTTTGAACTGTATCAACGGGATCGTTCTCTTGGACAGTTTTGAGGCGCATCGAGTCTGATATATGTGATAGAGCAAGAAACAGAGGCAGAAAGCTTTCGCGTTGCAGAGGAGAGAAGAACAGCGCTCATAGCAGGAAGAGCATCAGCAATTAGAAAATAAAACCCGAGAGTCCGTAGACGCGGCGTTATTAAAAAGTTAAAGTGGATGCCTTCTGGTTCCCTCAGACCGAGAAGAGCCAGCTGCAGGAGCAGAGAGAGGCAGAGAGAGAGTAAGATGAAACTTGAATGCGTGCCGCCTGCGTGGCAGTCTATGACCCTGGGAGAAAATTAAGGACGAAGACTCTCCAGCCAGCTGCCGTGGAAATAAAAAGTAGAGAGAAGGAAACTCGATAAGCCAGGCGTAACCGTAGACGGGAGTTGGAACGCGACGCGTCTGTGGGCGCTTGTTTTGACACCTTCTCTTGGCATCTGGATAATCCTGCCATGGACCCGCAGGCATCTACGAGCACCAAAAACACCTCATCCGTGCACGATATTGCATCAGACAAGCCCCCCTTTGGCTCCAGGTGCGTGCACCCATCTCTTTCCTTCCCTTAATTCAACTAGACTTACCAGTCCTGCCGCAGGTTCCTCACAAACGAAGCGGAAGTATGGTCCCAGAACGCCTGGGACCATGTCCCACCCCCAGACGACCAGCACGATATCATCGCCGCGTCCTTGCTGAAGCAGCGCAGCGCGCCAGTTCCCGAGGACGATAAGCAGAAGTACAACGAGCGTCCGGCGCGGCATTGGTGTGTATAGGTGTCCCGACCTCCATGCCGAAGCCAATTCGTATGCCAGGGACAACTTCTACCGCATGATGGCGAGCAACTTTTTCCGAGATCGGAAGTGGTGGGTATTGCTCGCTATATCCAATGCCCCGTGTTTATATGCGCATCGGTAGGCTCCATAACGAGTTTCGCGAACTCATGAGTGCGACTGAGGCCGGAGTGCGCTTTCCTCTCGTTCGACCTGCTGCAAATCCTAATGACCGAAACCCAGGCAGACCCGACAACAATCCTCGAAGTAGGATGCGGTGCGTATCTCTCTCCCCAGTACCCGAAACACGAGATTAAAGTGAAGGGGCCGCCTCGACAAGGCACCGGTGCCGCGATGTTCCCCCTGCTTTCCTCAAACCAAAACCCCCACCTCTCCCTCCGCGCATTCGACTACTCCCAGCACGCAGTCCGGCTTTTCCAGGTGCCCTTCTGCTTCCTCACTTCTCGTACCCCCTCTGCTCGGACCTGCACTCGGAACGAACAACACCGCTAACCCCCCCGCACCCAGGAAAACCCCCTCTACAAATCCCCCCCCTGCGGCACCATCTCCGCCGCCGTCTGGGACCTCACCTCCCCCGCCCTCCCGGACGGCGTGGCGCCCGGCAGCGCCGACATCCTCATCATGGTCTTCGTCTTCAGCGCGCTGCACCCCGCCGAGTGGGCGCAGGCCGTGTCCAACGCACACGCGCTCCTCAAGCCCAACGGCCTGCTCCTCTTCCGCGACTACGGCCGGTACGACATGGCGCAGCTGCGGTTCAAGGGCGGGCGGCTGCTCGACGAGAACTTTTATATAAGGGGGGACAAGACGCGTGTGTATTTCTTCGAGCTCGGTGGGTGGTGCTAGAGTTTTTGCTCCTTCCTGTACAGCTCACGACCTGACTGACTTGCACGCAGACGAGCTCGCGCTCCTCTTCACCGGCGCCCGCGCCCAACCCTCCGCCCAACGCCCGATCGTCACGCAAATCGTCGAAGATGAAGGCGACGACCTTAACACCCGGGTCGGAGGAAGCCCAGCCTCTACAACAACAACCTCCGCCTGTATCAGAACCTGCAGAGACCGCGCCCGAATCCGCAGAACTCGAATCAGCGACCCCGAACCCGCCGCAAATACACCCCAACCTCCTCTCGGCGCCGCCGCCCACTGGGCTATTCACCATAGACCAAGCTCGGCGTCGACCGGCGCCTGCTCCTCAATCGTAAACGGCAGGTCAAGATGTACAGGGTGTGGATGCAGGCGAAGTTCCGGAAACTCGCAGAACCAGAGGCGTCAAGTTCTTAGAGACGGCAGCATCGCATTACAAGAGCGCAGTGCGTTGCCGCTTCAACCTGGATAGCGCGCACGTCGCAGATGATTCATTTCGGGAGTTGCCCACTCCAAACGCGCGCGGTTTTATCGGGAGAGAAATGTATAATCTGATTCGCATACCAAGCAACGCACACAGAACGCGACTGTATAACCAGAAAGCTTCAAATCAACGACAAATTAGAAAGCAGTAGTAAACACGCAGCGAGCGCGCGCGCGCTTGGATGCATGCATGTACACTGTGGGCAGAAAATCAGTCGTGTCGCCGGGGGACCTACATCTGAAAAGTGCGCCTACATACACAGATGAAACGCACAACGGGACAGACGGCGGGGACGCACCCTGGGCCTTATGCGGGCGGGGGCGGTGGTGGGGGCGCAGCGGCGTCGGGAGCAGGAGCCGGCGGCGGGGCGGGCTGCCCGGACTGGTCGGCGCCCTGCGCGGTGTAGTATTGGCTGTACTGCTGCTGCTGCGACGCGGCCCACTCCTTGAACTGCGCAGAGTTGACATCGTAGCCGTATGCGGCCCTGAAGAGTAAGTAATATCAGTGGGGCGGGCGGGGGTAGGTGCGGAGAGGGACGTACCAGTAAGCAGCGTAGGCGTCCGCATCGCCGGCAGCCGGCGGACCTGCGCTCCCGTCCGGCGGTGGCGGAGGCTGCTCACCCGGCGGCGGCGGCGGGGCGCCCGAGGGCGGTGGCGGCGCGGAATAACCACCCTGCACCTCGGTGAATTTCCTCCCATGTAGCATCGAAGATAACATACCTGTGCCATGGCGCTGTACGCGGCATACTGCATCTGGGCTTGCCGCAGCTCCATCTGCTCCTGCTGAGCCGCCAGCGCCACCTTAGCGTGCTCAGATCGCACTACCAGGAGTAGGTCTTCCGTCAGGACTTTCGCCCGGGCGACCTGACCTTCCTCGGGGCCGCTAGAAAATATTAGCGAGCAAGGGGAATTCGGGGAAAGAACGTACGTTATGTGAATGTACAGCGGCTTCGTCGCTCTCCCGACCCGTCTCCTGATCCACGAAACCAGAACCGATGCCCTTAATTTGCACACGGGTCTGCGTTTCTTGCTGAATGTACTTGACAAACGAGCCCTGTGGATTCAGTCAGACAACGCCGATTGCGAACAAAGATACAACGTACACTCGGTCCAACTACCTTGGCCCGAATGTTGAAGTTGCGAATGCTTTCCAGGCCGACTGGAAGTTTCTCCTCAGGCCATTTTCGCTGTGGCGGGTCAATTGGGGGAAATAGATATAGAAAGCACACTGACCTTTTCCTTCTTCTTGTCCTCCACCAGACTGCCCATATCGATAGCTATGTATTCATTAATGAGGTCGATGGTCTTTTTGAGGATCTCGGCCGATCGGGCGGTGACATGGAGGTACAACGCGGGGTCCTTGTCGGTTGCCTTCGTCCGGTCGGGATACCACACGCCCTTGGTGCTAACAGAGCCGCCAGCCTCCTCGCGAATCTGGCATGTACAGTGTTAGACACAGAATATTCTTGCAGAAGTCAAACCTGAACGCACCTGCTGCTGGGTGGATGCCTTGGTTAGCATGTAACGATTCCTGACATCATTTATGTCTACGTCCTGGCTGAAGGCCTCTTCCGCACCCAGTTCACCGAATTGGGCCGCGATTTTTGAGGCGATGGCTGCTGCACGCGCAGCTGCCTCCTGAGCGTCGATACTCAGTTCCTGTTTTTTGGGCGCGGGCTCCTCTCCTGCTTCCTTTGCGTCTGGTGCAGCCTGGTCCCATTTGCGTTTTGAAGACATGGCGGTAGGAGGAGAGATGTGTGACTGCCCGTGACTCTCGATCACCGAGCCCCAGTAATCCCTTGCTCTCAACTTGAACCACAAGAAAAGAGAAAGACATATGTCCTTTAAACGACATAGGACGCAATCGGAGGCGTCCTCGTCCTCCTCTTTAACTACAGAACCGACCTCGAAAGCCCAGCGTACGACAGATGCTTCGTCTACTGCACACCCGCTCCTTTGCACTCTCCCTCCGACCTGCAACCACCACCCCACGCCTATAGCTAATTCAAAGGACCTAGAGGCGCACTACGCGACATATCATGCGCACGTCTGCGAAGAGCAAGGCTGTAACTGTGTCTTTCCGGACGCGCGCCTATTGGAAATCGTCAGTCCTACGCTCCGTGTCGTCTAAACACAATTCGAACGCGCACCCACTTAGCATCAAACAGAATGCCATGACCCGCTCGCTGCTGTCCGGAAGGACAGAGGTGAAAAGATCGTGCGTCGCTCCATTTTGCATGTTGTACGGCGTTAATCGGCTTTCTCAATTAGTTTGCCTGCCACCTAGCGTCTTGCTCCAAGATGTTCCTTACGCCAAAGGCAAGACGGCTGCACTTGATTAATGGTCATGGGTATCCCAAAGAATATTTCTTCGCCGTGACAAATAAAGGCGTTGGCGGACTCTTGAAACGCTGGGGTGACGGCGCGAGCCTCATGCGCGGCCAGTGGAAACCGCGAGAGTCTCCAGATGCATCTGAGCCACCCGAACCGCAATCGCCATCTGTTCTGGTCGAGGAAGACGATGACGAGGACGACGAGATGCCGACTACCTCGCACCAGCAGCCTCCCCTGACAGGTGGAGGCATCGACTCGCTTACAGACTCGTTAAACGCACTGGCTCTCGTTCCCCCGTCCATCCGGTTCGGCCGCGGAGGCAAAAACGGCGGGTTCTCGAACGAGCAGCAGCAGCCGCGTGGGGGGAGGTCGCATCGGGGGCGCGGAGGGCATCGGAACGACAACGACGAAATGGACGTGGACGTGCTCCGGTCAAACGGACGCGGGAGGGGACGCGGAGCAGCGGCCGCCCGAGGGAACGCAGACCCCTCAGGCGGGCAAGGGCAGCGGAACGGTCGTGGAGGGGCCCAGGGCGCTGGGCCGAGCAATGCCCCGTCGGACCCGGACGTCCTCGCATACGTCCCGCGAGGCGTGCGTGCGCGAGGGATGCTCCACGTCCGCGGCGGCGCGCGCGGAAGAGGTGTATGAGATATTTTACCCAGCGAGGGGTTCAATTCAACTTTGTATCAACGCTTTCCAACTGTCTTCACCTATCTTCTGTAGCGTCCCCCCGTCGCTACTCAGCGCTATCTGTATCGTGGCAATGCATGTCCGGCCAAAAATGGCTTGTGCTTCTCCATCTGGGTTCTGGGTTCTCATTCTTTCTTGAACGACGCTGGGAAGAAGCGGGAAGATTTCTGCGGATCTCTGTCCACTTGAAACAGCTTGCCGCGTCCCAACATCGTTGCATCGAATTAGGGTCTACCGCTGGGCCTCCAATCACCTATCGAATTTTCAACTCGCATCATGAATCTGATCCATGACACCAAGATATGTCTCACTTGACGCGTGCTTCGATAATGCTGCCTACTAGCCTTCAACTCATCTGTGCCTTAGGATGATTAGTGCCCTAAATCAACGTTCCCATGCGAGTCTGATTTAAATACGACCTCTGCACAGCAGGAAGTCTACTCACCACTCAGCCTACCAATGTCCTCCGGCTTGGACCTCTCTCTAGGCCCCATCATTAACGCCGCGTTCTTCGCCGTCTTTTTCTTCGGTGTAATAACGATGCAGACAGACGAATATATCCGCAACCACTTCATCAAAGACCCGCTGTATATCAAATCTTTCGTGCGTTGCTGTGTCTCTGAACCACCTCCGCCGCCCTCACCTTGCGCCACAGGTCCTTTTGTTGTGGTGGGTCTTGGCCCTTTGAGTCTGTCTTGCTCAGCGGTTTCGCCAAGGTTCATCCATGTGGTATTTACGATGTGCATCTGCCACGGCGCCTACACGATGACCGTCAACGACTTCGGGGAGACGTTCCGGCTGCTGTTCACACCCCGGAGCTTCAATGCCGCCCTCGTCATCGGGAACGTGATCGACCACGCCGTCCAAGTCAGTTACTTACCATCTTCCTACCTTTCACTCATTGAAAAATCAACTTGGCAAACTCCAAGTCCTTCTTCGTCATGCGCGTCTACAGGGTGACCGGCGCGCTCTACATCTCCATTGGCCTGTGGACCCTGGCCACGTTCCTCTTCGCGGTTTCGCTGGGGCTGGCGGTGGAATCCATTCACCTCGACTCCATCCCGCTTGTGTTGCACAAGTCAAGCTGGCTTGTGTCTGCACTGTTTTTCGGAGACGCAGCGCTGGATGTGGTCATGGCGTCCGTGCTAATCTATTATCTGACGAAACAGAGACAAACGGCTTTCAAGAGGTAAGTAGTCGGACAGTGTGATACATAAGAGATTGGATGAACGGTTGACTATGTTTCAGCACCGCTACGTTGCTTAATCGGTTGGCTAGATATACAATCCGTGAGTGTACTTTGATTTATTGACATCTTTGTGCACTAACTGTGATGGTAGAAACGGGGCTTGCGACAAGGTATAATCATCCCTCCTGTATCACCTCAACTCCTCGCTTAATTTCTCAGCTTTGTCGCCATGGGGGGTGCACTCTCGGTGGGCATTCTAATTTCCAGACAGCTCGACGAAAGACTCTAATCTTTTATTTTTAGTTTACAATTTCTCCGAATTATTGTGAGCACCGTGTTATTGAGATATGGCACATTGAACAAATTTACCCGCAGATATCTGGCTCGCGTTCTTGATGTTGATGCCCGGATGTACGTGAGCCACAATCTTGACTACCCTCAACTCAGAAATTCCACCTCAGCTATCACGATTGCGTTCCTGGCAGACTACCAACGGCCGACGAAGTCCCATCCAACCCGCAGGATCGATCGCTGACGGCCAACCCTCTGGAATCCGGGACTAGTGATAACGTACTCTCGGCAATGTTGTGGTATGTTCCTTCGTTCGAATTCGGTACCGGTAATGACGGCCTGTAGATTTCTCGAGACGACCGGGGATCCGATGAGGTCACAACAGGACTCGAGGTACGTGTTTCGTTGTTGTGTGGTACACACCGTTGAAATTTACCGTAGGCTGAATGTAAACATTCTGCGGAGGACGGTATCTATGGAACACCGAATGTGTAGAGGTTGTTGTATAATTTAAATGTTAGCAAGAAGAATGAAAGTGAGAAAGCCAACAGAAAAGGAAAAAAAAGAACGAAAAGCAAAAAGGTTTGTGATTAGCTCGGCTCATCGCGCGTCTGACGACCAGCCCTTGTCTCCGAAGACTAACTCGGCGAGTCCTGCAGGTTGCAGAATTGCTTCCCTGGCCTGACAAGGACGGATTATTCCAAATCCGGGCCACATCTTCCGATGCGGGGAATTGTGAAAACCAAGTTTTCTGGAGGGGACGGTCTTGAACCAGCGCACTCATGAGTGATGTCGATGAAATCAACAAATCACATTCCCGGCTTAGGGCCATTACAGCCGCGCCATTGTACAGTGGTAGACTGCTAATTTTGATGCACTACCATCTTGTGCGTTGTGGGTCAGGTCTAGGTCTGAGTTAAACCTCGAACTGAATGCCTTGGGACTTCCTGGATTCCGTCTATGGACTTTCGAGTCGTTTGCTGGTTCTTAGTTTTTCGCTGCCTGCCAGGTGCCAAGCTCTCACTGTTGCTTCCACTCTGGCACCATGTCTGGACCGCCGCGGCTGTCTTCATTGGGGGAATACTTGGTTTCCCTCGTTTGTCTCGAACTTTCGCTCGCAGATATAACCTCTTTGCGTCAGGTGAGTACCATTCACCGCATTTGTACTGTCTCCACTGATTCGCTGGTAGACCTGCCGAAGTCTGTGCACCGCAACAAGGACCAAAATTCTCTGGATTTATATCTTGGAACGCCAAAACGACCAGATTCTACCGTCGTACCTCAAAGATTATGAGCAGCTGGACTCAGCAACGCTAGAGGCTCTTGTGCGAAGGGTGTCGCACCTAGCTCACAAATGGGAGACGGAGAATCTTACTCCGATCCTATCGTGGGGGCTCAATCTTCCTCAATCGATCACTTGGCTTCGTCTCGTTACTGGACGCTGGCTCTTTGTGGCTTCCTCAGACAGCTGCACCAGCAAAATTAGCTGTTGGGATCTATCATCAGTTTTCCAAGGGTCCATCGAGCCACTTGCAGAAGTCTATTTGCGGGACCAGGCAAAGACTGGGCAAGTTGAGGTACAAGAATCAGGCATTGTGTTAGCGCTCGGTCTTGGCCCAGAGTATGTATCGCTGTTGACGATTCGGTAATTGCAGCTCAGTTCTTTTCAGATCTCACGCCGTCCATATCATCACTCTCCGCAAATACCAGGGACGTCGCGTCTTTGCCGAACTGTGCCGCATTGAGGGCTCTTCCCATGTACTCATGCTCCGCAGCGATTTGGTTGCATGTGCGTTGCGCTACGGCGATGCTGCACCGCTATATAATAAATTGGACGGTTCAACGTGTTTACGATATCCCTTCTCCCCCTGATGATTTAGATATTCCGTGTCGAAGAGTATGTGTCTCTTTTTCTCAACTGTCGCAACAGACTGACGGCTTGTAGAGCGTCCCACATCTGATGACGATCTGGAACAACACTTTGGTCATACTGAGGAAAAAGTACGCTCGAATTCTACACCCTACCATCTACCCTCAGCAGCTCGATTGCTTTTGCGAAACTAATCGAAACGCCTACAATTTGGGAGGCCGCCGTGTGTGCTTCGCCATCGACGTCCTCAATCAAAAATGTGCCGCCATTGCGTTTGATTACAATATCTCCCATCGGCACCGAAATGTGCGTTATCGAAGACGACATATTGGCGCCAGACGGGGGCGCGACTTGTTCCAACCTCTGCCTCGATCGAAGACCTCAGCATTATGACCCTGAACGCTTGCCTTGGTATCGCCTTTGTGTTGGTGAAGCGGGGCGGCGAAGCCTCCGGATTTCTATCGATTTACACGAGTGGAAAGCCCCCTCTTTCGTTTACTCCAGTGTCCCCCCGTCATCCTACTTCGGTGTCGCACCATCCAGCATTCAAACCCCTCGTATCACTTGGAGCGATGAGAGCCCAGACCCACCTGCGTTGTGGGCTATTCCTGCGATCGATTTCGACGAAGCTCTCGGATTTACGGTTGTTGGGAACCTCTTTGGAGAGCTCGTTATCTACGACCACAGCGGCCAGGATCCTGGGAGGTGTGCTGATTTGGCACCGGATTTTACAGATCAAGAAACCCCTGTACCGCCGCTGCTCCCGACCGTGAGCGGTCCCACTATTCGTTTTCATTTCATCTCAAAATTACACAGACCCCCCTGAATCCCGAGTTACCGGTTGCGCCCGACTTGGTTTCCGATCCGTACGGCCGAAATTACCTTGTAACATGGTCCCAAGATAATCTCGACCTGGACGACCAATGGAGCACAACGTGGTTTGTTCCTGGGATTACCGTTTATCCCAGTCTAGATGAATGGCATGGCACACCGGGCGACTTGGCGTGGATGCTAGAACACGCATATGGGTTTCCCGGTCGAGTGCTTCCTCAGGCATTCCAAGATGATCCTCTCACAGACGGCAACAACAACATTATTTTCCGCCTTGGAACCCGCTACTTCTCATATCGTTCAGACGAAAGCGAGTTTCGATCGCTGGATGGCACTCCTTCTGGCGATTTTCGACGCTTGTGACGGTCAGCTGGAGGTTGTCGCTCGCCCAACGGCAAAGATGGAGCGCAGTTTGTACAGAAGTTTCAGCAGGCGCGAGAAATTCCAAGCACATAGGAATCGATGGGCTGAACAGGCGGCAAGGGGAGGTCGACCCGCAGAGTACTTAACTCGACTGTACTTAGCTCGAATGTAATGGGCCGCCACATATGTACAATGCCGAATTAATGAAACGTCAAGAAACGAATACACCACGCACGGATCTTAGTTCACATCGAGCGCCGAGAATAAACGTATCACTCCCAACGATAGATTTGCCCGCACCGCTGCTATTAACACCCGGCCATCTGTGTTCGTGTACAACAGAGACAAGGAATACAACATGAGAAATACATAAAAGTTCCTTGTTCGCGTTCTTGCTCATAACCGGGACCCAGCAACCGCAACAGCCACCCCCGCCAAAGAACCAATACACCCAACTGACGTCTATCCTCTCCCATCCCCATCCTCTTTGCCCCACCCCTGCCCGCCAGCGCTCGATACCGTCAGTGTCCCACCAGGGTGCGTCGTAATCGACTGCGGATTATGAAAGACATCGTCCGGGTCGACGGCCGCCTTGATGCGCTGCAGCCGCGGGAGGTTTGGAGCCCCAGTACCGCCGCGGGCCGTCGGTCAACTTCGGGCTGCGGAGGAGCGTTAGTGCTAGTCCAGTGCGATCAAGTAGAATAGATAAGAAGGAAGGAAGGGAAAAAGAGTAGGAAGGAAACGCGACGACGCACTCAACATAGCCGCATACTCACCGAACTGCACCCCCGGCATGGAACGCGTCACGATATCGCTCATGTGCGTCACGAACGCGCCCGTCGCGGCGGACAGCGCACCGACGCCCACCGCGTACGTCTGCATGTAAGTAGAACTGGGTGCCCCCAAACGACATCAATTAGCTGCATAATCGCAATAGCCCGAATGGACGCACCTGGGCGTCCCGATGCGCGTACGCGGTCGCGTCCTGCACGATGTCGTTCACCCGCCCCGCCTTCGACGTCGAAGATCGCGAACCAGACCTACAGCGGAACGTCAGTCAGTGAATCGTGCTGTCGCCGCCCCAATGACGAAAGACAGACGCACCAGAGTGCCCTTATCCGCGGTATCGAAATAACCGAACCTCCTGGATTCCCGCCATGGGGATCAGCATCGTCGCCTTGAACGTCAAACTCTTCGAGTAGAACGGGCCGGGCTAGTTGGCGTTGGGTGATAGTTATCGCATACTTACTATCGTGATGATTGGAAGCAGCACTCACAATCCCTCCAACGACCTTGAGCGCCTCCGTCTCCGCCCAGTCCCCACGATCCCGAGCCAGTCGTCCACGACGGACACCGAAACAGCGTCGCGTGCTGCATGAGCCGGGCCTCAAAGTTGAGTTGGTTGTATTCGTCGCGAGTGCCAAAGTGGGTGCCTAGAGTAGAGGAAGAGGGAATTCGTAAGTGGTAACGGCAAAGATCAGGATGGGAGAAATGAGGGAAAGTCTATGGATCTACATACACTGAACACCGCGACCGGCCAACTCTCTACCAACGCTCCATACACAATCTGGCTCAGACAATGACCCTCGGCTCTGCCGACTGCAAGATGTCTCGGGCCCCCTCTAACTCCTCGCAGGTATCATCGCAAATCGTGCCTGGTGACCGTGACGAGGTCTATCAAGACAACGTGCCCGGAGCGCGCCCATGCCAAATTGCGAAGGGCCAAGCCGGCGTCCACGATGTCGTTGTGAATCCACCCTGCCTTGTGCAGTCTGGAAAGCGCTTCATAGACGGCGGCCCTGTGCGCCACATTGGGAAATTCTGGTTAGGCAGGAAGTAAAACACGCACCGCTCCCCAGCTGACTGGACTGTGTCTCGACTTTCCAGGAGCTCCATGACCAGGAAGGCACCGCCATCTACCACAAAGACCCCGTAGCATCTGGGAATATGGTGGCCCATGACGTCCTTGAGGTCCTCGTATCTGGCAAACTCGTCGAGTATGGTGTTTTTCGCGTCGGAGACCTTGATGGCTACATCCGACACCGGAAACCCGGCTTGCCACAGTTGCCCTACGTAAACGACGCCATGAGAGCCGTGCGATAACCTGCTTCGCAATGGTGACTGAGTAGCTAGCCGGGTGTTGCGAGTTCCCGTACCAGCGACCCGCAAACGACTGCAGCCCAGACCAAAGAGTGTTCTGGGCCAACGCCAGAGCTCGCTTTGTCGGGGTGTAGTCTCCGCTCTTATCGTCATCGCCACGTTTCCTGTTAGCCTTATCATCGTCTTCCTTCTTCATGCCCGTGCTCAAGTATAGGCTGGCCTGGCGGTTGAGCGAGGGGTCGGCAGCCGCCGCGTTGAATTGGAGGCCACAGAGGGAGGGGAAGTGCTGCTGCAGCCAGGGGGCCTGCTTCATAGCTCCCTTCAGCATGACAGCCAGGAAAAGCAGCGGAAGACCAGTCTGCGCTGAATGCGGTGCGGCGCCGCCCAAATACGAAGTCGGATTGCCTCCTGTATGATTTCAGGATCGTTAGGCACCTCAAATTCGTCGCCGTTATCGCGGCGGTTATAGATGGGGTCGGACCACAGCAAACGGGTCCCAGTACGATAGCCGACGATAAGCGCAGTGACACTAAAGAACAGTACGAAATCGGTGTGATTGACCTCCTGGTACAAGGCGCCCTGAGCATTTACTAGATAAATACATCATTTAATGTACAGAAAGACACGGACCTTGTTTACGAGGGTCGACCAGTCCTGTATAGGTGTCTTGTTCGTGACCTTGACGTCGACAATGCCAAGAGCGGACGCCCGTGTTTTCACATCCTCGAGTACTCGGGGCAGGTCGGTCAGGCGCTTGTCCTCCATCAACACAACTGGGAGATTATCGATGAAGACAGTGTTGTCGACCTCGCATCCTTGGATGTTGTGCTCCGGTTTCCATCGACATTTGTGCGTAGTACTGTCTGCAGGCCGCAAGTGATTCTGAATTGCCTGGAACACGTTGTAGACGAAGCGGTTTAAGGAGGATTTGGGAAGCCATGTGGGTCAAGCTCTCCCCGCCGTCGTACTGGTCGCTCTTTGGACTGTCAATCTCCGTGCTCCACTCCTGCTGCAAATCGCCTAGGGCCGCCGACAGGTCGTTCTTAGTGCGGGAAAACCGACCAGAAGAGGATCTATGTCCTTTGCCGCTGCGTCAACAAGCTGCCCGCCCATACTTGGCGCCTGCGACCAGGTTTTGGCTAGACCAGGTAGCGTTGGGGCAAGAACAGTTTGACCTAGGGTTATCGGCGTGCAGCATCTTAGCGACGTGCGGTAGGCGGCTGGATTGGGGTCCATGCGTGGCGGACTAAGCCTCACTCGAAGGAAGTCGCTAGACTGTGGCATGGGCAGGTTCCTACCCAGCCGCAGTTCCGAGGCTCACAATCCCTTATTCGTTGATAAGGTGAGATGCCGATTACTATCGAACGCGAGGTGAGAAGTGGGAGACGAGGTGAGAGGCGGTCCTGCGGACCGCTCGGATAGAGAGACAAGGATGGGATGAATGGATAGGATGAGGACGGGAGGAATGGGGTGTGTGCGGGAGGCCTGGGCCGCTTCGCGGCCGATTCGTCGTGCTTTCCAACGCGCCTGGAGAAGGGGGGAAAGGTGCGAATCGGGCGGGAAGAGAAAAGCGGCTCCCAGGACCAGTACGCAGCGCGAAGCAGGTCTAAGACGAGGGAGACCCAAAACAACGCGAGCGTGAAGTACCCAAAAAAAAGGGATGGGCGGGCGGGGCTCAAAATATGTGGTGAGAGAGCGAGGCTGCGAGTGAAGGAGGCAGAAGACGAGGCGCGTATGGTAGTACGCGACGAGTACGAATGATGGGATATCATTGATGCGATACATCCCGTAATCTAATCCTCCTTATCTCACACTGAACCCGCGCTCGCAAGCTCGCGAAGGCTCAGCTAACAATTAAGTTTTTTGAGTCGATGAACTTGGAAAACACCCAACGCGCCTAGCACTTGCCTACAGCACACCGTGGCACGTGGTTGGTGGCATGACTCTTGCGAGCTCAGGAGAGGCGAGGCACGAGTCTCCCTGAGTGGAAGACAAGGGCAGCGAGGAGTGAGCTATGTATGATAGTTTTGTGTACACGTGATAGCATCTTCTTGACGCGAACCATTCGCGTCCTCATCCACCTCACG
The DNA here is from genome assembly GCA_029378375.1 of Mycena olivaceomarginata. Classification (NCBI taxonomy): domain Eukaryota; kingdom Fungi; phylum Basidiomycota; class Agaricomycetes; order Agaricales; family Mycenaceae; genus Mycena; species Mycena olivaceomarginata. The sequence continues at coordinate 377,681 of JARKIC010000196.1, forward strand.
CGTATTCGTTCCATCCTCTCCCTCATACCTCTTTTTTCGAGTTCAATGGCGCCACTAAAGTCCGTCTGTGGCTTAGATCTACCCCTCGACAGCAGCTTCGATTTCGCAGCTTGGAGGAAGATACCGGCAGACTTGGCGATTCCAGCCGACATGCTGCTCCAAGAACGGAACCAATATAACTACGACGCGAGATGCACAACCGCAAGAGTATCAGCGCCACCAGAGCCTACGAGACGAGCCTGAAAGAGGGCCTCAGCATGACCGCCAAGGACGTGGGCACAAAGCTTCGAGCTTACTACGGCTACGAGTCAGACAAGATGCAGAGGATGGTGGACGACCCCGAGCTCTGCATGCACGTAGTCGCGCCCATCCCACCGACACTATACGCGTGCATCCTCGATGCGCGAAGGGCTAAGACGAAGGCCGAGGAGGCAAAGAAGGAGGCGGAAAAGCAGGCGAAAGATAAGCCCTCAAAGCTCGCGGGGAGCATGATCATGTCGCATATTGTTCACGTCAACGTGCTAACTCGCCCCCCAGTCTCTGTTCCCCCCTTTTCCTAGCTGCACTGAAGTACAGAATGCACCCCTCTGTCTTCTGGTTCTCTGACGAGCGTCTGCGATTCGCGACCGAACACCCCGGTAAACTCCCCACTAAGAAGAACACGTCCATCACTTCGGGTGACGAGAAGAGCTTACTGGACTGCACTGCATTGGAGAAGGTTTGGGGTTCTGATGACACTTGCGAAGGTGTCTCCGTGCTGGGATGGGTGGAATCATTCGGCAACTTCCTGGACGCCCTGCAGGAGCTCAGTGCCCCGTCGACCGACGAGAACCCGTTCTCGTACGCTCTGGAAATGAAGAAGCATTACAAATTTTTCAGAGTGCTGAAGGACTTCGAGAAGGACTTTATGATCTGGTACCCAGTCTAAAGGCAATTGCGGAACAACGATCCTCAATAACACCGCCTTTGACACCGCGCATTGGATATCCGAAGTCGGCGGCGTCGTCCGGGCCTGGAAAGCTGCCAAGGCCGTGGCAGGTGGTACTCACATCATACCCACGACCAAGATGGCCGACTTGGGCCCCGCAGTCTCTTATAGGCAGGTCACCACGTACCGCGCGAGGACGACTGCGACAGCAGATGCGACTCTGACCGCGACTACGGTTATCCCCGCTACCGCGACTCGGACAATGGGTGGAAGTCCCGAGACGACTTTCGGAGACTCGATGAAGAACCGCTCTCCGCGAGCGCCACCCCCACACGTGCCTTGTATGCGGTGGTCCACACACAGCCCGAGACCACCCATCCACGCAGACCGAATTTCGTGACTGAAAGCCATGCTTTCCGTGTACGAAGGACACAACCTCAAGACGGCCCGCGCGGTCAGCTTATTTGCATCGGACACAACATTAACGCGTACTCCGTGTGACGGATCAAACCACTCTGTGGAGCGCCTCCACATCTGCAGCCTCTGTGGGGGAGATCATTCTGCCCTCTCCTTCAATTCCAAGTGCGCGTGTGTGTCTGGCGGGGCCCTTGTCCGCTTAGCGGAAGCGATGCACACAAATTTCTTGGAACACGATCATTAGATGACACAACAAACCTATTTTGTCCTTTGGTAAGGTTCGTCGTACCTCCCATCGCCATCCCATCCTTTCCTTTCGCGGTCCCGAGGCATTTGTCGTGGCATTGGTTGTGGCATTGGTTGTGGCATCCGCCGTGGCATTTTGTCGTGGCATTGGTGGTGGCATTGGACGTGGCATTGGTTGTGGCATCCGTCGTGGCATTTGTCGTGGCATTGGTTGTGGCATTGGACGTGGCATTGGTTGTGGCATCCGTCGTGGCATTTGTCGTGGCATTGGTGTGGCATGGACGTGGCATTGGTTTGTGGCATCCGTCGTGGCATTTGTCGTGGCATTGTTGTGGCATTGGACGTGGCATTTGTCGTGGCATTGGACGTGGCATTCGAGGCATGGTGGTGGCATCTTTGTGGCATTTGCTGTGGCATCCCAACATCGGCATTTTAATATCCGTGGGTACAGATATCCTCGACGCTGGAACCCGATCACTACACATTTGCCCACAGCCTGCATGACGCCCTCGCACCACCTCGACTCTCCTGACGTCTACGCAAACTCGTACCTGGTAGCATTTATATCACCCGCACGTACCCGCCGACCGCCCCGTTTCGTTATGGACCACACCGCATTCACTCGTTGTGCAGGACAGACTTATGACACAGCACATCGAAGACGACCTTCAGGCTCGCCTCTACAAGAGCTCCTTCTGTGCGACGACTGAGGTGACACGGGAGCATGCCTTTGACGACTAGCATGTATTTCATTACTTCAATTCATCGCATTAATATTCATGACACGGAGCATTGCTCCTTGGGGTTCCTTGGGCCCTCTGAGTCGCCGTCCCTCATGCGAGCTATTCGCTCTTAGAGCTTGCTTCCGTGCGGGTTGTTTCGGGTCGCCTCATTCATCGGGGGCCCGTCTCATCCTTGTGTACCGGAGTTGGGGCCGTCCGCCGTTTTCCATCCCGCCTCGCTCGTCCCCCACCTCTCACGGTGAGTAGACGTTCCAGCGAGCCGGCTGCAGAGCGGCCCCCTCCCCCACAAGCCCACATCTCTGCATCAGCTCTGCTCCCATCTTCTCATCGCGGCCATAGGCCGCACTCATAGTCATCTCATCATTCATTTATATATTCTTAGCGGTATCGACGACGCCCCCCTTGTTCAGCCCAGATTCCTTGGCTTGTCAAATTCATTTGAAAATATATTCCCAGGCTGTCCCCAGGTTCCCTTGTTATTATTACTACTTCATCAGGAAAACAAGTTACCGCATAGCTCAGATAGCACCACATAGAAGCCATAGTGGCCATAGCAGATGGGCCAACTTTATAGAAAGGTGGGAGGGGGGGGGGTCAAATCTATAGACAACCCATAGACCCATAGCTCTCATGTTGTCTATCATAGTAGCCATAGTAGCCATAGCCATAGGGCTCACAGCACCCATATTTCAGCCAAAAAGCAAAAGTTTTTGTTCACCCTACCACCCTTTTGACCTATTGTTTCTAATGATATGCCTGGTATTAGATTACTAATCAAAGGAAATCCGATTCATCTTATATGTACCAAATGCAACTTGAGTATTGTAAATATATGCTAGTACGGGGAATTGAACTCTTGACCCTCGCGTGAACTAAGAAAATTTCAAAGTGACAAAATAACCACTACACCAAAGTAACCATAGAAAGGTGTGGTGTTTATGTAATACTACAGTTGTTCTGCCTCCCAGCACATTGAGGTCCCCACTCATCTCAACTATTCTTTTGGTGTTTATGTTTAAAGTAGTATTGGTAGGCAACATAAACTCTGAACCATGATTGTGGTTGATGCAGCCAAAACCCATCCTTGCAGGTCACCAAATTCAAAAATAGACCCAAAATGAAACTTATAGAGCCGAATGAAAGCTACAAGACTCATTAAGATTATTTTTCAAGAACTGGCTTTGTTCAACCATGAATTGTGAGATAATTTCCTGGAAGTGCCTTCTCAGGAATTGGATCCTCCTAATCAGGTCTGAATATGCAAAGTTGGCAAATTGTGTTCAACCCAGTTGAGTTGAGTTATCCCATAAGTGATGTAAGATTAACTACATTAAAAGCTACAGCTACTCATAGACCGTGATAGTAGGCAATAAAATTTGATGGACTTACATAGTTCACCATAGATCAACATAGCAACCCAAGACACTTTCATAGACTCCCATAGATCCCTCCGATGTTCATAGCTCATTATAGCTCATCATAGCTCACCATAGCCCACTATAGTGCTCGGGGTATCTCATAGACACTCATAGCACCCCATAGGCCCCCATAGCTGCCCTTTCGTCTATGGGCAACTTTGGATTTTCCTGATGTTATGTTAGAAGTCGCTCGTCCTTGACTACAAGCTAGAAATGATGAGAGGTGGATGGCTCGTTAAACTTCGTTTCGGAGTCCGTGCGTCGTGCCACCATGTCCGGACCTCTGACTTCGTTGTGTGAATACCTACTTTGCCTCGTTTGCCTCGAACTATCGCTCGCGGATATAACCTCTTTGCGTCAGGTACCATTCACCGCATTTGTATTGTCTCTACTCATTCGTTGGTAGACCTGCCAAGTCTGTGCTGCGCGCAACAAGGACCAAAATTCTCTGGATTTATATCTTGGAGCGCCAAAACGACCAGATTCTACCGTCGTATCTCAAAAATTACGAGCAGCTGGACTCACCGACGCTGGAGGCTCTTGTGCGAAGGGTGTCGCACTAGCTCACAAATGGGAGACGGAGAATCTTACCCGGTCCTATCGTGGAGGCTCAATCTTCCTCAATCGATCACTTGGCTTCGTCTCGTTACTGGACGCTGGCTCTTTGTGGCTTCCTCAGACAGCTGCACCAGCAAAATTAGCTGTTGGGATCTATCATCAGTTTTCCAAGGGTCCATCGAGCCACTTGCAGAAGTCTATTTGCGGGACCAGGCGAAGACTGGGCAAGTCGAGGTACAAGAATCAGGCATTGTGTTAGCGCTCGGTCTTGGCCCAGAGTATGCATCGCTATCGACGATTCGGTAATTGCAGCTCAGTTCTTTTCAGATCTCACGCCGTCCATATCATTACTCTCCGCAAATACCAGGGACGTCGTGTCTTTGCCGAACTGTGCTGCATCGAGGGCTCTTCCCATGTACTCATGCTCAGCGGCGATTTGGTTGCATGTGCGTTGCGCCACGGCGATGCTGTACCGCATATATAAATTGGACGGTTCAATGAGTTTACGATATCCCTTCTCCCCCTGATGATTTAGATATTCCGTGTCGAAGAGTATGTGTCTCTTTTCTCAACTGTCGCAACAGACTGACGGCTTGTAGAGCGTCCCACATCTATGACGATCTGGAACAACACTTTGGTCATACTGAGGAAAAGTACGCTCGAATTCTACACCCTACCATCTACCCTCAGCAGCTCGATTGCTTTTGCGAAACTAATTGAAACGCCTACAATTTGGGAGGCCGCCGTGTGTGCTTCGCCATCGACGTCCTCAATCCAAAATGTACCGCCATTGCGTTTGATTACAATATCTCCCATCGGCATCGAAATGTGCGTTTTGAAGACGACATATTGGCGCCAGACGGGGGCGCGACTTGTTCCAACCTCTGCCTCGATCGAAGACCTCATCAGGAAAACCTCCCCTGATATTTTGTGATATTTTGCTGAAAATATTTTTGAGGCCACCAAAATTTAGATATTTTCGACAAATTTCGACAACTTTGATAAGAATCCTACTAAAGGTACCTGCAATGTTGTGCATTTTGCGGAGTCCCGATATAATTTTGCTCATTTCAACCAAAGTTCTGTCAAAGTTTTATCAACTAGTGAGTTATTCTTGCTGATATATCACAAGTTTCCCTGCTTTGTTCAGTCCAATATCCGGAGAAGGTGTCTCACTTTTACATCCGAATCCTGTGGAGAGGCGGAATCACAGGATTCATCAAAATGTTCGAGAGGACTCGCCCGTCAGCGAAGGGATTCTCAGTGAGAAGTCACAAGTGTTCGTACTTACCAAAAGTTTACGCGGCAGTGATGGAAAGAGCCAACTCGAAACAACACCCACCCTGAAGTGAACGGCACGAGTACGACACTTGCCTTCACTTGGTGTGGCTTGGCTTTGTCGGCATGTCTAGGCATGTCCAATTGTAACGGCAACCACGTGCGCGCGAAAATGGATGCTGTCACAACAGGTTCTTCCTTCCTTTCTCCCACCTTCCCCCTGCCAGCGCAACTCGTTCTCTCTCGTTCTCTTCACACTTCTGCCTACTGTCGTTCGTTTCTGTATCCGACAACGTCCTATATCATTCCGCATGCTCCCCACAGTCCAGATCCACATTTTCTCGTGGATCGCTGTGCCAACTTGAAATAGGATGGTATCGGTGTATGGGTCACCAGGTAAGTTATGTACTAGCATCTACCATCCATCTTCCTCCTTAGGATTTGTCCACCAGAATTCGGCATTCATCTACAGTGACGATGTTTCGGGGTTTTGTGCGGATATCTTGCTGGGTCGGCGGCCAAGCAGTGCTAGGGCTGTGCGCCGTGCCCGTCGCGCCGGTTCTACGGGTTCCGTATGACGGGTAGCCAACCTGTTCCGTCGAGCTCTTCGACTGTTTTTGACGGCCGTGCCCGTCGAAAACGGCCGTCGACGGGTATCCAAGGCAGCAAAAGAGTTAGTTTCATCCGCAATACTTCATATGTCCAGCTAATATTATTGCCAGCAAGGAAGTCGCACTACAACAAAGTTCTGTAGCTTCGACAGGTCCAGAATACACGCCATACCCAGGTTCCATGCGGAGGTAAGCCCAATAGACAATTTAGGCCACACCTTATGAACTTACTCAGTAGTTTGAATTGTCGAAATGACGGCTGTCGTGTGACGGACCGTTACCGTCCCGGTCCCGTCGAAACGACGGCCGTGGCCGTCGACGGGACGGTGCACAGCTCTACCAAGTACGCTGTCAGCCTTGCTAGAGCGCCTCGTAGCGTATGTCCCTTTCTGTGTCCTTTGAGGTCTATTCCTCTGTTAGTGCACATGGCTTAGGGTCGTTTTGGGTGAGTTTCGATCACCAGGTTTAATCTTCCCTCACTTAGCAGGCCCCCTAGAATATCCTGCTAAGCATGCACGCCGTTGTTCCTCGTGAGTTCCG